>JAOYRR010000238.1:600000-923925 GCA_038994665.1 Podotricha telesiphe | reverse complement strand
AACAAAATAAAAGCAAAAATATATAAATATTTAAACAAAATCCAGCAAATTTGTCAGACATTGAGTAATTTCTATATAACTAAGCTAAATAAAAATTTTATGGTTTGAGGTCAATTGGTTAAGGATTTCTTACTTTATAATTGTGTTTTTTTTTTTAGATTATGTTTATAGGAATGTAATGTTATGTAAAATTATTTAATGAAAAAAATTATTTAATAAATTATGGAATGTAAAATTATTTAATATATCCAAGTTTCATTTTTTTATGTATACTTTTATTTAGCTAAAAACACTCTGTATTGAAAGTTCCGCTTAGCTTAAAGACAAAACAAAACCCTTGTATTCAGCTAACCAGATCGGAGAAAACGAAAACAGTTATAATACATTTACCCAAGTTGTAGATAGAACCCACAGCCATGGTGCATACTGCCAATCCTGTAACTGTACTAGGATGGCTTCAAATTAATGAAAGCGTCAATTTACAACTAACCTATAAATCAATATTAATGATTTGCGAAATATGATTCTGCAAAGTTGAAAAAAGTAGAATTCCCGTACGTGACCGCAATTTATCTGAACATTTTTAACTTGTAACTGCTTCTAATGTTCTTGAAAGACAAAAAATCTCGTAATTAAACTTTAATAAGAATACTTTTAAAACGATTATCTTAAGTTAATAGAGTTTATATTATATATAACATTAACACGTAAATTACTTAAAAATTACTGTTTCTTACTACGAGATTTAAATGTATATTTGTAAATCCGAGGCCATCGTGGCGCAGTGGGACAGTGCCTTATTGCAAACTCGATGCTTGTGGGTTTGATGAATGACTACATAAAATTAATGAATGTATGATAATATTTTTATTTTCCTGTTTTCAATTCCGCCACTCAATCAATACGCACTGTCTCGGATTCGTGAGGAATGCGAAAATTGGACTTATCGATAATCTGGAAAGAAATCATAAAAAACACTACAAAGTTATGCTGAGACACAAAAAGCTCTATTTAAAATCAAAATAAAAGACAGAACAATTTGCCTATATGTAATTCGATTTATAATAAAAACAATAAGTCATTTTAGTTGAATGGTTCAAGTCGGATGGCGATCACATGTCGGCGGGAAGGAAGTTGCTCCACAGATGTGTACGAACAATACCCTGAGTTAGGAGCAATCGGAGATTTTGCAACAAGTGCCTTACTATGAAAGTAATTAATTTGTTTTAACTGTTAGTAGTACGTTATATTTATGGTACCGGTGAAATCTTACATACTGCTGCAAGTGTAATAAAAACGTGTTTTTTATTTTATTATTTTGTCTACAATCGTTATTCTGTGTTTTAAGATAAGCAAAGGTTTTTTTTACATTTTTTTAAAGTGTTAATCGCACACTTAGGAAATGGAAAAAGACATATTTAGAAAACGTATAAAAATTGCTACGGAGATGCTAACAACAAATATAAGTTTTCGATGCAGCCGGATGTAGAACGCATGGCTTAACGGTCACGCTTGAACGGTCGCTGGCGCGGGTTCAAATCCCGCTACGTTCAATCTCAATGGCGTAGTAACAAGATCGAAGATTCATTTCTCCATATTATGTGAACGATTTCCATATTGATTTTAAGTCAAAAATTTCCGTGTAAAAAATTCCCAAAACGTTCTCAATACGACACGATTTAATTTCAAAAAGTTTTAAATCAATTTAGCTCATGTTAGCGTAAACATAAGGCGTAATGTTTAAATTAAGCAAGATTTCACGTCAAAAGCAGGTTAGCTCTAGACCCCTTCTCACTGCCCCCCCAAAATTGGAGACATTGTTCTCAGCACTTATATATAATCATTCTGAGAAATTGTACCACAAATCAATCGCTTGAAGGTAGCGTCAGTCACTGTCCCACTTGCGCCACTTCGGAATGTAAACTCACCATTACTTCCTCGTTTGTACCATTGTAAATTAAACACATAGTCAAACCTATACGCCATCTTCTTGCTGTGTCTAATTATGAGATATTAAAATATACTAGAACGAAAGCAAATATTGATATGAGATTTCTAAGTTTGCTTGTACCCCGGTAACAAAAACGTGACTTTTTTTTAGATACAATCTTCAATGACCGACGTACATAATTATTATTCGATAAAATAAAATACTTCCGCTCACACAGTTAGGTACATAACCATTTAAGATGTATTTTGACACAGATTTGAAGTTGTTATTAGCCTGAATTCCGAATTCATTAGTTACGAAATAAAATAGTGAAGACGACGAGATGTTTTGTGGTCAAAGTCGTAATGTCGAAAAAATACAAAATAGTTTTTTTTTTATTATTATAAAACCAAAAAATGATCAAAATAATAAGTTCTTTGATTTTCACAATTATTACACATTTTGAAATTAATTTTAAGCCGACCCGTGACCACGGACTACTGTAAAGTGTTCAAAACGTCGAGTTCTAGAATGTATTTTCAAATACCAATATTATACGCGATTAATCCGGTTAAAAATAGTTTCATTTCAAAAGAATCAAAACTTGACTCCGCCGGCTGTAGGTTCAATTTCAATTTTAAATTGTTTTCATATCTCCCCGCTCTGGTGGCAAGACTATACGCAGCGTTTAGTTCCTCGAATTCGGACAGAAAGTGGAGAACGGAGTATCTTGACACCAGTTTCTCTTTATCTACCCTGCTATGCGAGAAAAGCGTGATACAATGTTTTAATAATTTATATTCCTTTTATCATTTAAACACAAAACTTAAATTTTAAAGAAAGAAAAGGAAGGCTTAATTGAAACTTAAGCTTGTAAGTTATAATACCCGTTTGTAAAAAAAAAGAATGTATTATTACATCTAAGTTCTAAACTTCTAACCGATATTTGCGAGATCACCGGTCAAACATCGCTTAACATTTATACATAGCATATTGTGAAGTAAACAGAGAACCTTTACAAAAGGGTCCAATAACTATTAAACTATAGTTATAGTACGCCATTCATAAATGCGTGCGAGTGAGAGAGAATAAAAGAAAACAGTTGATGTTCGACAGAGCGAGGGAGATTGCATTCCGAGGCAACGCCGCGCTGCGCCCGCGCACTCTGTGTTGCCACAATGTTACGTATTGATTATATATTTTTGTTTTTATAAAAATTATGTTCAAACTTTGCGTTGCACTTTTTTAAATATTGATTTTCACTGTGAGTATTATGATTCAATTATAATTATCTTAATTTTACCATGTCCTATAATATATTACCATAGTGATCAGTGGGACAGAGTTTGACTGCAAATGCCACTGATTGTGGGTTCAATTTCTTTGAAGGATGATTATATTTACATTATTTTCGTTTCTCTGCTAATGTGATAAAAAAGCGCCGTATTTAGTTCTGCCATTCAACACACAACGTCATGAATTCAGACGGAAAGTGGAGAGTGCCTAGACACTAGGTTCTCTCTGAGATCCCTGCTATGCGGGAAAAAGCGTTAAGCTTTTTTATAACAAATTACTGTTATTAAATGATTATACTAGCCTATATTTGCAATACATCTAAATAAAGCAAAACAAACTTCATGATAAGTAAAATTGTTTGTAATGTTGTATAAATATTGCACAATTTAAGAATTTACAAACGATCTTTTACTACATAAGCAACTATTTTTGTGTGTCATTTGAAACTATATGACAACGTATAATCTTATAATATTTGAAGTATATCCCGGCTTCTCCTCAAAATATATAAATATTAATAATAATATTATATTACAATTTAAGATATTTGCGAAGGTAAATTGTTGTAACTGGCAACATTCGTCTCAGCTGCTTGTAATAACGCCGCTCACTTGCGTACGCGCACCGTGTCTCTTCAGACGTGTGTTTCTATTAAACTGACTAACTTACACGACGACCAGTATTAATTATAATTAACAATTTTAACTGTAATTAATTATTTAACCGGTGTCATAACGAAACGAAAATTGTGTTCTTGTGTCGAGTGTGTGTTGTGTTTTGTGTAAGAAGGCCGAAGTTACTTTCACTAGACTGAAAGTTTTTAAATATTTATTCGGACCTTCTTGTTTATTATATTATATTAAAAGGATGTGCTAGAAATACCAACAGACAATTATAAGGTGAATATATATATTATAAATTTTTTACTCTTATTTCTTTATCGTAAGTATGTGCTTATATAAAGTACTAGCAGTAATTCCCAGTTACATTTTACATCGCGCATTTATAATTGTTAAATATTTGATAAAAATATGTATTTATAAGTAAAATGTCAATATATATTAAGTAACACAATTTATTACACAAGGCAATTTGTGTTAGAATTACATTAATAATATTAACACAACTTATAATATCAAGAAACTAACCAACCCTAAATTTGAAATTATAATACGAAATACTATAATATCAAAAAACAAAAGCCTTTGATTCTTTATGAAGGTTTAATTAATTTGTAAAAAAATCCATTTACAAACATACTATGAGTTTTTTTAACATTTTCTTATTATTCGTACTCTTAGGAAATTGAAAAAGACCTTGGAAAAGGCTCTGACCGCTAAGCCATGCGTTCGAACGTCTTGAACGGTTTTCAAGAGGCGCGGGTTCCAAATCACACTGCGTTCAAATTTTTATACGTTTTCTAAATATGTCTTAATATACTATAAGTATTTAAAGTAAAAAAAAAATATATAACGGAGAACGAGAGTGTAACACTTTTTCTTTCTGTGTTTCTTCTTGGTTCATCAAAAAGAACCTGGTGTCAAGACACTGCGTTCTCCAATTTCCACCTGAAATAAAGAAATTTCGTGTTTAGTAATGGAAATCAACGCCAATGAAATTATTTTAGATATAATCATTCTCCCGAGTGGAAATCGAACCTACAGCCAATTGCGTTTCCAGCCAGACGTTTACCCACTGCGCCACGATAGATAAATAAACAAGTGAATTAAATATTCTACATATATCAATTTAGCAAAGTTAGCCCAACGCTTACATGCTCTAAGTCATGCAAACTCGTTATACAAACCTAACTGCTCCTAAGATTCTTTCGGAGAAACCTACTACACTATATTGGTTCAAAAGAAAAAAATATATAAATTTCCAGCGGTACAAGGTGAATGTTTTATTGTCATCAATTTACGTGTACATATTCACATTCTAACACGATATCTTGATTTGCTCTCAGCACGTTAAGAGATAATGATTTATCAGACAACTGGCTTGGCTCGGCTTTTTTTAACGAACATTTGGTGGTTTTTATTTTTTTATTTTTGTCATACTTGTTTTTTGAGGTAGACTTTTGAGGTAGAAAAAAGTGACTTATCACTTATTGTAAATATACATAGCTACTACCTGTTATATATATATAAATAAGATACTTTTCTTATTATGGTGTATGAACAGGTACAGGCAGTTAATCGTTTAGTAACTCTATCCAAAAAAGGAACTCCATGTAATTACAATCAATTAATATATATATATATATCAATTTATTACTCGTGGAAGAAAACCTTTTTTGGTCTATTTTTACGAAAATTACACAGACGAGTATGTTATATCTCATAATTAAACTTTATTAGAAGAAAGAGCAACAAGCTAGTATTTTTTATAATATCACATTAGATATATATTAAATTTATTATTGCTACCGTGTGTTTCACATACACTTTCATATAAAATGACATACACAGTACTAAGGCAACGTATTTTTTACGCGTCAACGGTTCTGTAATAATTATAAATGCACATCAATAGACTAATAAATAGCCATTCAAAGAACAAATACTGATACTCATCATGCCAACATCTGTTCAGGGGTATGAAAGCCAAATGTAGTTATATGAATCCAAATGTAGGAATTCTCAATGACTTTGTGAATTTTGGTTATTTCATAACTTTTTTTTTTTGAAAGCTTATAAAAATTTGAACGCAGCTGGATTTGAATCTGCGCCTCTTGAAAACAGTCCAAGCGCTCTGACCCATCAGCCATGCGCATCTAGCACATCTAAAAAAAGTGAATAATACTTTAATATATTTCATAACTCATTTTTAAATAAAATATTACATTTAAATGTCAAAGTTTATATGAAGTTTCTAAGTTTAAGCAAGCACTTTTTTTGTTTAGTCAATAAAAAATCCATATAACTCAGTAGAAGGTACAGTGAAAAAAGCGATTGGACACTTACATAATTTTTTGTTATACACACTTGTTCTTGTCACAAATAACTATTGAATGAATTATTATTTCATCTATGATCGAACTCATAACTCACTCACTTGTGTTAACATTACCATTGAACCAGTAGGTCCATCTAATATAGGTATAAAGACACTTACAAATAATTATCGTAGATAGATAGATAGATAATTTCAATCGCAGTGAGTCACGAGCAGTCCTCTTATGGAGATGATTTCATTACATTACAATATTCATGTGGTCAGAGTCTGAAACTAAAACATACACTCGTTGCGCTCCAAGTATGATTTGCAAATGAAATTACAAAAGATAGTATATAAATAACGTTTTTAAAATAGAAATAATATTTCTGTAGAATTATAATTTTGGTTTGATTCCATTTTCATAATGGATTCTTTTCTGTAGCATAGAATTAAATGGAACGCTGTCTGAAAATTATGCGTTTTATATTAGAGTACCTCATGTATATCCAAATAATAAAACTATACTATACATATAATAAAAATGAAAGTTATCGCTTTCTGTACATCGAAGATATATGGAATAATATGTTATTGGGGGCATTTTCTCTATTGATATTGAATAGAACACAAAACTGCATTTTTCCGCTCTGGTATCTAAGACAAAGCACGGCGTTTAGTTTTCCCACTAAAAACGCAACGTCTCGACTTTAAGCGATTACAAAACGGAGTGTCTTGACACTGGGTTCCAATCAACGGGAAAAACCATAGAGCACGAAAAAAGTTTTTGTTTCTCTAAATTCAATCTAAAAATCCAGGCGAAGCTGCAGGCTGCAAGCTAAATGCTGGTTATATTATATAACACTACTTACACATACACTGACCGATTTACTTATTAGCTACTTAACTATGTAATATACAAATGAACATTATGTCACTGAGACGTTATTCACACAATATACTGACGTAATAGTTATAGACACTGTTCCTGTAAATTCTAATTTGCATATTTGTCTCCGCCAAGTTATATAAAGGCGTAAAGTTGTAAAGCATTAATTTCACTCAATTTAATGTAAGTACTTCCGTTCGATACAAAATATATATTTAAAAAAATAAGCTTTAAACTGTTTCCCGCCTATCAGGGTAGTTAGAGATATCCTAGTGTCAAAACACTGTTTTCCGCCCGAACATTGCGTTTTGAGTGTTGGAACTTAACGCCCGCATTGTCTTATACCAGAGCGAAGAAATGAAAATAGTCTAAAATACCTCGGAGTTGATTGATCCGACAACCAATAGTTAGCAGTATCCCGCTGTCGCTATCCCACTGCGCCACGATAGCCTTTTCCTTGAATCAATTATTTTCTATACTCATGTACCTTTATAACGCGGAGTAAATAGAAACTAGTAAATAAGTAATTTATCCAGGTTTTTATGTAGGGTTTCGTACAGAATGGTAGTGGGCTTTGTGTAACCAGACCGTAAACACTTATAGAATATTTGTATATACACAGTCCCCCTTAGTAGAGATCGAACCTACAACAATCGCACTCAACCAATCCACTAAGGTCTCCATAAAGTTCTTTCTAAGCCTTTTAATCTCATATAATTAACTTACCGCTATAAAGCTGTAAGTCCGTTGCCCAATCAATTGACCCGCAGGTTCGCGCACAAATTATTATGTAAAATGGATCGTGACTTCCAATTGAATACTGTAGTGAACAATATTTTATACTTGATTATGTATTTGCTTGCATTTCATTATTTTATAGCCAAATAGTGATGTAAACGCGATTGGTTGTGGGTTCGATACCTACTCGGGGCAATTATTATAATTAAAATATTTTAATTTCTCTACACTGGTATCCAGTGCAAAGCTATGTATTGAGATTCATCACTCAACACGCAATGTCTCGATTTCGGATGTAAAGTGGAGAACGGAGTGTTTTGACACTAGTGGCCAACCTGCTATGCGGGAAAAGTGTGAAGCTGCAACAAAATTATATAAAACCAAGTTTGTCTATGTCGTTGTTTGTCTATTGTGAAACGATAAAATGATATTTGTATAGATAATTTTATAAAAAATCACAATAATTTTGTGTCTCTCTCATTACGATTAAGCTATAAAGAGACACTAGTTAGGCTAAAAGCTTAAAAAACACATTTGCGAACTAATTAATTACTAATTCATTTTTGTTTTAGCGAATGTAAGATCGATGCAAACTTAATTTCATATTTAATTTATTACGGCGATATGAGTTTTCGTAGAAAATGTGGAATTAACTCTAAGCGAATTTTGTACCAAAAAATGGGATTAATCATTATTCTTCCACTAACTTGACATGACTAAATGAAATGAAAATAAGTTATTAGCGTGTGATAATGAAAAATAAACAAATACACTCAAAATCTAAAATCTCAAATCGCCATTTTAAACGAACATATAAGTACCTAAGTAATAAAAACGAATCAAATATGAACTAACCACTTGAAGGCGATAACTGAATAAGCGCTCGTTATTTTAGATATGTGGAACCCTAACATGTGGCAACGCGTCTACTACAAACGATAGATGAATGTCTTTGAGAGACATTTCCCTATTTCTGTCAACGTTTGTAGTCGTTTTGAAGTTAAACTTCCTTCTTAAATTACTTTGAGTAATGATATGATAGAACAAGAATAATTATAATTTTTTAAATATATATATATACATTAATATTTATTAGTTTCTTGTGGAGGCCATCGTGGTGCTATAAAACACCGTCTAATACTATACTACTTAACCTGGCCATAAATACAGTTATAATTAAAAAGAAACAAAATAAAACTTTTGAATTTAGAATCTGTCATTTTTATATGATTATAAATGAACTATATGTTGTTAAATATTTTGTGATATTAAAATGGAGTGGGGTAATAAAGAGAACTGAATCGCTGTGATTGCATTGCATAATGTAGGTATGGCGCCAAATACAATTTTTAAATTCGCCTATATACATTATAAGGCAAATATTTGTGTACCAGGCTATCGATAGGTACAATGAAACCTCCTCTGTTTGTGACAGAAAAATATCTGACCGTCGACGTAGTGTTCGTACGTAAAAGGTGATCAAAACAGTAAGAGACCAAAATTGAAGAAATCCTGTACAAAAGCAAAAGATTTTATCTCAACAGATGAAGATAGCACCTAGAACTATGTCCCGTATTTTAAAAGATGACTTAGGACTTGCAGCCTATAAGGAACGTACCAGTCATTGTTTAACTGATAATTTAAAAAGTATAGGGGGGAAAATCAAAACAAGTACTTAGGCAAGGAAACACTCGATTGGGGACTCGGGTGGGTTGTATGGGACTCCCGGACCGGTATATGTAGTACCTAGATACCCACCAAAACCGCGCAGTGCTCCGTCGACATTAGTCGGCCAAAGGCCAGGACCACGGCAACTGCCCCTATCTTCGTTGAACCCCAGCGGCACAATCTATATACCTACTACAGATTTACGATATTTGGAATGTAAATTATTCTTTAGAAAAATGTTGCGACAATGTCATCAATCACTATAAAATACAAAGTATTACCAAACGAGCTTAAAATTAATAAAAATAACGGGCATCCACCGGAATGGGGCCCTGAAATTTAACCCAAGCTATAAAAACTACTTGAATGAAAACGCCATCGTGGCTCAATTTAGATGTTGCTGATGATGGATTTGGGTCCGATTGCCACTTGGGAAATTGTTTATTTTTATTCCAGCTTCAAACTTTCTCCTGTAGAGCAGGGTAGTCAGATAGAACCTAGTGTCAAGACACCCTGTTCTCTATTTTCCATTCGACGCGTTAGACAGTGCGTGTTGAGTGGCGGAACTCTAAATTGTTTTTTTAACTTTGTGTCTAGGTAAGATTAGTCGCTGCCTACGACTTCGTCTGCGTAGTAAAGTAGATCCCTCTGCCAAATTTCATCTTTGCACGTCAAATTGGCGATATTAGTTCGATATTTCATATATATTAGTACAAAATAAATAAAATTACAAATACGCAAACGAGCAAATATATTTTTAATACGATACATTTACAAAAGTTTCACGCTTTCTTACTCCACAATGAACGTTACAAGTTTTAATTTTATTTTGTTTTAAAAGTTATTATTATACTAATCAGTTGAAATTGACGATAAAATTTTTATCATCAATTGCCTCCATTCAAATTTTTGTTGAATATATGCATACTTACACATCAGTATATGAAGTAAATATTACGAATTTGCAAATAAAATTAATAACGCACTTATAGTGAAATTGAGATGTGTCTATACTCAGACTGCACACGGTGGTTCTGGGATCAAATTCTCCATTCGAGGGTATATTTATGTTTCCTAGATGTCCCGTTGACGCGTAAACTCTCGTCGCCTAGACAACGTGTACGTCGAACAAGTGGCAGTGTGTGTTATATTTATTTGATTAATTTAATGTTTTTTTTTTATGTTACTATATAAACTATAACTGTGCCCAATTTGATACATCTCCATCCGCGTATTTTCGTAAAATTCACATCTTGTTAAAATCGACAGATAATGGAAATAGGAGTCACGTGTTCTTACGATATATATTTTAATAATAATAAAATTGTATAACATAATGAATAAAATAATAAGTACTGTATATCAGAGCGCTTGAACGGTTTTCAAGAGGCGTGGGTTTAAATCCCGCTGCGTTTAAATTTTTATACGTTTTCTAAATGTCTTTTTCAAATGTCAGTACCAACCTGTAAAGACTGTAAAAAAAAAAAATTTTATTCATTTTTATATTTACTTACCTATTGTTTATATAAGTTTAGTTTTTACCAAAACATAAAAATATCTCAGTTCACTTATGTTGTGGTATATTAAGTAGAAATATAGTCCTTTTTAGAATTTATTCAAGTAAAATACAGTACTGATTTCCGCTACTCAATACGCAATATCTTAAAAGGGAAAAGTGCAATTTACGAAATTGAACAGATTTCTAGATACATTTAAATTTAATGCAATATCATAAAACACTTGTATAATTTCTTGGAAAGATACTATTCACAAAGGTTTGTCAAATTCACAGTATTGTTCACGCCGCATTGTCCGATGTTAATGACGTGATGGTCTTTAGTACGCCACTACAAGATTGCTTATATAAAATCTTATTGTAAGTTCAAGTTCGACGCGTAACGTTCACTTTGTATTTCTTTAAGTAATATTTATTTGTTTTTTTAACATTTTTATGGCATTTTATAAGGAAAAAGATGTAAGTGGTAGGTAAATACAGTTTTGACGCCAATGTGGCGCAGTGGGACACCGTCTGGTTGAATTATATTGGTCGTGGATACGATCAGGGGAACGATTATATTTTAATTTCCTCGCTTGGTTGAGACGAAACGCAGCTTTATGTTTCTTCGTTCATCACACAATGCTATACATATATCGCTTTCGGGCAAAATGTGGAGAACGGAGGGTTTTTAGACAAAGCCTGAATCTATATGAAAAAGTCAATTTTGGCGCCATACTTCATAATATATCGTCTTGATGTAAATAAGTTAGGAGAAAATCAAATGCATTGCCCTGCTATTAATAGATATTAGCTACATTTATGAACAAATTTTTTTTTATTCCCTATGTATGAATTTGTTTTATTATTATATAAATAATACTTTATTTTTATACTGTTAAATAATCTTTGTTTTGTAAATTAAATCACGGAAGCTGTCAGCCACAAGAAAGTCCGCGTCGAACTCGATACCGCATAATTTAGTAGGGAGATGTGGCAAGGGTCAATAACTTCGTCTAATTATAGTTTATGTGTTAGGTATTTATAAATAACCACACTTTGGGTGGGACTAGGGCTGTCTAGTAATATAACCTATATTTCTTAATACTAGACTGTTTATATATATATATAAATAGGTATTTAATTTGAAACCTGACTAGCGTCGTCGGAAAGCGCCTGACACGCGCTAGTCGTATGTTCGAATTGGTTGTACTAGTCGTAAGTTGGTGGTACTCAAGGTACTAGTGCCGAGGGCCCCTGACCACAAAGGGGCCTCTAATAGACTAAATATTGCGAATGTATTATCATTTGATACTTATTTCAAGCTTTGCCCTAAAGTCGCATATGTCCAGAACACCATTCCTTCTGTAGTTAGCAAAGTGCAACGTTCAGATCTCCCATGGAACTAAAACAGAAACATTTGCATACTACCTAAAAATTTAACTAATTATAATCAAAATAACCTGCTATTAATTGATATTAGCTACAAATTAATAAGCACTTGTTATGTTATCCGTCGTTGTAATTATATTATCGATCGTTCAACTAAAAGGTATCGACAACTTCCGCTCGTTATCGCGCAATGCATATTAACTATTCATTGGATAATAGCGTTTACACATTCGGATATACTTGCCCTTATCCTTTATTGTCTATACTAACTACTTTCTACGGTTTTGTTTATGTAATTTTTTTAAATATACGTATATATGATTAAGGTTTAAAAGCAATTGTGCAACGTTGGGTAACCACTCGTCGCATCATTTCAGCGGAGAAAAATGGAAAACAAAGTTTTTTTTTAAATTTCTCTGTGTGTTTAATTCAAGGTTCTAAAGAGCTTTCGTCTATGCTTCAGAAATTAAGTAAGCAAGCCCGCCTTAACATAAACAGGGTGTTAAGATACTTGTCTCTGACTACCCTACTATACTGGATAATGCCTGAAGATGTAAATAAAAAGCAGACATAGTAACTGAAAACTTATAACTTAGAAATTTGGAATGAAAATTTTAAAATTCATGTTTAAATTAAAACTATCAACATCAAACCGGTTTTTACATATTGACATAATATTATATGCTACGATATACGACTATTGATATTACATTATATATAATTACATTAACTTTTGTTCACCCAATCTAGTCCTTTTCCACCACCTCTTCGTCCACCTTTCGTTAACTTTTTCTAGTTTTTTAACAATAAAGATTATATATATAAAGCTCACGACGCGGCTAAAGAAGTTTTCACTTCAAAAAATTGCAATTATTGACTTGGGCTAGTGGCTTTTTTTTATATTCCTAGTAAATTAAAGAACAGGCTCATTCTATACATATATATTACTAATTAAACGAAATTTCGGATATGCACATTGCACGTGCGTTTTACAGCCTTTTAACTCGTAACATTATGGTCACAGCCCTACTTTAAAGCAACGTCATTACGCACTGTATACAAATAGAATGAACTGTCTTATCGGTAGACCAAAATTATACAACTTACATTAGAACTTGTCAAGTATAAAGTAACGAGTGAAACACGTGTCGTTTTCACAGAACTATAATCAATTGTAATATTGAGTCAGTGTTGTAATAAGCTGAAGTAATTAGTAGCTACTTTACAATAAGTTGGCTTGTACGTGGCTTTTATTCAAATATATATATATATTTTTTAATTTCAATTGTGGCTATACTTAAGTGTGGTTTTATTTTGTATTTTTAATACATTTAAAGTACTAATAACTGTTTATGGACTGTTTTCATGTGATCGTAAGTATATTCGTGAATTCTTATTGAACTATTTCACATGACATTGGTGCAGTTTGTATACAAAAAAAAAACTATTTATATTTTTAATTATATATATCGTAAGAATCGAACCTACAACATTTTCCTTATCTACGTTCAATATAAAAGTTTCCTTTCTATTTCTACTTTGTCGATTTACAAGACCTGTATATATATATATAGCTGTAGCCTAAAAAATAAAAACTTTAATCACTGCACTTATGATCAATGAATTGTATAGAAGTTATCTATATATTTTTTTAATAGTATTATGGAATCCAATATTTTACTGTTTTTTTTTATATTTTGTTTTATTTTACAAACCTCACAATAAGTGCCTCATATCATTTTTTTCCTGAGGCAATGCTGTAATTGTGTTAAAATTACATGTTATAATCTCGGGGGCGAACTTATAGTAATTGTAGCGTTTTTGTGTAATGTTCCATTCTTGTGTTTTGCCCGAGTGTAGAAGTCAAAGTTTTATTAGAAAGTAAATTATTTATCACTAAAACACTTATTTATTTCAAAATATACATTTTATTTTTTTTACAATCTTAACCTTACAAAAGGTTTTTTTTTATAATTTTATAAAGTGTTATTCGCACACTAAGGAAATTGAAAAATACATATTTAGAAAACCTATAAAAAATTTGAACGCAGCGGGATTTGAACCCGCGCCTCTTGAAAACCGTTCAATATGTCTTTAATGTCTTTAAATATGTCTTTTTCTTACATACGTTTTTCATATTGCTTATAATATTAACCCATTATGATGAAAATGAAACAGAGTGTCTTGATACTAGGTTCTCTCAGCATATCCTGCTATGCGGAAAGAGCGTGAAGCTGTAATAAAATAAATATAAACTCAATTTCAAATTAAACTCAATTTCAAAATTTTAATACTTTTACTCTCGAATATTACAAAGTAGAACTTTGAGTTTAGTAATCCCAAGGAATGTATGAGTAGTTGGTTTCGCCTACCCCATAATATGCTTGACAACAATATATGATAAAGTAAATTAATATATCATTTAAATTATATTCACGTCCCCATTTTGGATAGACAAAAGCTCAGCGTTGAATCCCGCCACTCAACATATAATTGCATTAATTTGGTCGGAGAAAACTGACAAGAAATGTGTGTTTTAAAAAGCGTAACGTAACGCATAAGCAAATGTGTTGATTTTTTTTACGGATATATATATATTTTATATAGATATCCGTAAAAAAATGGAAATGGGCAGGACACAACGAGATATCCCGACGAAAGGTCGACACGCCAAACAACAAAGTGGAAGGGTCCAATGGGCAAGAGAAGCGTACACAGAACAAGGAAAAGATGGGTAGATGTCATCAAGAACATAGCTGGAGATAAATGTATGGAGTTGCCAAAAACCGTAAAGAATGGTCCAACTTGGAGGGGCTACAAGTTAAAAACTACTTTATATTGTTTCGGCATTTGTGTGTTGTGTGGAGATAAAAGTATAATCGAACACTGTAGACCGCGAGGCATGCATCGAAATCAAATAGGTTGGTATAAGCAGTTCAGGTTTGCCGTTAACGTCTCGCCGTAACACGATCTGCAGATATCCCATTCGCACATGTACTTACATAGATTGATTTACATCCACTTGTTGCTAAATACAGTAATGTTAGAATAAAATTGTAAAATAATTTCTAGGTATTTGGTAAGACAAAACGCACGCGGCGTTCAGTTCCGCCACTCAACGCGCAATGCCTCGATTTCGGACGGAAAATGGAGAACGGAGTGTACCTTCTCCCTTAATATCTTAATATGCGGGAAATTAAAAAAAAATATAATTAAAATAAACTGATGTATTATAATTTATTTAGTATCTGCTATAATTATGTAATACTAGCTGTGCCAGCGACTTTGTCCGCGTGGAGATCTTACATCAGCTATTTGCCAGTGAAAGCCCCGTCAAAATCGGTGTAGCCGTTCTAGAGATTAGCCGGAACAAACAGACTGACAGACAAAATAGCAAAAAATAATATTCTGGTATATGTAGCGTGTATACATATGCATTTAGCATATATATACCATAATATTAATTTATTGACTACAATGTTTCACTATTTTGGCTTTAATGGCTTGAACATAAGATACTTACTTGATATTTTGGTCAATTCACACAATGTCTTTATAACTTGTAGCCTATGTGTTATTCTGATGTATAAGCTATATTATTGTAAAGTTTCATTAAAATCCATACAGTAGTTTTTACGTGAAAGAGTAACAAACATCCTTACCAAATTTCACGTTTATAATATTAGTAGGATTCATAAGAAATCAGTTTAATTTATAATACTTTTTTATATATTTTTATTTTTTAACATATTATAGTAGCAGTAAAGCATAGCACTAATATTTAGTACGACACTACCTATTAACAGTTTTGGAGACTTCCACCAATTGTGTCATGTCAGTCACGTCAGTTATTCATATGTAAGTCTAAATATTTTCCTTTTAAACGAACATTATTACCATCTCAAGCTTAGCTAACCAAAAACCCGTCGTTCTGACCTAAGAGCAAATAGGTCGCGGTAACTTGTTCGCGATTATCGCCTCACCGTAACTAAATATCCCCCATTTTATATTACACATATTATTTACACTAAACTCAATACTCGTATTAGTTAAGTACTTAACACCTTTGTCGAGGTGAGACCTTGTGAACGCTACCTTGGAAATTACACCTTAATTCAGTTAATTTTGGTTTTTGTTTTACGCATGGCAGCTATTTTGCGGGTCGGGTGGTAAAATATATTTTTTATTATAACGTTCTAAATTATAAGAATTAATAATCAATACTAATATGATAAAATAAACTTCTTGTTGTAAGTTATTCTATGAATATGTCCATTATCTTAGTAGTTCTTAAAGGGCCACTTGTTTGAATTATCACATAAAAAGGTCTTAAAGATTTTCCCTCATATAAATAGTAATATTATTCATACTCCTATTAAAGTAAACATTTATTCATATGAACTTTGAACCCTTATTCATCAAATACGCTCAAAACAATTTTGCTCCAATTACTATATACTTATTTTCAAACCTTTCCCCGCAAAGCACGGTTATCAGTGAGAACCTAGTGTCAAGACACTCCGTTCTCCATTTTCCAATGACAATAATTTAAAATGTTTAAAAACAAATCGCGTTTTAGTCAGATGCCGTTCCACTGCATTCTTTTAAAACAAGATATTTTATCAATATTATCTTTTTATATATAAAAAATCAATGACTCACCATCACAAGGCTTTACATCGCAGTGGTTTTTTTTAATAAAAAAAACCATATTATAGCATTAAATCTACGGAACGTTGAATGTCACCCAAGTTTTAAGATATAAAAAAAACTAGCCTTGTTTTTGCAATTCAAAGTTTTTGTACCGTGATGTCACTAATAAATAAGAGTGGTCCGTTGACTGAAATAACCAAAAAAGACAGTTAAATCGCCAGTTATCTAATAGTGTTTTATAACTGATAGTAAATTAACTGATGGTGTTGTATTGTTTTGATTTTATTTTTAACGTTTCATGTAATGTACGACGTCATATATTTGTTAGTCTTTATTTCGTCCTATTATTAAATATATATTCTATAATCTAAATATCAATTAAAGTCTTAACTACAAACGAAAACGTACGTCTGTAGGCAAGTTATATATATAAAGTTGCATCTTTAAAAAAAATAAGTAATAAAAATTAAAGTGGAAAACAGAGAGTTCTATCATATTAGTTCTTAGTTCACGCTATTTCCTGTCTAGCTAGACAGAGAGCAAGGTAGCGGAACACAACGCCGCCCTTTTTTTTATCACAAAAGCGAGAGAATTGAAATATAACCATTCCACCGAATTGGAATCGAACTCACAAACATCGCCTATTTAGTCGGATGCTGTCACACTGCAATAGTTACAGCATAGTATGTTTTAACACGCTATTATTAGCTTAATTTATCTATCCATCGATCAATGTAAGATAATTTTGCAATACTTAACAATATTATGAGACCTGAAGACCAAAAACATTTTTCTTTTTAAAATAACTATGAATCAATAAAAATATGTGTTTTGGTACGAATAAAAAATATATTAATAATTTAGATTTATAGTAGAGCGAAGTCCACTACAGTTTATAGAACGCTCTCTCGCCTTGATCTACTTATTACAACTTTTTTTTTTTATATTATAAACGATACTGTATTTCATATAAAGCTTAAGATTCATTTAAATTTATAAATGTAAAACGTAAACAACTTAGTTAATATACTTCGTATACTCTTGACAGAGTGGTCGTGGTCGTGGTCGAGAAAAAGAGGGCCGTTGATGGTAGCCTTTACCTGATAGGTCCATCGCATTACCGCTTTGCTTCGTAGCCTGTTTGCACTACATGTCTAGGCGTTCCATGGCGTCATCTCCTCGGCGAGTGATGTGTCCGAAGAAAGTCAGAATGCGAACTTGGGCGATGAAAGACGGACGCTGTTTAATCTTGAGTTCTTAGATACTTGACTCGTTGGTTCTGGGTTCAGTCCATGATACGCCGAGCAATTTCCGCCAGCACCTTCCTAGTTAAATTGTATATTAAATTAAAAAAAAAACTTTAGACCTCTTTTTACGGCATAGCTTAAAATTTAATGGAGATGAAGCACTGAAAGCTATTATTTTTTATGTTAATCAATCAGAAATACATTAAGTTAATATTACCCACACTACCATAGCTTTGATATACACGTTTATATAAAGTGGCATATGTACACGTTGCTCAGGCAACGCGTTGTTGACTCGTCAATGACATCTAGTTAGTTTAAAAAAATTGCATGTATGTATATCAAAATATATACCTAAACTTACACTTCAAACTTACACTTGAAAAGCTTATTCTTTTTTCATATTCTAACAGATGTTCTTAACTAAATAAAACAAGAGTTTTATCTTTTGAATAATCTTAATTAACTTTCCTTAAACGAGTTATAATAAATTAAATTTAATGTTAAATTATTATTTTTCAACCTTCATGAAATTATTTCATATATTTACATACGACATTACGCCAATTAGGTTGTTTGGTCATTTTTTCATTATTAATGCCATTTAAAATGTCTAGGATATTCGTAAGTACCCACAGATAATCATTATTATTATTATATATACAAGGCTAAAGTCTGAATATGTACAGCCTTAAGCGTACAGTATTTAAAGTTCAATTATGTTTACAAAATTCTACAAATTTAGCGTTTGCCTCGACACTGTGTGATCAAAATTATTGATTTTGTAAATTATATAGGCGCTTTCCTAGTCTTGACAGATAGTCATTAAGAACTAAGCTAAATCTCATATTTTTAAAATTTCAAATTTAACTTTTTACGTACCAAATTAATCTTTTAGCGTTTTCATTTCGTCCAATTAATATTACCTTCCAATGTTTCAATCTACGCTGAATTTGATAGTCAAAAGTTTAAATTATTTAAATTTAGAACATTTAAATGAACTAATTTGACTCTGTATGTAAATTTATGTATAGATACACACCAAACGACTTCACGCTTTCTCCCGCATAGCAGGGTAGTAAGAGAGAACCTAGTGTCAAAACACTCCGTTCTCCACTTAACCCGAAATCGTGACATTTCGGGTAAAGTGATGAAACTCAACGCCGTACTTTCACACAATGAAATGATCACTTGATTATGATTATGGTCATTCCAACAAGTGGTAACTTAACCCGTAACCAATCGAGATTACAGTCAGACGTCACACTGCGCTTCAACACTTGATATTTAAATGAACTAAATAAAAAAATATATTAGCCACCATGTTATAAAACATAGTTTTTAGAAATTTAATTAGACTAGATAGATAATAAAAAATTATAGACATATATATATTCATATAATTGCCTAGTTGAATAATGTATCCGGCCTCGCCTTAATTTTACTCAGGTACTTACGCAATCTTGATATACATACCTACTTTTTTAAAATAACTTCACTATTAAAAACGAAATATTTAGAAAACGTATAAAAATTTGAACGCAGCGGGATGCGAACCCGCGCCTATTGTACAGTTTTCATACGTTTTATTTTTATACGTTTTCTAAATATGTCGATTTTCAATTTCCAAAGTGTTCGAATAACACTTTAAATAATGTTAAATAAATAATTCACTATTAAGTTTCTTTTTACGTAACGTTTTTTGATTATATATGTGTTTTTTTTCTGTTACTCAACTAGGGTAAGAGCTAAGACATAACTATTTATAGATAACTGGTTCCTAAAACATTCCAAAATTTTGCAGTTGCTTTAATATTATATCTTATACTCCATATTGCCATATAGATATGCCTGATTAAACTTCATTTCTGAGCTATCTACGGTTTTGGAATATACCGATGCGTTTGTAAAATAAAATCAATCAAGATTCAGCACAAAAAATTTAAGTAAAGTATTCAAAACAAGTGGTATTCGAACTCGTAACGCTTGCCTTTTTTTAAATTATTCCTACAAATCTGTAAAACCATATATAAACATATAAACCAGGCGTGAATAAGATATATTGCATGGAAAAGCTAAAAAAACATTTTGTATTTTACTATCTGCATTTATATTATCACATATTCATTGTGAACCCGTAACAGTCGAGTAAACAATAGAAACATTAAAATTCTCAATTTTGATTGACGGTATAATAAGGCCAAAACGTTTTTTATAAAGTATTGTATGAAGCGAGTGGATTGTTGTATTGGCTATTCAATATATGCCCCCTATATGTACGTATTTTCATTTCTCCGCCAATCAACACGCAATATTTAAGACTTAAGATTCGGGAATGGAGAACGGAAAGTCTTGACACTAGGTTTTTTCTGCCTAACTTACTATGCGGGAAAAAGTGGTAAACTGGAAAAAAATATATGTAAGTTTTGAACTTCAAATTCATCACATGAAAGTTATATTTAATTTAAAAAAAATAATTTGTAGTCCAAAAGCCATATGTAGTTATAATTATAGAATGTAGAACAATTCATTCCTATACTAGATATTGATCTTTACAAGTATTCTAAATTTTACATCATGTAAAAGGACTTGTAAATGGTTTTAACTCACTACCATCGAATATATCCAAGTTATCAGTAACTGCACCTCGTTCCTGATATGCTTTATATTGCTATTTGCTTATTACAATGTTAGTTTCATAAAGAATATTAACTAACATATATAAGTGTAACAATTTAATTATAAAGAATTAAAATAATTATATTATACTTTTTTTTTATTAAAAGAAAATAATTGTTTATAAATTTGAAAACTATATATAATGTGATCAACGCACATTAAAAAAAAATCCGCAATTCTATAAAAATGTATAGTTCAAGTGACAAGGTGTTTTATATATTTTTTTATTTGTTTTGTTTGCAAACACCTGCTTTCGTTAAATACTAACAAGCCAAGCCATATTTGTCTTGAATATATCATATTTTTTAAACGCAATCAATAAACACTATCTATACATATAATAAGAATTGAACTGATCGCTGCCTGTACATGGAAGATATATGAAAAAAATATTATTGGGGGCATTTATCAATATGTCTGTCTGTACGTTTGTGTACGCTAATCTCAAAGCAACTTAACCGATTTAAACGCAGTTTTGACTTCCCTTAACATTTAGTGTTTATTTTATTTCAATCATATATTCATTAGGGTTTATTTTATATAACGAAATAGTTTAGTTGTTAGCCTTAGTTTATGCAAAGGCGAAGCCGCGAGCGGAGTTGTTAGTATTAAATAAAAATCATAGCGTCCAGTCCAGCAGCGTGAGCAGTCTGACTGTACGCGATGGTTGTGGATCGTTGTGCAAATCATATTCAGAGAATTATTATATTTACATTATTTTAATTTCTCCGCTCTGGTGAGAAGGCAAAGTGCCGCGTTGAGTTTCGCCACTAAACACACAATGTTTCAGATACAGGCGGAAAGTGTATACTGGAGGTACTAGGTTCTCTATGCGGGAAAAATCGTAATAATATTATTTACTTGATAAAGTTGAATTGAGCATTAATAGCTTTTCATATCATGTCTCCAGCATTTTCCCAAAACATTAACAAAATTTTTCGAAACTTCTCATAACGATGAAGTCATATTTTTATTGTAAAATAATTAATTATAAATGTGTTTAAATTAATATTATAAATATATAAACAATGTATATTGTGACTAGTAGAGGTCAAAACTGTTTAAAATTCCGATAGCAATATAAAATCCGTGGGCGCTATTTTTGGAGAGTCCACTAACCTGTGTAAAACAAGCCATAAACCGAAGTTTATCGAGAGACATGACTGGATTTAAAATATGTAATCAACAATATTTAAAAACGTTATTCAAGTTTTTTTTAAATTTATATGGAGTTTCCTTTTTTCGGCTTCACATCTTTTAGCATAGAGAACCTAGTGTTAGGACCACTCCGTTCTCCATATTCTGCCCGATATCGACACATTGGGTGCTTAGTGGCGTAAATAGACGTAACCGCGTTTTGTCTTTTCAGAGCGGAGAAATACAAATAATTCAAAAAAATAATCATTCCTCCGAGAAGCCGAGTGGGGATCGAACTCACAACCAATCGCGCTTACAGTCCCGCTGTCCCACTGCGCAACGATGGCCTGCCTTTATATAAAGCTCTTCTTACATATAAGTACTAAAAATACGTTAGCATAATTTCTCTCTCTCCTATTACCTCATTTATTAATAATATTAAGTCCTTTCATAATTCATTCTTAATTTTGTCGCAGAACTTTAAATATTTTTTTGGTCGAAATTCGAATTTTACAACAAGATACCTTTATCCACGTATTAATTTTGGACGTTATATTGACAAAGCAGTAGTAGCTGGTTTGTCAATATAACTAATATAACTTAATTAAACCAATAAAAGAAAGCAAAAAAATAAAGAAGGGGTGCTTCCCCCTTTTTATAAGATAGAGTTTCCCGAAATTTTAATACCTTTATGTTTTATGGTCCACATAAACGAAGTTGCGAACTAAGACTCGCTATATATAATAAATATAATTTTTCTCTACATTAATTGATTTTATTGGTAAAGACATATTTAGTAAACCTATAAAAATTGGTAACGCAGCGGGATTTGAACAAGCGCCTCTTGAAAACTGTCTAAGTGGCGCGGATTCAAATCCTGCTGCGTTCAAATTTTTATACGTTTTCTAAATATGTATTTTTCAATTTAATAACTGTGCGAATAACACTTGTAAAAATGTAAAAAAAAATATGATTTCATTGGTGTCTAATATATTTTATAAGAACTAAAAACTAACGACAGGTGACAGCACATTATGTAATATGACTCACGTCTGATTCATGTCGTTACTTAATTGGTAGGCAATCGATTATAATGAATCATTCACTAGAAACACTGCTCTAGCAACACTTTACGGAAGTAACTGATATATATATAAATCTTATTTTACGCACTTTGTGTATTTCGATGATTTTAAACTTGATTTATGCGTTTTCGCTTTTTCTTGATTCACACTAAAATACTAACAGAAAATATCAGGGTCTGCTTTTGTATGCAAATTAAATTCGACAGTAACTCAACAGTATTCGTGTACAAAATACATGTATATTTAATGGCAATGTTGAGCTGCGGCGTTTAACAACGCGCTTATCAGGGAAAGAAAATGAAAATCATTTAAATACACAATTTAAGTCTATCCTCTGATGAAAAGCGGGTACCAAACCCACAACCATTACATTTACAGTCAGCGGTGCACATCGAATGTAAATACATATGAAGTTTAGTGCAAGTATATAAATTAAATGTGTTTACATAGAGACACTAAGCTCTATATAATTCGTATAAGCTAAGCATAAAGTCCTAAAAAATGTAAAAAAAATATATATATAAAAGAGGAATATATAATTATTTAAACCAAAGGTATAGATGGATGTGTCTTTAGTGTGTTAATAAAATATAACAAAAAAAAACAATGTACCATACAATGTCCTCACATAAAATATAGTGACAAATTACTTCTATGTCGAGCCTTAATTTATACAGTTAATAGTTAATTAAACTCTAATAAAATAACCTTAAAAGATTCCTTATAACCTATCCACGAACTTGTACATTCTATATAAATAAATAAAAACAGTTCGAAAGTCAGTAACGGGCTTCCTTCCTTCCTTAACCTGGACCTCCTTCTCCCCCCCAGACTCCAGAGCTGCTTTCACGGTCGCTGATCGTCTAGCTGGGCATGCCTTGACGAATTAAGGCCACATCAGGCCACGGCCACATGAGGCCAACCCGACTCCCATCCATATTTATGGATGGCGCATGCATCCACTTCCAGAGGGCCAGGCCCTCAAGAAGCTTCCCCTCTCTCCTCAGGGAGTAGAGAGAAGAAAGCAAAATGTAACGGGCTTTCACGAAAGCGATCACAGTTATATCAATATTTATGGTATTGATACACTCGATTTAAACTAGTAACATGAGAAAGTATGTGAAAATAACCTTACGACCACCTTGTAGGGCCAGAGCTACATTTTTCTCCACACCATTAAGCTTTCTTCTAGAAAATGCAGGTTTTTCTGCATTCCTCTGCACTATGGACGCAAGTATTAACTTTTATGCAAGAATGCTATACTGGCTAGTTGTTACTTTTATAAAAACTGGCTAAGTCCTTTGTGTCCAGGATTATAGTAATAAGTATTTTGAAATTATTTTAATTTGTCCGTTCTGGTTAAATAAAGCGCGGAATACGGTTTGTAGATACGAGACTTAGAATCCTTGTTTTTTTCAAAAAAATGCATGAACTAGCTTTTTTAATTAGAATATTTTTCCCCATTTTTGTGTAACTTATTAAGGCTATGTTAATAATGAACTTGTTTATTAAATTAAAGCATTCTTGAGTACGCGTGCTTCGAACGAAGTGTTCATTCATAATAAAAAACGGTATAGTCATTAGAAAAGTTTCTAAGCAAGCACTTTGAAATATATAACTCCGACTCATCCCAAACAAATCTTTCTATCAGATGTTTTCACATCATTATTACCTTACATTACATTACTTTTACCCAAAATTACAATCATTGTCTAACAATGAACCTTTGTGAAACATTCAAATTCTTTACCGCATTAGTAATGTTAAAATCAAGCTAAAAGCTAATTTCATAATTCGTGGGAACTTAAAAGATATTTTAAATAACGCATAAACTTGACGTTTTTTATGTCATATGGCGTTTTATAACCGTCCGTTTTAATAATTGATATTAGTGCCCATCGTGGCGCATTGGTACAATGACTGACTGCAAACGCGATTGGTTGTGGGTTCGATTCCACTCGGTGGAATAATCGTAAATTAATTATTTTCATATATTTAGAAACTGTATAATAATTTGAACACAGCGGCATTTGTAATAAGCGTATAAGAACTTCGACGTAGCCGGGTGTAGAACGCATTACTTAGCGGTCAGAGCGCTTGAATGGTTTTCAAGAGGCGCGGGTTCAAATACTGCTGCGTTCAAATTTTAATACGTTTTGCTAAATATATATTTTTTCAATTTCCTAAGTGTGTGAATAACAATTCAAAAAAAATGTTAAAAAATTATTATTTTTATTTCTCCGCTTTGCCGACAATAACAAAGTGGCGTGGCATTGATCTTAACACGGAATGACTCTAATTCGGGCGAAAATTACAGAACTAAGTGTATTGACACTAGGTTCTCTCTGTCTGAGTCATAGAGCAGGGTCTGCTATACAGGAAAAAGCGTGAAGCTGTATAATAAAAAAAATACTGACTGTCATTATTGCACAAAGTTTTATAAACTTTTGGTGGAACATTAAATAAGAATATGTTAATAATGTTAGTAGTAAATTTAATTTGATAAGATGTGGGAACGAAAGCTTTAACAATTACGAGCTCTTAGAAATTTCGCCCTTTCACAGAAAAAGTTAATGGCCTACAACTATTTGAGTTGTTATAACTTTGGAGAAATGTTTTAGAAAATAAAACTATTGTTGTTTAGTTTTCTTTTCTAATTTATGCATATAAATATAGAAAAAATAAATGTACGTTCAACGTTTATAACATTTTAAAGTATTAATCACACACTTAGAAATTTGAAACTTATTTGGATAACATATAAAAATTTGAACGCAGCGTGATTCGAACTCGCGGCGGAATAATTGCTTAGGTGATTAACACTTTAAAATGTAGAAAATATTGAATAAATAGCGTTCTCTTTTGTCAAAAGATTGTTCGTAGAATAATCTTTGAGTAGCAGAAAAAGATTGTAAAAATCTCTCTACAGAGATGCTATGATGCTATTTCGAAGCAGCCGGATGTAGAACGCATGGTTTAGCGGTCAGACCACTTGAACAGTTTCCAAGAGGCCCGGATTCGAATCCTGCTGCGTTCAATTTTTTATACGTTTTTCAAATATGTACGTTCATCGTATAGGTCGTTATACCTAGAGAAAACATATTAAAACTTACAGTACAGGATTAAAATATAAATGCGCCGCACGCTCATCACATGTTATGCAAAGTGAAAGGCAGAAAGAAGCCAATGAGTATTACGCGTGAAGGATTAACAAGAATGAACACTCGTGTACTCGTGTAAAGATAGCCGTACCTAAAATTGCCATTGTCAATAAAATATCCTCCTTTTAAGCTTTCAACTTTCTCTTATATAATTCTAAGTTGTAGAATTTGTTGCTGTGTCATTAAAAACTTATAGATTAAGGATACTAAGGATGTTTGTGCTAGTTTTAATAAGCCTAACGCATTCATAATGTCCGATCTTAATTTATCTTTATCAGTCAAAGTCTTATAATTCTATTCAAAATAAGAAGTTACATGCTTCATTTTTTTAACGTCAAACAATTTACCACCGGTTCACTAAAGTTAATGCCTGAGACCTGAGAAGAACCGGCGCAAGAAACTCAGTGGCACATAGTGACAATGATACTTTGAAATTGACTGGAATGAAATGGGAATTAAATCATTCCCAAGGCAAATATACTTCTTCTACGTTTTTTAAAGTAAGCAGAAACAGTCTAGTCGTAAATTATAGCTCCATCTTTTGTTTAAACAAAAACATCCTATTTTAATTAAATCTGGAAAACATATACGAAGTACGAATTCCAAAAGTACTAAAATGATTGAACAAAAATTCTGCCGTATCCATGAACCGTTGATATCAAGATGAGATCATTTCACCTGCTTTAAAAGGATATCTGATATTTTATTTGAAAACCGGTAAACTCTGTTGGCTGATGTCATAATAACCAAAATGAAGTTTTTATACATTTGGTTAATCTAAAGCTCTTGGTGATTAAAAAAACAGGTTCTTTTACAGAATGTTATACAAAAAACGAATAAAAAATTATTAAATTGTACCTATTTATCTTTTGTCACCGCTTAAGTGATGCCTATGAACTAAGTTCCCAAAAGACATTAAAGGAAATGAACGTGACAAATTTATATTTCTTTGCACTTTATATTTATTTGTGAAAATTTAAACGAAGTTTGGTTTTCTGTGATTCCGAAAATTTATATAAGAAGCTCAGATTTTAAAGCCAATTTTTATTGTATGTTATTTACAAAATTTAAAAACACTATTTCACTTGAGAAAATATTTATCATACAAAACTAATCATATCTTTTCGCTTTTTCCCATATAGCGGGGTTAGTCACAGAGAACCTGGACACTGTTCTCGACTTTCTGCCCGAAATCGAAACATTGCCTGTTAATAATCATCCTTGAGCAGGAATCGAACTCACAACCATCGCATATACAATCACACTCTTTTACACTGCGTTACGAAGGCATCTAAATGTAAATATTTATTTTTATTTAAAATTTGAAAATATCGTTTTTGCTAATGGTATCTAATTTAGTTAACCAACCATGCATTGTCATTCGAAAAAGCGAAATTTGAGCATATTATGTCCCATACGTAACTAACGAGGCAAGTTCAAGAAAAAACTGTAATAAGTAAATACACAAAGGGCCATACATAATAAAAAAAATGGCAATTCATAACGCAACACGTGTTTCTTGGAGTACCTTAATAATACTCACTTTGTTTAGAGAACCGTTATATAATATATGAATAGGACTTAATTATTGTTAAAGCATTGCGGAAATATATTATAGAAAAATTTTCCTTTGAATTAGATTGGAACCCACAAACACCAACCAGCCGTCTCTGAACTATTGTAACTGATTGTGACCAGCTTGTTTTTATCTTTACTTTCAAGTTTTTCCCACTAGAGTAAGCAGTTCTTTCCGCCTGAATTTGCCACATTGTGTTTTGAATACTAAAACCGAACCTTATGAGAGGAAGGAAATGAACAGAATTTAAGTATAATCATTCCCCCAATGTATATCGAACCCACAACCACGATCCACGATGGAACCGCGGTCATCTCATGTTTAGAAATTAAGTCGGAGGCGTTTATTTGTGAAATAATATTTGATAATCTTCCCCAACTTCTGGCCTCTTTTCATTAATTTTAATAAAACTGATGCAGTCCTGTTGGAAGAAAATTCACTATATACGGTAGTTGTAGGTTTATATCTGACACTAGAGTCTTCAATCCATACTAATATTACAAACGCGAAAGTAACTCTGTCTGTCTGTCTGTGACGTCATCAATTGTTATGAATTTTTATATAGAGATACTTGAGGGTCTTGGGATGAACATAGGCTCCTACTTTAGCTCCCTTTTTTTAGTTTTTCGAACTAAATTGTTTTACAAACGGCCGCCGAAAATACGAAACAACCATACTTCACGCGGGAGAAGCCACGAGCGGGTAGTAGTATTCAACATATGAGCGTGACCCCGAGCTGTCAAATTTGATAGGGTCGACCTAAAATGATCCAATTTTTGAAAATATATGTAACTTCTTAATAATAAGAATAAATTACTGTAATTTAATTTACGATTAATGTGTTAATATAAGAAAATATCGATATCTAGTACAAATTAAACCTTGAGCAAATATATAAAACGTGTGGTATTGACCGATATTTTAAGTAGAGTATTGTTACGAGTATATTATAATATACTTTTGTGTATTACTAGCTTACTGCTGCGGCTTCACTCGTTCAGTGTTTGATAAAAAATCATACAACATTTTATAATAAAGCACT
Organism: Podotricha telesiphe; assembly: GCA_038994665.1. Classification (NCBI taxonomy): domain Eukaryota; kingdom Metazoa; phylum Arthropoda; class Insecta; order Lepidoptera; family Nymphalidae; genus Podotricha; species Podotricha telesiphe. The sequence goes on along the minus strand of JAOYRR010000238.1, from coordinate 895,000 downwards.
TAGAAATAGCTTGATACATACATTTACAGTGTATACCTCATTCGGTAACTCATTTTTTTTACTTATTTTACAAATACCTTGCCCTGATAAAAATTATCCAATCTGATGCATTCGTTCGGAAGCTATTTCTTACATACATTTCAGTTAATCATTGAATTTTTTTTTATATATATTTACTATACAGCTTCCATAAGAACGCCATGTTTGTCACGCGTCAGTTTCGTTGTACCGGTTCCCAAGTGTGACGACCCCGATACAAGCATTGCCTAGGGCTTTAACACCTGTGTATTATTGGTATTTCATTACTCACATATTTGTATGAAAGACTGACCCAGTTTACTATCAATTGATTTCTCTTTATAAACAACATGTGTCCTTCGTCTTTGTTTGTTTCGGTCGGTTTCGCATGTGCTTGTTTAAGAATTACCGTTTTTACATACAGACGTACATATATGTATAAGCCTACTGACTAAATCTTAAGGTTTTTCAACTTTAAAGTCTGAACTGTTCTTTGATAGTTATTCATTTTGGACTCATGCCTCGGTGAATGCCTTCTGCTGGATTCTAGTGAGGGCCAGGTTCAGGTATCAGGTTGATTAACTGGTGAGTCCCACAGTACCATCCGTCCTAGCAAGGCGTTTGTCTTGCGCGCGTCTGCGTTAAAGGCATTTCCCGGCGTCGCAAAAAAACGATTAGAACAAATATGGACTTTTACCATCAAAATTCTGTAAGTCTTACAAACTTATGATGTTAAGTTCCAAAAGCGATTTTTGTCTATAATGGACTAGGTAACATTTTACAATTTTAAATATTTTTAGTCTAAGTCTTAGTAAACAGAGCTGACTGCAATGTAGACATCGCACGCCCCTACTCCATCGAGACGACATAATTAACTAGTATTATACAAGCTTACTAGTATTACTAATTTCAAAACATGGTAATCAATGCTTCTTGTACTATATTAAAATAAATTAAGTTAATTGCTATATGTCTTACTGCTTCTGACTGTAAACGCGGTTGGTTGGGGGTTCGACTCCTACTCGGAGGAAATCGCGATACAGTCAAACACTATTCCACCGTGCCAGGATGGCCTCTATATGTCTATTTACATCTATTTATATTTATATATATATATATATATATATATATATATATACATATATAAATAAATAGATGTTATTTAATATGATATTAATATATATATAGATGTAAATAGACATATATATAACCGGATGCAACTTACGAATTGTGTTAAGTACCTACGTCGGTAAGACTCCTTGCAAAAAAAAAACCATATTAAAATGCAGCTCAGTTTAAATTCCAGTAAAGACCAGCTTGAAAAAAATACTCTCGATACCAAGAAGGCCAAATGTCAAAAACCTCTTCACTTGCCTTGCCCTTTGTAGCATATATTCTTAACAAGCTATGATTTGTATTGTTTAGATTGATATATTTCTCAGCTTTACGCTTTATCCCGCATAGCAGGGGAGAGAGAACCTAGTGTCAAGACATTCCGTTCTCCACTAGATGGTTTTATACTGAGAATTATTTTGAACCGACTACGTGTAATCTCAAAATATATTATGCTTATTTAATATAACTAACGTGGTTTTAGCTTCACCCTTTTTTTGCAGAGCAAGATAGTCAGAGAAAACTTAGTGTGAAAACATTTCTTTCTCCGCTTTCCGCCAAAAGACTAAGCGTGTTGAGTGACGGAACTCAACGCCGCGCTGCATGTTGTTCACCAGAGCGTTATGTAATTTACATTTTTGAACAATTTTTTTTTAATTTCTGTAAATATTGAAAAAGAAAGAACTTAATACAATATGGTTAACTTGGCAGATATATATTTAATTCAATTTTCTAAATTTCCTTAACTGCATATGTATTCAACTGATGTGCGGAAAATTTACTTGTTGTTACGTAAATTTCTTTAAAAAGCTCACTTTTTAATATATAAACACAATAGATTATTGAAACAGCGAATTTTCTTTGTTTTATCTTACTTATACTTATTGTTTTTAATAAAAAAAAGTTATAGACACTAACATTTAACTCGCAGAGACAGGAGTTAGCGAATAACTGGTATTAAATCTGTGGTTATACTAAAGATACTTTAATACCACAACATTAAGTATTATCCATACATTGAGCGCTGATTTAACATCGATAAGTAAAAAGGGAGAGAAACCGATATGATGATGATTGATGATTTTTAATTTTCTTTTCTCTTCGTCTGTGCGTTTATGCACGCTAAACACATAAACGGCTAAACCCATTTAAATGGAGTTATTGATTTTTGGTACATTCTTAACATTTAGTGTTTATTTTAATTTAAACGGTTCATAAATAAAAAAGTTACAACCAATTAAATTATAAATTAAAAAAAAAAATAGTTTATAAGTAGCCGTGTAGTATACGCATACGAAGCCGCGAGCAGGTCGCTAGTAACATATAAAAGTATGAACAAACGGAAATTAATTTTAACCTCCAGCCATACTAATACCAAGTGCAAAGTATACATACACACGTAATAACTGTTGAAGATCGACCTTGCCATATCCAGTCACTTTAGTAATATCAGTCGGTTTCTAGTAACTTTTGCAGCTTCACGCTTTTGCCCGCATATCTGGGTAGTCAGAGATAATCTAGTGTCAAGACACTCCCCGTTTTCCACTTTCTGCCCGAAATCGGGACACAATCGGGCGTGTGTGTGTGAATGGCGCAACTCAACGCGCTTTGTATTAGGTACTAGGGTTGAGAAATGAAAATATTTCAAATGTAATAATTCCCCAGAGTGGAAATCAGTGAGACGCTGTCACACTGCGTCACGGTGACCCACGACGACGCCTATATGCAGCACGATAGTTAGCTTTATATAAAATCTTCTTTATAATAATAATTAAAAATATATTTTTAGAAAACGTATAAAAATTTGAACTCAGCGAGGTTCGAACACACGCCTCTAGAGGAAATGTCCAAGCGCTCTGACCGCTAAGCCATGCGTTCTACATCTAGCTGCGTCGAAATTCTTATACGCTTATTTCAATTTATTTTTGTTGTTGACATCTCTGTATAGAGATTTTTACAAATTTCTGCTACCCAAAGATTATTCTACGAACAATCGTTTCGCAAGAGAGAATGCTATTTATTTTTTAAGTGTTAATCACACACTTAGTAAATTAAAAAACATATTTATAGAAAACGTGTTTGATGAACACTTTAAAAAATGTTAAACTTCTAAATAATTTTTCCAAAAACATGTACAGTATTATATAAGACCACGTACAGTTATAACGCGTGAAAAATATATATTTATTATATAACGTAATGTTAGCTATAAGAAAGTAACAGTTTCTCTTAAAATAAATAATTTCACCACTTTTGAAATTTAAATATTTGTTTACGCGCCGCTTATGTTGTTGGAAGATTCTTACAATTTCTTGCTGCCCAAAGTTTATTTCTACGAACAATCGCTTGGCAAGTGAGAATGCTATTTATTAAATATTTTTAATATTTTTAAAGTGTTATTCACATACTTAGGAGAATTAAAAACATTAAGAAACATAATAAAATCAAAAATAAGTTATAATAAGCGTATAAGAATATCGACCTAATAGCCCTATTTGAACCGCATGGCTTAGGGGTTAAGCTTAGATGGTTTTAAACAGGCGCCGGTTCGAAACTCGCTGAAACTTAGTGGCAACACGCACAAGTCTCCTATTGTATCTATAATGGCATTATTAAGATTAAACAAGCGATTACATTCTGTCTCAGATTGCTAAGTAACTGTTGTGAATTACAAAATGGTTAGACTGGATTGCTTAACACTTAAAGGGTCCTTTAAGTATCTAGTAATGTAAAGGAATCGAGTCCTTTAAGGGATCATAACTGGCCCTGGTCGAGATTAGATTAGGATCAGCAAATAAGCTGTTGACTTTTGTGCGTTATCATGTCTCATCTCATTTGTCAAATAGAAAACATTGCGTGGTATTGTGTGACAGTGTTTGTCTGTAAACGCGATTGGCTGTGGGTTAGAAACCCACTCGCAGGAATGATTATATTAAAAATATTTTTATTTTTCTGCTCTGGTAGGTAGAATATAGGTACCTTCAGAAATCGCGCCTATTCCCTGTCGGCCGGCGACGTCCCTGTAACTCTTCTAGTGTTACACGGGGTCGTGGGCGGCGGTGATAACTTACCATCAGGTGACCCGAAGGCTCGTTTGCCTTGTCTATTGAATTAAAGAAATAAACAAATAATGAAATAAAAAAAACAATATGCAGCATTGATTTCGCCAGTTAACATGCAATGTCTACTAGCCTCATCCTCATCCTCCTCAGCCTATCATCATATAACTTACTTATTATATTATTATTAAAATCTCTCAACGTATAAATTTTGACAAACTTTTAACCAATGTCATTAGATTCGATTACTCGGATAAAGTATTATGAAATTTGACATAGCTTACCTATAGCTTACCATGCGTTTGACAAACTTTTGTACAAAGTGACAAATTGCGAAGGCTGAAAAACATTCGTCCCTCATAAAAATATATAATTTATCATTGAAATATAAAATAATTAATTAGTAAATAGAGTAGAAAAAGATTATTTTTAGATTATCTTTAAAACAGGCTACAAATAAAGCAAATGCGACAAAAAACTAATTAAATTAAATTAAAATAAAAATGAGGGTGGTAATTGGTAATATCAACAATTTCACTTCTCGTATGAATATTTATTTGATGTAAAGTGACCTACGAACACGTCTGGAGAAAGTGCGTTGACGGCTGGCTGAGTAACGGTTAATACATATTTATATTGGTCCTTCTTTGTTAATGCGAAATTATGTTTGTCTGGCTGTTGCTTGATAGCGCTTAGCTTATCGAGATAAGAACCTAGTTACAGTTTTTATTCGGGGATTCGAACCAGTAGAACGGGTGGCTTAGCGGTCAGAGCGCTTGGACGGTTTTCAAGATGCGCGCGGGTTCGAATGTCGCGTTTTATAAAAATATATTTTTTAATTTCCTAAGTGTGTGAAAAAAATGTTAAAAATCTCCAAGTGAATGTTTAATTCGTTAACAATTCAGAAAATAATTTTTATACTAAAACACTACCAAAATTTACAATATGTAATACCGTGACAGAATGAACACCTCTTACAATGACATAATACGAATACACATGCTGCAAATAATACAGAATCGATTGCTTATTATTTAATTAAAAAGAAAAGAAGTATTGTCTAGATTTTAGACAAATAATTATCCTAACCGTAGTTTAGAAAGTTTTGAAATTTTTTTACCTGATAAACACAATTGATTTATTACTTTAATAATAAATTTCTTAAATAATTAGAAATTAACACTGCAAATTCTAGCCTGACAACGTATATAGGTACATGCCCGTGTAATATCACATGTATATGAATTCTGTTACAGTTGACACAAGTTCAACGCCATACGCTTTCCATATACCGTTGACCTGAACCTATTACGTATCTAGTACTTCTAGTGCTAAGAAATACTGTTATGTTAGATGTTGTTCTTGCGTGTAGTGTATTTTTTTTCTTCTATAAATGCGATAAATTTGTTAATTGCACTCCAAAACTCGTTCCATGAATATTGTAACAGTTTACGTAAGATATAATTGGACGGCAATCACGCCATGTTGCTTTAAATTTAATTGCGTTAATCATATCTTCATAACTGGACTATCCCAAAACGCTTTAACATTTTATATCAATTGACCGTTAATTTAATTGAATCTTTTTCTTTTTTTTTCAGAATGCCAGTTATGTAATCAACAGACGCTATACCAAGAGTAAAATGTCACCGGTATGCCACAACTTCGTACAGAATGCGTGGAAGAAGGACTTCTGCTCCAATTGTTTTAAATCACGCGAGGAACATTCAAAGCAGGATAAAACAACAGACGGCAGTAAATATTTAACGACTCCATTCCAAAATAGGAGTACATTTTTTAAGAAAACCCCTCCGAGTATACTTAAGATACATGCTAAGAAAAAAGGAAAACGTAACGTACGATTTCCTGAAGAAGTATACAGTGTTATAGGATATGGGGGTGATGATTGGTCAGATGAAGAAGAATTCGAAGTCTCCGAAGACAATGAAGAAGATGACACGTTTCCAGATACAGAAGAAGAAAGAGAGCTTTACAAAATAACCAAATCTAATACGGACTTTAATACTGTCAAAGCCAATTTACTCGGAGAATCTGTTGCAAAGACATATACGTCGTTGTTATTAGGAAAAGTCCAGACCGATTCCGATGGAAAAAAGAAAACCTTGATGGTATCAGTGACCCCATTCGGCCAAGAAAATAAACCTTCAGGTAAAACGCACACGAGAAAACCCGCCGTTATAAACTTAGCTGAACAAGCTGCCGAAGAAACATCTAATGGATATAAAACGAACATTATACTGTCAACATACATTAAGGAGTCGGAAACATAATTACATCAGAGGGTTCGAAACAGTCTGATGGCATTTTATGTACAGAAAAATCATTACTTGAAGAAATATCTGAAACTTTACAACAAAACAGAATAAGTGGATCTGATCTTAGTTTAATAAAATCAGACCCTAATAAACCATCAATTGTAGAAGGCAAAATAAAGCAAAGTATGCAAGATGAAAGCGATAAAAAAGAAATGACAGAAATTAAAAAGAATAGCATTGTGAGAAAATGTCCGTTAAATAAAACACAGGAGCGACCTAAAGTGAACCTAAGTCGGTCAGAATTTAAATTCTGTAAAATTAATATCGAAAACACTAGCGTTGATTCTGCTGTTGGCACTCTTAATTCTACAGCAAACAATTCACTTACCTCAGACGATGAAAGCTTTAGTGGTCGCACAGATTCAGACAATGACGATAGCGGCCATTACTCTGAATCCCATAAAATTGACGAAACAGTAAAAATTAAAGTATACAACGATGATAAGAACTTAAAAATATCACCGCTTGGGCAATTAAGAAAAGCGGACGGTCAAGCGGGCAGTGGTTATTCAACATTCCAAAGCCCAATCATTGACATGCCATCTATTATGCCTAAATCCGACACAGTGTTTTCTGCAGAAGCTAGTCGTGAACTTGCTGGCGAGCCGGACGGAAGAGCTGATCCCGACGATACTTCTGAAGCTCCCGCACTACCAAGCAGCCCAATACCGACAATGGACCCGCGACCATCATTCCTTCATGGTATGATTACTGACATAATGTCGAACAAACCCGTCCCGCCTGAAAAACCTAAGCTACCAGTCAAACCAGTTATAAAATCTAAAAAAAATACAACGCAACAAATTATTGTGCACGTACTGGAAAAGGGGGAGGAAGAAAATAAATACGTGAGTGAACACAAAAATATTGAAGTCGAAGAAAAGTCAGAACCCGTATACTACGCTAAACCAGTGCTAACAAAACAAGATAGCGACACCTCGCTAAGTAGTCTATGTAAACGGAAAGCACCGACGCCTCCCTTGTCGCCTACCGAAGAATACTCAAGTAGTCTGTACCAAAGGAATCCTAATGGGTTTATGAAATCGGATTCGCCAGTAGTGAGAGAAATGGAAAAACGAGAAAGAGCTGTAATGTCCTCATTGCCAAAATTGAGGAACAGTGATGACGAATCAAAGAAGTCTGACATTGTTCCGGAACCGGCGCCCCGAAGAAATATATCATTGTCTCATGATAATTTATTATTAGACGACAAACGCAAGGGGAAATACAAATTCTCCATCAAAAAGTTACTTCGAATAGGGTCCTCTAAGGATTTGGACAAAAAAGAGCTCAGTGTCGCCACTATTGCGAAAGTTGCAACGAAAACTGAGGAGATTTACGATTTAACTCCAAAGCCCAAACCACGTCTTGTCATAATACATCCATTGGACATAAACGGATCAAGCGTTGAAGTAGTGAAATCAAATTGTGAAATTTCCGAAAGTTTACGTCGAGTAAGTCACGACGATGTGTCGTCGATATACAGTGGCAGTAGCAATGAGGAAACTGCACCACGCGTGGTCAACAAGCCACCTCCACCGCCAAGAGTGTCCAGTGAAGACTATAAATTTGTAACTAACGTGCCGAAGCCAGCGAGACCGCCGCCACCGAAGTCTGTTGCTCTACAGAAGAAACAAAAACAGCAAGCCTGGGCGGCGGTGCCTAAACAAGACGACAATATTTATGCCAATTTAGGTAATGTTCATATTTATTATGGCCCTCTCAATGATAATCACGTTTTATTGTAAATTATTTGTAGAAAAACTTAACTTATTATTCTTTATACATTCATTCAAAATTTATAAATGTATTATTTTCAGTTATAAATATTTATATCTTTGAAATAATTCCGTACTTAATACTTACATTTTTACTCCAATTTGTACTCCTCCTAATGTTTACTACTAATTTAGAGAAAAATATGAATTATAGATTTCAATAAATTTCAGGAGAGATCAGATCAGCGCTCGCTCCACGTAAACCAGAGCGTACGGCCAGTATGCGCGAACGAGAAACGCATTTAGAACTACTTAAACGTCGATCCCCATCAGACGACGAAAAAGACGAAGACGACCCGCAGGAGCTAGTGCAAGCGACCAACGAGACAGTTATTCACAATTACGACGACGTGTACGCAACTAAATACGACGAAGAGAATTGTGATTCAAAGAACAGTGATAGTGACTACGAATATGTACACCACGCGAGGTCTAGCTCACCAGAATGTGATTCTGCAATAAAACCAAGAGAAGAGAGAATTGAAAGAAAACCAGACGAGTTCCCAAAATACAACGGTTTTCGGACATCGTTACCGTACTGTGGAAGCGAGACGGAATCCGAAATATATTCTCCATACAGTTTTTACAGTTCAAATGACAACATGGATAGTCCCTCAAACGACGATTATCAGTCTGACATATCGAAAACTACAAATAAATTACGCGTGAGAAAAGGCCGGAGTGTGGTCCACAGGAATTTGGAGGATAATTACGGGGCGGTCGTTATAGCGAATCACGAAGCGCTAGCTCAGGTTCTGGAACAGGTATTTATATTTTTTTGGCAGCGTTTAGCGTTTTCTACCTTTTTTTGTTATATTTACTAAGACAATTTCTGTTTTTAATAGAAATACACACGCGATTTTAGTAATTTCATTCTCTCACGGGCGAATGTTTTTGTATAATTTCTTATTGTTTTCTCGGTCCGTTAGATTAATGCGACATTGACCATATACTATAAAATATTAATCAAACAGATGAAAAGTGGACGACAAGGTATAACATTATCGAATTTTTACCAAAAAAACAAAAGAACGTTCAATGTGAGGATTAATAACTCGTTTTCATAACAGAAACTAAAAATTTAGTACCTTTAAATAAAGTTCAATTCAAGTCAAAATCTATACATATATTAAAATATAACTGATCGCTGTCTGTACATTGAAGATATATTTTCGTTCGTCGCTATAATAGATAGAACCCAGAATAATGTTTTTTAATATTTTTTCCTGTTTCTCTGTGCGTTCGTATACGCTAATCTCAGAAATAGCTAAACCTATTTAAATGCAGTTTCAACTATTGTATTTAGTGTTTATTTTATTTCGTCAGTATCGGTTCATAAATACAAAAGTTACAACAATTTAAATGATAAATTTTGATAAAGTTTATGATTTAAGTGGAAACGCGGTTGGGTGAAAAAAGTAAATAGGCAGCGTGTAGTTTACGCAGGCAAAGCCGCGAGCGGATTGCTAGTAATATATAAATTCAATATAACGTTACCGTATACGATTGGAGCACGATCCCTCACAAAATTAAAAGTACCATTCCTTCCCAGGTCCAACAAAGCGCGACCATGCAGCCTCTACTGCGCGGTCTCAAAGCGTGTACCAACTTGCGCTGGTCAGATTTCTCTATCCAGAACAAAAGCTATACAAAAGCTGGCAAACGTTTCTTTTACCCGGCTCTCTGGAACTCTAGCGGGGGTCAAGTTAATGTGACTTTAATGCTATCTAAAGAGCAGATGGCCTCACAGTTGGTCAGTCAGTCAGTACAGCCCAGTACTTTGAATTTGAATGCGATCACGGAATTCTGCGATTTAGTGCCGCTACAACAGTTTGGGGAAGATGGCGGGGAATTGGTGCAAGGTAGCTTTTGTATTTGTTACATTTTCCTTTTAAGCCCTTGTGGCGTTGTGGAATGGCGTCTGGCTGTAAGCGCATTTGGTTTTGGGTTCGATTCCCACTAGTAAGAATGATTATATTTAATTAATTTTCGTTTCTCCGCTCTAGTACCAAGGAAAAGCGCGGCCTCGAATCCCGCTAATTAACAAGCAATGTCTTGATTTCGGCATTTCGGGCGGTCGGCAACACTAGGCTCTCTCTCTCTGACTACCCCACTCTGTGGGAAAAGGCGTAAAGGTGAAATAAAAAAAACATTTTCGTCGAAAATATTCGACGAAAGTTATTGATTTATATTTATATACATGTAAATAAAGCACAGCTAATAAAAGCTGTGTTAAAAAAATGGTGATCAGAGTGATTTCTTGGTTTAATATCCGCTATATTTTTGATACATATTTATTTAGAATTTTAGCATTTTTTTATTCTTTATATTTATAACAAAAAAATGTTACATATAAAAATAAAATCCACTCCAACTCCTCTTTTACAGCCACAATAGTAGTGCTAGCGAGCGCGCACGTCGACACCATACAGTCGTATGGTGGAAGCTTACAAGAAGTCACTAAAGAACAAAACGCACAGACAGACCAAATACACGAATCTATATTTATGCTGTTACAAATAATAACCGGGCTGAAGTGTTTCCAAGCTCGAGGTATCGAGGAGTTGCCGGAAGCGCTGTCCTCTTTCGTCGTCCTCAAAGAGAGCCACTGTAATGCCACGTCTTCGGAGGACAGACTGAGCTCCTTGTCCGCGCCCAAAACCAATAGCTACGGCAGATTGTGTATGCTGCAGGGGTACGTCATTTCTGATATTTTGAATGAAACTATTAAACTGAATTAATCACTGGAGTAGTCCCGACGTCATCGCAGTGAGACTGCGTATGTGGGTTCGATTCTCAGTCGGGGGAATGGTAAAACAAAGCACATTTGAAAGTGGAGAGCAGTGTCTCGGCACTAAGTTTCCTCTGACTCCGATGCGGAAAAAATTTCAATATAAACTAATTTAAATAGTCGATTGCCTGATTTATTCATTGTAGAACAAAGACAAAGATAATATATATTATTTGCCACATTTTGTTCGATATTGATGTGTTTTTCTTGTAATGTTGATAAAATCTCACATGTGACGTGAAGTCAAGTAATCTCAAGCCAGTATTATTCCAACAACTGATAAAATTATCTCGCGACAATATAGAAATATGAATCTAATCTCAAAAAACCATGTCAATATATATTTCATGCTATACTTTCATATGTTCAAACATTGTTGTTTACAATTAAAAGCATTATGATATTAATTTCATGTCAACCAAATAGATTATTTTTCATTATTAAAAACATATATAAAAAAAAAAAAAAAAAAAAAAAAAAAAAAAAAAAAAAAAAAAAAAAAAAAAAAAAAAAAAAAAAAAAAAAAAAAAAAAAAAAAAAAAAAAAAAAAAAAAATATATATATATATATATATATATATATATATATATATAAAGTTCAATTAAGTATAGTAAAAATTATAGAAAAAAGAATAATTGATTCAATTACCAAATTCTTTTACATATATTCATTTTATAATAGTCTTGGCATATAAAATAATTCTAATGTGAAAATAAAAAGCTTCACATTCTTATTTGGTTTATATGTTTGGGTTATATATTGTAAATTGTAAATTTAAATTCTTCAAAGTTAACTATTGAGTTACTTATATATGTATAAGTAACTCAATATGTATACATATATGTTTTTAATAACTTATATATATATATATGTTTTTTTTTTCATTTCGTGTGATGTTAATGAAATTTGTTTCCACAAAAGATGGTTGTAAATTTAAATTCTTCAAAGTTACTAGTAGAGTTACTTTACAATATAGATGCCATTAACTTACTTCACAAAATGGAAAAAAAACATATGTTTAAAAGTAAACAAAATAATGTACATTTCCCAACTTCACAGATTATCCGACGACATGAACAGCAAAACAAACGATGATCCGACATCGCTCTGCAAATGTGGTTCAAAAGCAGTTGACACTTTACTGCCAGGACAGAAGCTTACACCTTTACTGAAGGACATCTTGCAAGAAGAACGCGCAGTTTCTTTAAATCAAGCAAAATCAGTCTTAGAATTCATGATGTGGGGACCTTTGGATGTAGCTCAATCTGTGCCAGTACAAGAAAGAGAATTATCTCTTCAAAGATGGCTGGACTTGGAAAGAGCAACAGTTTTACACGGTTTAGTCCGAACAAGAGTACAGTTGAATGTTTTCGAACAATTACATCTTATGTTTTTAGTCAGATCGAACGCTAAAGCCATGTGCGACGCGTCCGTTCTACTTGAAAAGGCCAATGTGTATTAACATATAATAATCTGCATAGAAAATCGATAACATATTTTTTTTCCAGAAAGTGATATTTTTACTACTGATAATCATGTTTCATTTTTCAAATTTCAATATTTATCAAATATCGATACTAAATCGATTTTGTAAAATCTATCATTATATACAATATATTCGATAATCATGCTATCTCTTCGCTTCGTATAGCACTGTTCCTTTATAACGCGAAACGTCAAAAATGCGCGGGAAGAAATGTCAAATCGGTTTTGTTATATATATATTATTTGTCAATTGCATTACGATCATTATACTCGAATTATATGTAAGTTTGTGTGTTTGATTAATTATTATTATACTTATTTGTACGTAAATATTTTATATACATTTATTATACACTTATTCTACACATAATATATTATAATGCAAACTAACTTTAAACGAGTCATTCGCACGAAATATAATAAAGAAAAATATGTATTTAATTTAAGCTTTATTTAGTTTTAGGCACCATTAAGATAAGATGGATAATGAAGTGGCATTCGAAACATTTCGATTATAAAATCAGAATACACCAATTAATTAAACTATAATTGAAACAATGTCTTAAATGAATATATTAAAAATCAAGTAAATGTTTATCGGTTTAAATTAATAACGTCAATTTGTCATTAAAATTCACAAACCATTTTAATCAAAGACATCTTGCCACGTTTAAAACTTTTCTATATACTCATATATAAGGTGCCTTATGTATTATACACTAACAAACTGTACATTAACACGTTAATTTATGTTAGCTTTAAGTACTACAGTTCAAATGTTTAATTTTCTTAGTAAGAACCATTCAACGATATAAATGAATAAAGAAATTACTTAATAATTTGTTGTTGTTTTTTACCTATATCTTTTTTTAATACCTAAAAAGGGAACCGAGGCAATAACTTAATTGAACCTGTGGCATATTTATTAGTATGTAATTTCTCATTTTGAATACAGTTATTTCACATTAACTGTCAATTAATCTCGCCAACGTGATTAAGGCTTCAATTCCCACTTAATATTATTAAAAAATTTATAATGTCGATATATATCATAATTTAAATATAAACTTCAAACAAATGTTTAATGTAAATACATACAATCAGAGTGAATTAACGCTAAATTAAATATCTCTTTTAAATTAAAACTATTTTAAACAGGATATATTTTGGTATTACAAAAAAAAAATTTACAGTCTACTTGTGACGTTTTACAGAAGACATTGCTACTGTTAAATATTTAAATGGTCGAATTTTTACCAAAATGGCGTATCCATTAATCCAAAATCCAATAAAAATAAAACAAATATAATGATCACTATTTATTTATTTATTGTCTGTTTTTATTTAAAGCGTAACAATATAAAAGTATAACAATCCAATTGAGTACAAACAAAGCGAAATATAAATTTTAAGCAAAATCAGTTCTTAATATAACTACTTTAAAGAACCAAAAACCTATAAAAAAATAAATATACTAATAATATATAAAATAAAAAACATTAAGATTAATATAATATTGCAAAAAAATATTCGATATAATCTTAAAAATGTAATTAGTTTACAGATGTACTAAATAATAGTCTCAACAATAAACTTTATTCAAAATAATTAAGTAGTATTTAAGTAAATTAAAAGAAATACAAAATAAATCTTAAAAAGCTAAAGCATATTTTAGAAAATGTTAAACAAACAAAAGTGTAAGTAACACACATACTAATAAAAATTTAAACATGTCGAGATTCGAACCCACGCTTATTTTTGTTCTAAGCATTTTTGTAGAAAGATTTTTACAAATTTCTGCTACCCACAGATTATTCTCCGAACAATCGTTTGGCAAGAGAGAATGCTAATTATTAAATATTTTTAACGGTTTCCAAAAGGCATGGGTTCGAGCCCCGCTACGTTCAAAACATAACACATTTTCAAAAAACATATTTAGATTCTTTTTACTACAAAACAAAAGAAAAGCAAAAACCTCAATTACAAGCATTTTGTATATTTGAAAAAGACATTTAGAAAACTTATAAAAATTTGAACGCAGCGGGTTTTGAACCTGCTCCTCTTGAAAACCGTTCAAGCGCTCTGATCGCTAAGCCATGCGTTGCTACATCCAGCTAGGCCGGAATCTTACACGCTTATAACAACTTATATTTGTTGTTAGAATCTCTGTAGTATAGCTGCGTTCAAATTTTTATACCTTTTCTAAATGTCTTTTTCAATTTCCTAAGTGTATGTAAAATAACACTTTAAAAAAATGTTAAAAATATTTTGTAAACTACTATACTACCATACTATTACGTTTTTATGCCACGGCCTAATATTTTCATCACATGTTTTTCATTAAAACTAAAAAAAAAACAACATTATGTTCAAATACATACAAACTTGTAAATTCTATTTCAGATCTCAAACAAAAGAAAAATAATCAAAAATACCAAAATAATACTAAAAAAATATGACTAAAAAGGAAAAAAAACATACAGCACATACAAAATTTATTACTTAATTATTGAGAAGGAAAAAAACACATTATACTTAAAAATAATGAAATTACAAACTGATATGGAATGTAATATTCGATAATGTTAAATTGTGACATATCCAAAAGGCGCCGTTCGTTTATTTCGTAAGACGATTTAGTCTACAGCAAGCGAGTTTTATGTGGACCGGACATATCTAGCCGCCAGGTGGAGCCGCCAATGACAGTCGAAGAGTGACTGACCCCCAACACGCCATGAAAGAAATCCCTAGCGTGTAGGGATGGAAACATAAGACGAATTTCGATTCCGTTTCGGTTCTTAGAAATATTTCGATTCACCGAATTGATTAATGAATCTCAAGAAAAGATTCTGATTAAAACACCATTTTACCACCCATAGTTGTGTGTGGTTATTTACGCCCGTGATCTTAAAGAATCGATTCTTGGAGTCTAAGTAATCGAGTTTTTTGATTACAGAATCGATTTGACGTGTAACCTAAATATCGATTCTGCGATGTCTATTGCAGTTGGTATGCCGAAATAGCTCAGCCGTCAATCCTAAACAAATAGTTCGTCCTTTTTCTTTGTTAGCTCTCAGATGCTTAGCGAGCAAATTATCAGTTTTTTTATTGATTCAAAAGACCGTTCGCTGTATTTGATATTGCTACTGCTTTGACAACAATAAGAAATGCTATGATTTACTATATTAGGTAACTAAATTAGGTATATTAGGTAACTGTACACAGTTACTAAATATTTTTGTACTCAAAAAAAAGAATAAATCTACGAACGAGTATTCATAAAATATAGGTTAAATTGGGTGTCAATTAAATATCTTTTTATTTTTTTGCGAGTAAACGAGACGACATTAGTTCTGTAGTAGGCGCCATCTTCACTGGTTCAGTAACGTCCTTGCTAACTATGGGAACCTAGTTCTCGGAATTTATCTGTGGGAGCGCTCTTTCGAACTAATTCGTTCGCGAACTCCACAAGACTAATAGCTTCCCTCCGTTTAACTAAGAACGCGCTTACTCCAGGTTCAGGCGCCAGTTGACTGACCACAGAACTACTTGTGAGGGATTACGACAACAGTAGAATCGTGAAATATACTCGTAACATATCACACACTTTTACAAATTTAAAAAACATTTTTATAAAACGTATAACAATTATAACGTAGCGGAACTCGAACCTGCGCCTTCATACGTTTCCCACTTTACATTTGCTGAAAATTTCATTTTCAAAACATTTATCTTATTCAGAATTATTCTTTTTACTTCTTAAACCTGACCATACAGTACATACGTATAGTTTGTTTCTTTCATTTACAGCGACAAAATAATAAGAAAAATGCTGAGATTATATGTCAATATTATAAGCTTATATATTGTCTTTACAAGGCATTGTGTTGATATGCTTTTACAATGTCAACAAAAAAAAATGTATTTAAAAAGTACGGCAGTGATATTATAACATATCTAATGGAAAGTTATCAACGGAATATATAACGTAATAGTTGTATTGTTATGAAATAAAATAAAAAATAACGAACATTTATCGAAAATAAATTGATTCTAGAAATTTCTATAAATCATACTTTCGAATACAAAAGGTTAATCACTTAAATGCCAAAAAAAAACAAACAAAAACGATTAATAAATAAAAACTTTCTCTTACTAAAAAATTACGCTTATTTTAATTGAAGCTATTTTCCTCTTCATACTGATAAGTAATAAGTTCATTAACATCCACACTAACACCAAACTATTCGCCCCACTACATAGTATCGAGAGATTCATTCGATTAGTAATATAACAATTAATCGATAACAGAAAATAGAACATATTAAATAACTTTATAATAATATAAAAATCAAAATAACAAAAGTATACACGTTTTAACAAAAAAAAACTATCAAACGTTGTTACTAAAACATAAGCATTTCGTTTAATATGGTCTATCATAAAAATAGGTAAACTCGCATAAAAAAACTATAATCGATTAATCGTTCTAGAACTAATATACTTGACACTAATCTCTAATATATCATATACAGTTTAATTGACACTAAATGTCAATGTAAATTTAATGTGAATTAAATTTTAATTGCAGTTTACGAGTGAGACATTCGCTCAATGTATTTACAAACCCTTATTAAAATAAACATATTCAGGAGGCTTTCCGTCTGTGTTTTTTACAATCTCTTCGTAGCGGTCTTGTTCAAATCGTTTCATAGTTTCAATGGAGAGTTTGCTGTAAATAAATAATTTACGAGACAATATAATTGTACCATAATTATAATATTGAGGTTAAAATCACCTTCAAATTCTTATTTCAATATTTTATTGTTATTGTGTTATTCTATAAAAAAAAACACATATATATACAAAAATAAATTGTAATAAACGTATAAGAATTTCGACGTAGCCGGATGTAGAACGGATGGCGGCGTTAGGTTCCGCAGCCAAACACGCCGTGATTCGAGACAATGTCTTTTGAGGACTAAACTAGTCACTCTACTCGTGTTACTTACAAAAAAGTAGGAAATTGGTAAATATATAAAAAATAAACTCACCATTTCTGAGGGAATATAGCACATGCTGCTGGCACCATGAAGGTGAGGCTGGAATTAATATAGAAAAGTATATTATAACTTTTACATTAGCTAAATGACTATTGGTTTTAATTTAATAGCAACGGGCAAATGGAAGAAACCAATATATACAAAATTGTTGAGTTTAAAAACAAAATACTGACTTTGTTTCCAAGTTGGTCTAGGTTCAAATAAATTGAATATTCAAAAAAATCGAATTTGTATTTGAAAAATAAATAATATCGATACATCGTAAATAAAAATATTTGCGTCACATATCGATAATTTTCTCAAAAATGTCTATGGAAATATTGGCGTTCCCTATTAATTTGTCCCTATTAAGTGCTGCAATTTTGTTTGTACAATTGAAATGATTTGCTTTTCAAAATGTATAAGTATCCTATTGTGTGTTGAAAAGAATTGATTACTAAAACATGTAATGCCAAAACAAGAACATTACTACTGTTTCGAAATGAAACTATTTTTAACCGGATTAATCGCTGACGTTAAAACCCAACATTTCGGACATTTTTCAGTATTCTTCTAACTCTTACTCACTTTACAGTATTCTTCTAACGAATCGTCTCTGTACTAGAGACGATTCTTGATTCGATTTCAATACGGAACAAAAAATATATTTTCAAACTATTTTCATTTCCCTGCTTTAAAAAGAAAAATCGCGGCGTTCAGTTCCGCCACAGAACATCCTTCATCTCGAATTCAAACGCAAAAGTGGCGAACGGAGCGTCTCGACACTAGGTTCCCTCTGACTACAAAGAAAAGGTGCACTTACAATAACCCCACAATGCCCGTCTGTATTCCGATGTGGGCCCATTTAATTCTCTGCATCCACGCTTTGGGCTCCAGACGTTCCATTACGACGGGCAGCAGCAGCATGCCCGGAGCACACATTATTATTCTGTATATATAATATCGTGAATCGGTTAATAGTCTTGTTTTAATAATGAAAAACGTATTTTCATTTCGTTCACATGTCCTTGCTTGAGAGCAAACGCAGCAATCAAAAATCAAAACTCACCTGGAAGTGACCACCTGCGATATCCCCTTGACCGGTGCCAATTGAGATTTACCTATTATTTTACCATTTTCATCACTCACATCGAGACCTGTAGAAAAATAGTTAGTAATTTTTTATATAATTAAAATTTTAAACCATTTTTTTAGGTAGCAGAAAAAAAAAATTCCATACTCAAACAAAAAATCAATAGTCCCATAAAATAAGAAAAATTAAAATATGCATGCCATGTCATATTGAAGCCATCGCGCCGCTGTGGGTAATGGTTGTGGGTTTGATTCCCACTCGTTGTAATATGATCATAATTTAATTATTTTCATTTCTCCACTCTAGTGGACAAGAGAAAGCGCGGTGTAGAAGTCCGCCACTCAACACGCTATATCTCGGCATCGGGCGGAAAATAGAGAACGGAGTGTCTTGACCTCTGACTGACCCTGCTGTGAGGGAAAACGAAACTTTTTACGAAAATAACAATATCACCTAATAGTATTTCATTTTGCCTCATCAATGGAATGTTTACCCAGTTAGCGGCAGCCACCGCTGCGAATGGAACGAATCTCTGAAATTATACAAATATATAAATATAAGCCTTATTTAGTTACGTGTATTATATATTATAATTTATAGTTTTATTGGTTTTTTTTTTTTTTTTTAATTAAATATTCTAGAAATATTATGAAACTAATTACTTCCTAATATGAATATGGAAGAAACTAATAATTTCATAGCAAGTGATATAAGTTTATAAGCCAGCCACAAATTATTCAGAAATTTAAACTAAATATTTCAAATTTTAAGTTACGCCCAAAACAAGCAAACACAACATCAAAAATTGTAACCATAAAAAACACCAAAACTCACAGCTAATATAGGATTTTTCGCGCGCTTTTGAATTCCAAATTTAAAAGTGAACGCCGTCGCCATCGCCGCCGATGTCGCCGATATATAAGCGACGCCCATTTGATTTGTGCTTAATGGCGAATTAGCGTTTCTGTTCGTGTAATTTACTAGTGCATTGAAAGATTGGTTCACCCATTGCCAAAAAACTACAGCCGTTGTCGTTCTGTGATGAATTTATAATATAACAAATCAATTATAAACTTTTATTACTAGAATAGTGTTACTAAAATAAACATTAAAATACGTAAAGGAATAAAAAAAAACTATATATAGAGTTCATATGGAAAACGAGCACAAAGTCAATATATAATTGATAATAAGACATTAGAAATTATTTAAATTAATAAAATAAATAACTCACAAATTACCATATTCTAGACACGCACGCACGTTTGACTTGACTTATGTGTAAATGACAAGCGTTGCTAAGGCAACGCGCAATTTTCGGACCAACCGGTCTACCGGTCCCATGCAAAGTCCTTCGCATTTCCATTAGAAAACTGAGTTTCCTTTGCATTTTCATCATTCTGAGTTACCTTTGAAACACCATCATGCCGCATTTTTAAACACTAAACACACGCGACGGCTGTTGATTAAGCATTCGATTCCTTTGCCCACCCAAAGCGCCTCTTACACACCGTTCTCGAATTCGAATACGTTTCTTATCAATTAGCTAGCTTATATACTTTTATTACATATATTATATGTACATAATATATGGTTTATCAACAAAAAAAATTACATGATCTTTAATCGACGAAGTCTTAAAGAAACACTTCGTACAAAAATGCTAATTATATAAAACAATTAGCGAGAGTCCACATATATGTACGGTCTCTCATAATATATTATGTACTAGCGGCATGCTCCCGGCTTCGCCTGCGTAAACTACATGACTAAACTATTTCATTTTTCAGACCGACCACGTTCTTACTTAAATACCAAAATTTGCTTAAATGGTTGTAACGTTTTTGTTTATAAGGCGATTCAAATGAAATAAACACAAAATGTTAATAGAAGCGTATCACAATACAATAGTCAAAATTGCGGCTTCTGAGAGCCGTTTCTGAGATTAGCGTGCAGAAATAAACAAACAAACAGAAAGGAAAATTAAAAATCTGTATTTGGGTTCTATTATATTGCCCCTAATTATTTTCATTATATATCTTCTATGTTAAGACAGCGATCAGTTATATTTTTTATTATATTTACAGATAATAATGAAAAAATATATATTTGACGTTTGCCTTGTCTATGGAATAAAAAACAAAAAACACCCGACGCGTGGTCCATACGTCTTAACATCTATCGCATTATTAACATTGCCCTTTTTCTTTCACCTCTATTGTCTACGACGCAAAGGTTAAAGAACTTCAAGTCTTATTTTGTTTAAAACCTAATAAATAAAAACAATGCGGAAAAATAATTTTACCAGAAAAAATCTACTTACAAACGAGAAATGTTAAAAAGCTAATTTATTCTTTTAAAACATTTTCGCAATAGTAAAGAACTAAATACAATATCTAAATTAATTAGGTATGTATTAAGTTCTTGACCTTTCAAAATTTAATATAGTTTATAAAATTGAGTACAAAATGGATATAAAAATAAAATATATGCAAAGAGTATATATTATAATATATAGCTGTGCCCGCGACTTCGTCCGCGCGGAACTCAGAAATAAAAGCAGCCTTAGTTACGCCGTATTCATCAGCTATCTGCCAGTGAAAGTCACGTCAAAATCATTCCTGCTCTTCCAGAGATTCAGAAGCCGGAACAGACAGACAGACAGGAATTCGGAAAAATGCAATTTTTGTATATGAACCGTGTATAAATAAATAAGACACGGATTTAGTTAAAAGCGGTTATTTTTAAAATCACAAACAGACACTGCAATTTTATTTATTTGTATAGATGCAAATATTCTTCTCAACTGCCGAAACTAATGGTGTGCTTTATTTCAATTCAGCGAATGGTGCATTGCACCTGCATTAAGACATTTCAACTTAGCCATAATGGCGCCACTTCGCATTAGATATGCAGCTTCACGCTTTTTCTCGCATTTCTATACGGCTAGACCGAGAGAACCTAGTCTCGAGACAATATGTGCTCCCAGTCCTCACCTGAATTAGAAACATTGCATGTTGCTTGGGGCGGAACCTAACGCCGCCAATGCTAAATTTAAATGAATTTCGTTTAGCAATGGCTATCCGTTTATCCGTTTGGCCGTGTGAAATACGATACAAAAACTGATATACAAAAAAAGAAGGTCAAGGTATATTTATAAAATTTGCATAGCTTATTTTTAGTCATACAGCGTAAAAGATAAACAAAACTTAATATTGTTTTAACGACGTTGTTTTATAATTTGAATGACGTAACTCAACGCCGCATTTCAAATGGAAAGAAATCGGTCGTTCTTTCTGCCTATTATGTTATAGAATGAATCCACGAATGCCAATGCCAAGTGATTAAAAAAAAAATTACCATACACATTTTACATGTTTATTATTGCCGTATATGACATATGCCGTATGAATGCGGTATATCATATTTTCCACGCATAAATCAAGATGTTAAGTGCATATACAAATAATTAATCTATATTTTTTCTTTGATTCAAATTTCTATTGTGAACAAAAGTCAATTATTATTTTTTGTTATATAAACTCAAAACATTATAATTAAGCTAAATTACTTTGACACACTTTAAAGGGTGTCAAAGTAATTTAATTAAAATGGTTGTAACTTTTTTATTTGCGCATCGATTGAAATCAAATAAACGCCCATAACCAACCATATAATACAATAGTCAAAAAAGTTAAGTCGTCTCGGAGATTAGCGTGCACAAACGCACAGAAAAAATAAATAAAATGCATTGTTTTGGTTGCTATTACATTGGATAAATGCTGCCAATATTTTATTTTTTTTATATATCTTTCATGTACAGACCAGTGATCAGTTATATTTTTATAATAGATATAGATTAAATCCTTAAACACGCGTTGCCTAGACAATGTATATGTCACTTTATACAAACGTGTATATCAAACACATTATACTGTGTGTGTAATATTTATTTGATTAATTTAATGTGTTTCCAATGCATTATTATAAAAAAATATTAGCTTTCTGCACAACTTATCCATATAAACTTTAATAATATCAGACTATAATAATATCTAAAATAAATCACCTATACCACTGCAACATAGCACCAGTCACAAGACATCCACCTGGCATTTGGAAGGACATTCTACCGAACACATTTTGTAACTCCCCACTGTCCGGATGAAATGCAGACTCATATAGCTGCTTAGCTCTTACAACTTGAGACATAGATGTACCGGTCGGTTCTTGTCCTTGCCTATATTTATTTAGATCCATCAGTGATAAACATTAAGTAAAATTCAAATTAAAATTATACATTAAATCTTAAAAACATTATCTTTTAAGATACAGCATGCATTAATATAAAAAATAACAAATTAACATATTGTGCTAGATCTGCTATATAAAAATAAATATAAATATATAAATGCCAACTAAGTAAATAGCAAAATATATTATCTATATATAAATTAACTATTGAGCCAATTGTGGTGCAGTGTGCTAGCATCTGCTAGTAACGCTATTGTCTGTGAGTTCGATTCCCACTCAGATGATTGATTATAATTTAATTATTTTCCTTTCTACCATTTGGTGAACAAGACAAAGTGGGGAATTTAGTTACGCCCCTCTATGTCAGTCTTGAATTCGGGCGGAAAGTCTGTCTGACTGTAGGAAAGCGTGAAACTGTAGTGGTTTATATTAAGATATTATTTATATTTTTATTCACAAATCAACAAATTCAAAAATCAACAAATCTAGGTTCCGATTTCTGCTGCCATCAAAACGACCTTTCTAAAATGAGCGAAAATGGAAACGAAACGATTTAAGACTCTAGTATTAAATCATTTATTTCTCTCAATTTTATTTTCTATAATTATCCCACAAAAAATTACAAAAATGAAGAGATATTTATTCATTTATTTATGCTCGGGTAAAACAATAAGAGTTTGAATTCCATCACTCAAGATGTAATGTCTAAAATTCTGAGAATTGAATGTCTAGATACTAAGTTGTGTCTTATCTACTATTACTATTATGTGAAAAGAAAGTGAAGCTTTAATATATTTTACCATAATGGTAAATTTCAGTTAATTCATGTTAATTTATTATTATTACAACAAAATAAAGTGGCCAAGGTAAGGCAGTGTGATAGCATCTGACTGCGGTGGTTGTGGGTTCAATTGCCTATTTTCAATTATCCACTTCCAAAACAAGACAAAGTGCAGCATTAAGGTCCGCCCCTCAATTGGAGTGTTTTCACACTAGGTTCTCTCTGTCTACCTTGCTACGTAGGAAAAAATGTGATATTTAAAATTATATATAGAACTTACTTATATTTTATATATAACTCTTTAGCTTCATATAATTCCTTTTCAGGTACTAAAGATAGCCTAGTGGATTAGATATGAAAGCAAAATGTTTGAATCTGCCAACAAAGCTACTTTGATCCCATAATGGCTGAGTAATATCAATTTTCTTTTCTCTTCAGCCATTGTCTGAAAATAAAAAATATACATGTTAAATTTAATGATGCAATAGAACATTATATTGTCATAAAATAAATTATGATTACTATGAAAAAAGTTAAATCTATGCATATTGAAATAAATCAATTATTAATTTTTAAACTTAAAATATATTTTGGTTTATAAATTAGGTAATAATATTTTAAAATAAATATTTAATAAAATCTTACATTATATATAAACACTTTGAAGCAATGAAAACAAAATCGTGTAAAAAAAAAGTTATATGTTGATATCTAAAGTGTAATTTAAATATATATATATATATATATATATCAGAGTACTTTAGATTACTCAACAGTGATATAGAATTTCTTGTCTCAATAAATGTTAAATGGTACACACTGGAAATAACTACTTTTAATTGTGCAGAGATTCTGTAGATGAGCCCCATACTCTGCAAACAGACTTTTTATAGGAACAGACTTTATATTAGACAAGATATTATTATTAAAAAGATGATTTGCTTTTTATTCATAAATTAATTAATTCACTATAACATTTTAAAGTAAATTATAATTTATATAAAATTTAAATTAATTAACAATGTTAAGAAGTGATTGCAAGTGCTTATTAGATAAGGAGCAGTTTGCATTTACAGCACAATATTAGAAAATCACATTTTATATCTTAAGACATTTTCTTTTTTGTCTTAGGTATTTACTTTGTTAGTAAGAAAAAATGAATACTACATTTTAGTTTTAAAATTAAAGTATTATTTTGCCCAGTAATTTTTCACTTAACTAAGTGTAATAAGAATTACAAATTATTTTACGGTTGTCTACGTAATAGTAATAAATTGATGAGGCCTTGAAAGTCAAACGAAATAACTTTAACTATACAAAATATATTATTTGAATGTAATAGATTATGTAAGCACGCTTAATTGTTATTTAAAAGTATCCTAATGAGGCATGACAGTAAAGAATTATTATTTATACTTACAATTATATTAAAAGTAGTACGAGATTTTAAAGAGGCTAAAAATAAATAATTTGGGCTTTTGGGCGATAAATAATAGGATACACTATAAAGACAAAATTCGCATTTCGCACTATACCGGTTTCTGACAAATGACAATTAAAAAGCACAGATTATAGACATATTTCACATTATTGACAACTACATCAAAATATTTACACTTAATTTTATTGTACAGTTTTCATGCAAAAATATAATTGTTTAAATATATTTTCAATATTACTAAATACTATTACAAAAGAAACGATGGTGATTTAGAACACAAATCAAATGACATTTGGAAATACATAAAATACAACTCTTTTCAACTTCATTTACTTAATGTTTGTCATATAAATTATGCTTCAGTTCTGGCAGACACATATTTAGGTAACTTATATAATTGAACTGCTAATTAAGCTAATGAAACTACTTGTATTCAGTTCATTTCAATTTTCAATTGATCGTGTAAAAAATCCGTTACGGGAATTAACAGTTTTAATTAAGAAAACTATAACATGCACACCACAACATATTATTTTTGTTTTTTTTTCTCTTAAAACAAATGTAATACTACTAATATAATTATTATAATGATATATAAATCATTCAAATACAAAGTCAATACTCAGTAGAATGTAGTATAATTGATCTTCCTAGTATATTTACAATAAAACTTTATATATTTGTCTGCCCTTGAAATATTAAGAAATTAAGAATATGGCGGCTGTCGCAGTAACAGCCGATATGACTATTAAAAAGAATTCTCAAATTTTAGTGAACGTGGAAGAAGCTCTCGAGGATTTAATTGTAGTTACTTTTAGTACGGAAAATAAAAAATTTCAAGGTGTTCTCTCTTGGATTCTAACAAGGGGGTTTGTATTAGTTTATTACAATAAAAAAGATTTACTATCGATTATATTTTAATTATTTAAGTTTTCATTGTATTCTTGATGTTTTTCAGTAATTTACCTTTTGGTGTATATAGTCTTCATCCAGCATTCACTAACCAAACTGAAAATGCTGAAGACAAAGATGATAAACTACATTCCGTTAGGCAACGATTTGCATATCAAGAGCCTGACTACACAACAATGAGGACTTTACAAAAATCAAAAAAACAAAGTAGCAAAGCTAAACCTCAAACTCGAAGAAAGATGACGGTACGTTTGCGTCCTAGGAAAGTAGTGTGTTCAAATTGTCAAGGAATTTGCAATGAAAACTAGTGAAAATGCTGGAGCGTGTCTAAAAAACGCAAATTAGATTCGGATGACGATACGCCCCAGGAGACGGAGTTCTGAGTCATCGAAGTTAGAAAAAAAATATTTAATGGGAAGCATGTTGATACCTAAGTTGTCTAGGTTGGATTCAAGTGAAATAACAAATACAAAAAGTGTTTTTCAAAGTCAAGCGACAAATTAAAGAGTGTAAAAAACGTGAAACCATGTGATGATAGTGAAAAAATGACTAGGGAGTTAGCTTTTGTTAGTGTTTCCGATAATAGTGAATTGGGTGACAAAGATGATTGTAAGGACAGTGAAAATTCGTTCAGTAACTTATTTTCCAATGCAAGGACACTTAAAATTTGTTTTGGTGAAGGTGAAGGCACTGTTGTTAAAATACCTCCATTAGGTGGGGACTTTAATGAAGATTCTGGAGTCTCTTGTGATATGTCAAAACCTACTAAAGCAGTGAAAAAAGCATTGAAGAAAGCCAAAAAGCAGGCAAAAAAGAACATTGATACAGACAAAACTGTTGATATATGGATAGACCAATCACCGAAACATATAGGAGCATTGTCACCACGAAATAATGTACCAAACAGTACAACAGATCCTTTAGAAAAAAAACATAAGCATAAAGTAAAACATAAAAAGAAGTACAAAATTCAAAAGAAAAGAGATGAAAATACTAGTAAATGTGATTCAATAGACTATTTTAGCAATATAAAGAGCCATTGCCTTAAACAAAAGCTGTCTATCAGTCTGCGAAGATTAAGCAGTAACTCTTATGAACGGAGAAATGATGAGGGATCAGATGATGGTGAAAATGAGGCTGTTCCTGACTTTCCACCAAGTTCTGAGGGTGTTGGAGGGAAGTTATTAAGAGTGTCACCAGGTGATATAGTGTGGGGTAAAGTAGTGGGGTTCCCATGGTGGCCAGGAAGGGTGTTAAGTGTGACACAAGCTTCCAGTGCTCATGTTGCATGGTATGCTTCAACTACATCATCCCTAATGCCATGTGACAGTTTGAGTCCATTTTTGGAAGACTATAAGGTATGTAACATCTGTTTACTGTACTTTTAAATTATTATATGATGGTACTTATCTATTTTACTTTTTTAATCAAATACAAACAGTATCTAGTCTATTTAGTTAATGTTGTATTAGTTTTAAACATTATACATATTGTTATGACCTTGGCATATGTCTTTTTTTCTACAAAAACAGTGCTATTAACAAATGAAATAATGGTTTTTTAATTTGTGATTGCTTAGCTTACATGAGTATTTATGGATTCAAATCCTGTTCAGTGGAAGCATTATATTTACTGAAATTTGTGTAGTCTGATTAGGTAAAGCTATTACTTCTATTTGAAGTGAAGTATGGACTTATGACTAGGTTCCAACTGCCTACTCTGCTTCCATGTGGGCTTATATAAAGATTTATTTATTAATTTAATTTAGACAATTTTGGTCCATAAAGTCCATTTGTCCATATTTCTAAATAAATTTAAATATACTTAGTATAACACAGTAAAATAAATTTAAATATATATACATAGTAATGTAAAAAAAAAGAAAACTATTTTGATATATCAAATTGTAACCATATTGTATGCTTTTCTATCACAACAGGTGTATATCAATGTTATAGTTTTTATTGTTTTTACTGTTATTTACCATTGCTAATAAATATTTGTCAGTACAGTACAGTAAAGTTCAAACATGCCTATCAATCAATCTCAATACTATAACTTAACATATATTATTTATGTTATTTTTAAATGAGTATGATTTATAGAGTGTAAATATTGTATTAAACATTGACATATTGTATGGTGCTGAATCAATATTGAGTCTTATTCATATCCTAAAGAGTGTCCCCGTGTATAATTATTAAAACTATATTGCAAATTTGTTAGTATTTGTATAGTTACCTATATTATTTTATTTTAATTACAGATAAGATTCAATAAAAAGAAAAGAGGTCCATACAAAGAGGCTGTGAAACAAGCAACCATAGAGGCAGAACAAGTTGAATCTCATGTAGATCCATTAGCAAGTCCCACACATAACCTTGCAACAGTCTCACCCCGCCCTATTGATGTGTTCTCATAAATGTGATTATGGTATATTGCCGAATTTTAAATTGATGTGATATTTCTGTCTGCACAAACTCATTGACCACTAGCTGTAAGAAATTGGGAGGGTTTATTAAAAAAATGCAAGGGTGTTGCCAAATGACACTGTGGAAGCTGTTGTGCTTACTAGAATATAGCAATACGTGACTATAATTTATTTGAGTGAATAGTTTATTTGGACAGATTTAATAGGTATGTAGTTAAATAAACAGATATTAATACAGCTTTTTAAATGTAATGCTTAATGCTCTTTAATATATGTCTATAATTGAAGATATGCATCGATAATAGTTTTATGTGGCAAAATTTAAACTATGTATTGAATTTAAAATTTTGCATAAAAAAAAAGCGATTTCATCCTCTATATGGCAGTTTGCTATTAGGGCATGGGTTGGTAACACTCTTGCACATTAGTACATTTACTATTTGTTAATAATAATCTTTATATGTAATTGTTGACATTCATGTCATGTGTAATTTCAACTGTTATATTGTGTATAAACAAAAATATCTCTTTTGTAATATTTTCTCGACAATGTGCAATAATATATTTGAAATATTCTGTTTTCAAACATTTTTGTACTTAATTGTTATCAATGGCCAAAGAATAAAAAATGGGAAAAATTATATTAAAGTCATTAATATTTCTTTATACAAGACCTTTTTTAAACATGGTAAAAATATTTTGCATTATTATCTTTAAATTAAGTATTAGTTGTGCATTGATCATTATTTTATCTATTTAAAATGGTTTGTACCACAAATATTTTAATTATTTTAGAAATAAGAGCTATGTTCATTCCTCTGTACTGGTTTGTTTTTTTTTCTTATTATTTAGAAAAAAGTTTTTCTATTTCAAAGCATTTTAATAAACTGTTTTACTACAATTGAGGAAACCAAATGACACATATAATATATTTGTTATTTATTTTTAAGATTTCTTATTATTGAATTATGGAGAGCAATATGCAGCAATATATTATTATTTTGCCATTGTTTAGGTAGTTAATTTTTTTGTTGATTTTAATAACACCTTAATAATTTGTTAAAAACTAATTATACAAATTCTTTTTGTATGTATATCTATTGTATATATATTGCATAAACAAAAGATTATAAATGTCATTATTAAAAAAAAAATGACCTTATTTTGAAACAAATGATCGAATTTAGATTTCTAAAATAAATTAAGTAATGTATATTGTATTATATAAAACAATACCTATGAAACAGATACATAAATTATTTTGAATACCTTAATTTTTTTAAATATAACTTCATTCCTGTATATACATATTGTACAAGTAATATATTATTTGGAATTATGATAATTGGTTTAGTATTTCTTATAAATTATGCCAAAGACTTATGATCTTTGTCTTTGACATAATTGTAATATACTGTATTAATAAAAACTATGATTACAAAACTTAGGATAAGCTGCTATGTATCTGCCAGTACAGGAATTGTATTTTTAATATAGATTAAGTGTACATGGTGTTGATTTTTTTATTACCTGTTTATTTATTTTAAAATAATTTTGATATAAAGATATTGCAGATAATATATATTAATATGCGAATATATGTAGGTCTCTATAAAATGTTTTATAAAAAAATATATAATGTTAATTGGTTATTTTTAAAAAGTAAAAATTAATTTGTGTATTTAGAATTAAATTGTGTAATTTATTTCTGACCAACATAATCTTAACATTTATAATATTAAAACAATGCAAACTCAATATAAAATAAAAGAAGGGTATCTTTATACACAAGTGCTGAGACATACGTTTCTTCACTCTCCAGTCCCGAGAAATTGTACGTGGAGTGGAGTACAATGCCCTGCTTAGTAACCAGAGATGGAGATTGAATCGATAACCATCGTATGTACAGTAAGACATTGTCACTGTAATTAAATCGAAACCATCGATATTCTTATTTAATACGATTAAGTCATTTTATGTAGCGTTTTCTAAGGCCTGTGGAATGTCATTAATATAAACTTTGTAGGGGTGGTTTATTCGCATTGTCGTTTATAAAATTGATTTTATTTATTTATTATGAATTGAAATTTTAAATATATTAAAACGTAGTTAAGGCTCAAGTAAGATAAATTGATCCCCGCAATTACCTCATAATGACGCTTTAAAAGTTATAAGGTTACGGACACAGGGACATTTACATTAATTTATTTTTGTCGTTTGAATGTACGTGCTGGGTTCCGCCATCACGCTCACGTCTCTAAACAAGAAAAAGTAAGAAAGGAAGAAAATGTATGATAGGGATCAGAAATAAAACGACGATACGTGAAATTAAAAAAAAAATAATTTGTTATGCACCTGAAACATAAATATACTCAGTAAATCACATTATTTATCTATGTTCCTGTAACTGACAATGATATTAGAAAATATATATAATCTATGATCTGTTTGGCAAGAAACGATTGGTAAACGACAAACGTTTGTTTTTAAAAGTGGAAGTCTATCGTTTTAGATTTATTAATATTATTTTAAAATGAGAAGAACTTATAAATCCAAAAAAGAAATTGATGGCGCGTTAGATCCTCGAGATGTACTGCATGTAATGAATCCTAAAAGTTCTGTTTTTGATGCATTCTATATACAAAACATTAAACAAACTAAGCGGGATATGTCAGTCGGTGCATCAGTACAATTTACTGCATCAAATAAAGTTCGAAAGAGAAAATACGTGAAAAGACTGAAAGAACAAGTACCAAATATTAATGAAGCATGTTCTACTTCTGCATACCTGACACCAGATAAATCATTACGTGTAAATAAACCAGCAGACTTATTTGACCAGCTCCTCGTATGTTCTCCTTTAGAAACTGATAATAATCGAATAGTTAAAAATTTTTACAATACCCAAAAACAGTAAGTAAATAAATATTGAAATTTGGCATGTTTTTATTAATTTAATAATTTGTTTATTGTGCCTAGTATTTTTATTTTATATTGAAAATTATTTAAAGGCCCAGGAGAACATATAATAATAGAAAATCTAATAAGAAAAAATGGAATTATTCTAGTAGTGAGAGTACAGGTATTTATATTAAAGATATTTATTTAAAATGTTATATGGCAGCCTTTATTCATAGGTTATAATTTTGTTTACAGAGGCTGACAAGGAAAATTTTATTAGTATTAAAGATAATACTTTGGCTGTAGATGTATCTGACATACTGAGCCATAAATTGGAGATAGAAAAAAATAATAACACAAGTCTAGTGTGTTTTGATGAATCAATTGCTAAAATTGTTAAAAATCTATCCATTTTCAATGAAAGTAAGCAAAATGACATTAAATCTCCTCATTATCTGAAACATTTGCAAGTTTCAGAAGTAATGGCTAGTTCACCATTATGTAGCACACCATTCCATGAAAAGTGTAGAGGCAAATCTATATACAAATTTTCTCCAATTGCAATAAATTTAAATGATAGTCCAACTGTACCTAAAGAAAAAGACAGTAGTATTAAAAAGAGCACAAATTTAGATGAACAAAATACTTTAGAGGAAAGCTCTTTTAATTATCATTTATGTAATGAAATAATAAATTCACCTATATTACAAAATAAAACAGGTTTAAAAATTTTTAAAAGAATTAAAGCTCCTGAACAAATTGATACAAATAAAAACAATGAAGTCCTAGAAATTAAATCTATACAATCAACAGATTTGGAACCTTTCTTAGGATTTTCTAAATCAGATGAAGGTTTTGAAACAGAGGCTTTAGCAAATAAATGTAAAGAATTTGAAACAAATCTAGTGGATAGAGAACAAAATCATGATGTATGTGCAAAATCAGATTTAATTTTGTGTGACACAGAGGGAAATGTTTGTAAAAAAAAAGACTCTTTAAATTCAAGTACAGATGATTATAGTAATATAAGTGCAGGAACTGTAATTAATGAATCTAATTATGATACATGTGAAGAAGATGAATCTATGAATTATAATGATAAGGTTCAAAAAGAACTTGCAATTGTGGTTGATCGACTAAATGACTCTATTTTTCGGAAATATTATAATAATATGCCTAAAGCTTCTAAAACCAATCAAACAATAACAGATTTAACTAATAGTGATGAATATCAATCTAGTGATTCATCAATTTCAAGTATTCATGAATCCGAAAAAACCAATAAATTTGAAAATAGTTTTCACAAAAATATGGATTGTGACAATAATTCTGAAAATAATAAGACTGAAGAAGATATTTGTGTTAGTTTTGTAACAACCAGACGAAGATACGATTTTACAAATAATACTTTCCTAACATTAGATAATTCTATTACAAGTGGTAGCAGTACTGATTTTGACAAGACTGTATTAACATTAAGGGACAATGAAAAGGAGATTCAAGGTGAAGTAGTTATAGATAAAAATAATGATACACAAGATTATGAAGAATGTCTATTATCTAAAGAAGAAATGAGTACCGATAATGTTGCAGTCAATTCAAGCACTTCATTATCCAGTACATACAATGGTCATAATATCAAAAAATCATTGCTAAAACATAAGAGGAAATCTATATCTCCCATAGAAAGAAGCAGAGAATCTTCAATTAAAACACTAAATGATACCAGAAATAGTGTAACATATAGAAAAATAATGACCAGAAAGAGTTCAAGATTAAACAAAGAGAGCTTAAATATAGATAGTCCTGTGAATCATTTCAAAGAAAAGGAAGACAAAGTGGCAAATTTAAGTAAAGATGTAGTGGACATTGATGATTCTAGAACATCAATGTGTGAAATAAAGCAAGCAATAGTTCTACAACCAGGCAAACGGTGGGAGAGGTCATTGAGTATATACAGAAGAATGACAACTATGGCTGATCATTTTGATCAGTCTATTTTAGATCTAGAACTTTTAAATAACAAAGGGCGAAAGTATCGTCAAAGTGTTATCAATACAATGGAAATGCAAGATACCAAAGGTGATTTATTAAACCAGATTAAATTTATAGATTTTTTGCATTTGTTACTAATTTCATGTTTAATAATATAAGAATCTAAGAAGAGATTATTTTCCTTAATATATGCATTTCGGAACTTTTCTGTTGAGATACAAAACTTTTTGGTGTTTAATTTAAAAAAAAAATTATAAATTTGGCACTACCAGTCAAAGTTTCAGTGTAATGTCAGGTTTAAATTATTTCTTTATTTATTTTTGTTTATATTATTAAAATATTTTCATTTAATATGAACTATTTCGATGTGTAATCATTTTACAGGTTCAGTACACAATGAATCAAACCATAGCCGTAGAAGCACCTTTATATCAAAACCTTCCAGGTCTACTATTAGGATTGTGAGAGTAAGCTAGAATAATAATACTTCTA
Organism: Podotricha telesiphe; assembly: GCA_038994665.1. NCBI lineage: Eukaryota > Metazoa > Arthropoda > Insecta > Lepidoptera > Nymphalidae > Podotricha > Podotricha telesiphe. Next base: position 861,078 of record JAOYRR010000238.1, on the reverse strand, counting down.
ATTTTATTTTCAAAACTCTTTTCAACTAATTGATACATATTAAATAAGACGACATTTTAAGATATAGGATAAGAGAGAGGATAACAGATGATATGTCACAAAAAAAAAGATAATTATTATACAAAAATTAAATATATTCTGAACTTATTGCTTTTTGCTTTAGGAATCTACTGATTCAAGAATTAGCTTATGCTCCACAACATTATCTGAAGATTTACAAGGTAATTCATTTAAATTTTCTCCTAATAATAAAAATTTCTTTATTTTACTATAATAATTGAAGGAATTAATTACTACTACTATATGGAGTCATAATTAATTAATTGTAATATTTTTTACAACAATGCGTTGTTTTTTTACTTAGTAGATATTTGACTAGCGTACTGGCAACACCCAATGTACGTTGTAATTTGTAAAAGCTCGAGGTACTTTTTCATCTGTGCGTCATTCACTCACGCAAGCAGACGCTTGTATAGTGTCGCTGCCATTGTAATTTTTATTTTTTTTGTTATTAACAAGTTATCCCTAGATAATTTATATTGAGTAGTGATTTTTAATACCTACTATTGATAAACAGTAGTAGGACATTTTTATATTGTGTAAATCTTTGTGATTGATCGGACATTTTGACTGCCATTCGTTATTCCTAACGGGATAATAGCTTGGTTCTAAGCCTTTGTTCAACTAAAGTGTCTAAAGCAGAGTGCATGCATCTTTCCCTGCAATACACAGGTAAGCTTTGATGGTCTAAAAATATTTAGGCCATATTATTGTTCGCCTTGCGTGGTTTCTCTTATTCTACGTAATACGATTACTCATAGGGAAAGTTCGTCATTCGCTTCCTAGTATACGTCAATACGTACGAGCAATATGGTTTATTTTCAGGATTTTTGACCGAGGACTGTGATGATACGATCGTTGAGTTATCAACACTTTCGATCGCTGACTCGGACCATCAGGTCGCTGTTAAAAAAGTGTTAAAAAAGTTTCATGACACTTCGAATCGTATAGCGACCGCGCGGGATTACGTCTTGCGACGTTGCAATCAAACAGATGTTGTACTGTTCGATGAATGCTATCCAGATACGTGAGTACTTTGCACTGTTAATTTAATTATCTTACAATCGTATTTTGTGCTGCAACAAGCTTGTGTTATTCAGAAAATTGTTTGTATCGTATTATTGGGTCAAGCGAAAAGCAAGATGGTGGCTTCATAACAAACACATGTTATTTTTATGAACGACGAACGAAAGTTTTTGTTTTTTTTTTCTTTCTTTTTATAACGTTTTGAAAGTTTTATTTAATTTTAGATTTGAATTTAAGTGTAAAAATCATAATTATCAAAATTGATTTTGTTTATTTTGCCGAAAATAGGTTAGCTAATGAGGTAATTTGCTTATTTTAATGGACATTTCTTAATGGTTAATGATTGTCATTGTTCATCTATTTATAACAATTAAATACATAAGTAACGATTTCCAAGAAACTTTTGTTCTTTAATTCTTTGGCCTAAAATTATCAATAGCCTTGGCTTAAATTATTTTTGTTAAATTTTTGTAGGGTACCTGCAATTCCTGTAACTTTATTAAAATAAAGAGAATAATGTTTAAACCATTTAGTTATAATTCAATTAGATGCATTTTAACTTTAATCTTGACTAACATCTCATTATGGGATGTAAGTTGATATAAACTTCTATTTTATTAGCAATGTGTCTTGGATGCTTTACATTTCCATCCTAACCCACAAAATATACAGAAGTAATTTATAAATATATTCTTAATTATTTTATTTAATTTTTTTGTATAATTGTACAGTAATATGTAGGTTATTTAAACAATAGTATGGAAAGTGCTGCTGGTATAATGGCATTTTTATGTCTACCCTACTCTAACATAAAATTAAAATTGTTTTAATTAAATACTTACATAAAGCCATTGCATTTGAAAAAAAAATCAAATAGTACATTCACTAAATGTCATGTCAATTGATTTAGATATACATATTTGTATTTAATTTTATATTTGACACTTTGCTTGTATTTTTGTGTGGTATATGGATAAATGTAATGTTAGATTCCATTTTGGTTTGCAAAAGCAATCTGGAACATCATATTTTGGGTCGTTCCCAATTCTACAAAATTGTTTAATGATCTTAATGAGGGTAATGAGCCATAACTAACCAAAATCTATCATCAAATATACAATATCTAAATAAATTTTAAATTATTGTTATAGATCTTTTAAAATTTTTAAGTAGTTTTTATAAAGCTAAAGTATTTGGTTGTTTGTATAGAGATGTGTTTAAAGATTATTTAATATAAATATGTGAATGACATTGTAAAATTAATTTAAGTTGTTTTTAAAATTCAGGGTCCTGAAAAATTGCCGCAAGATCGGCGAGGGTGTATATGGAGAGGTTTTCCTCTGGCGTGCTCGAGACGGCAGGGCTCGTGTGCTTAAAATAGTGCCTATAGCTGGCCACATCAAAGTAAATGGGGAGGACCAGAAGGACTATCATGAAGTTATATCTGAGATTGTGATTGCTATGTGAGTTTTATTTCTTTTCTTAATTTTAACACACTTATCTATCAAAAGGACCATATCAAGGTCCTATGTATATATTTGTATAAATGAAAAACACAAGTTTACAGGAAAGGAATGTCCCTGCAACAACCTAAGCATTTTGATATTTTTCAATTAAATGTAGGTTACATTTAATTAACCTTTAAATCACTTTCTGTAACTTCTCTGTGTATATGTAAGACCCATTGAAATAATCTGTGTAAGAAAATGTTGCAATTCACTTTTGGTTCAGTTCTTGCAAGGTCCCATTTCCATGCCAGTTTCTCATTTCTCCTGATGGGATGATAATATAATATTTTCATAATGCAAACCTGATGGTCAACTGAACAAAAACTGACCGGGATATTGTGAAAATAATCTAAAGTGTATTCCTTTTAAGTTTCTTTTTTAAACTAGTCATATTACACTAGTCTCCACTTTCTTTACTGTGTGCTACTTAATATTGCGCAATAGATGTTTGAATACTACACACTATATTGTATATGTATTATGGAAGTGATTGTGTAATCACAAGTTGTGTAACTCATTATGAATGTCTTGAATGGGATTAAAACCTAGAACCCCCAATTACTTTTGTTTTTTCCCATATTTTTTTTTGAGATTTCATCATTTTTTTGTCTTTCATTCTAAAAAGATTTTATATACATTTATTATTAGTTATACATATACTGTGTATGTTGTACATGAGTAAGTGGTAGTATTATTATAATATTTTTTTTACATTTTTCCAAAAATGAGTCTTTCTTATTTAATAAATCTCTTGAAATATTCTTAATTAGTAAATGAGAATAACTGCAAATAAATTTACTGAAAGGATAGACGCATTATTATTATATTTAATTCATTATTATTATATTTCATTGCTCTAATCTCGTAACACAAAGCACGTTGTTGAGTTTCGCCTATCTCTTAGCACGCAATTTATTTCAATACTAATTGAATTATTTATATTATATATTAATATTTTAATTAAGTTATTTAGACAAATATGTTTGTTGATGTAATAAGACTATTACATCAACAAACATATTTGTTTGGGATTCACCCAATGTTTTTATTTCATAATTAATTTGAAACCTATCTACATTATATTATTATAGGTTGCCATTGTATTTAAAACAATAGACTTACATATTTGAGTTTATTAATGAAATATATAAAATTTTTTTCATATTTGTTTTATATATTTTTTATTTTATTCGTAACAAATAGTGATTTAGTTCTCGCTCGTTATGTACAAGTTGGTTCTGCATATGTGGGTTTTGATGTGTATGAGTTATTCTATATGTATAATGTCTATATTGTAAATATTTCTTCTCGTTCAGTCGGACTTATACCAACTTACCGGCATTAATAATTATTTTTAACACGTTTTAATTAGCTTCAACTGTATCTGTTTACCTATCATCAATGCAAGAAGATTTTGCTGTTGTGGTTGTCACCCGTACTTTATAATAAAATATTGTATGTTATTTTTCGGGTTATTGTATTCTATATATATTAATGCATGATTTTTTCTCCACTTTCAACAACTTTTTTTCATATATGTATAGAACTAGCATAATTTGTTTTACAATACAACTGGTCTATTTATTTACTGTAAAGCTATTTACAATAATAATGCAGCATTCATTAACCCTAAAGGTTTTTGATCTTGTATATACATACATACATATTTGTCTAAGATTGCTTTATTACTTCTATTTATTTGCATCTCTTTATATCAACACAACCTGACTGAATGATTCATTCTCATTATGTATGAAAGTATGTGAAATTGGACCCTGATGGTGTTTGCTTAATAAATATGTTTTATTTCACACTAGCTGTGTTCATGACTTCGTCCGCATGGAATTCTATAGTAAAAGTAGCCTTAGTTACTCCTTATTATTACATCAGCTATCTGCCAGTGAAAGTCCCATCAAAGTCGGTCCAACCGTTCCTAAGATTAGCCTGAACAGACACAAAGAATGTGAAAAATGTTATTTTGGTATTAATATGTACCGTGTATACATACATACATGCTTTTAGTAAAAGGTTAGTTATTTTAACATTACAAAGAGATACTCTCAATTTTATATATTTTCAACATTAACACCGTTTTCGTGGACTTTGTAAACGTTACCATATAATTTTCTATCATTTGTTCGTAGTTTTGAATGTAAAACGTTTATTTATTACCTTTGTTCTTATTTCCTTAGGGAAATACTCTCTAATATATACTCTTACATTCCCTCAAGGAATCTGCCAAATTTTAGCTATGTCGAGTTTGAGTTTTGCGCTGTCTGTCGGAGAGTTATTTAATATATAATAAAAGAGGTTTTATCTATTCATCTATACGTATAATAAAAGTAAGAGGGGTCAGCAAAAAATACCTCTACAAGTATTTGTCTGCCTTTCTGTATTATAAATTTCAGTAAAGTTTGTGGATTAAGTTAAGAACGGGGGCAGGCGAAAAAACTAAATAGTTATAGCCGTGACGGTATACGCAGGCAGGCACGAGCGGGTCCTTAGTTTGATACTTATATATCCACACTTACAAGGCACTACATGAACAATGACATTTTTTTTTTTAATTAACATATACAGTAGTATACCAAGGTCTGTTTGTATTAATTCCTTATCTTTGCCAATTAAAGACGCTATTCACGAAAATAAATGTTGATTGTGCTGCTGTAGGAAGTCATGTGGGCATTTCTAGATTGATATCTGTATAGTATTTGTTTTTAATATTTAATTTAACTCTGACTCTAGGTTTTTAGTGTTGTTTTAGATTAATTAGCTTTATTATTTTATGTGTTCAATTTGAAATGAATGTCGGAATAAAAAAATACATGATATTTTTTTGCATTTTATTTTTAATATAAATTTTTTGTTTTTTTTTTCATTATTATCATATTCCATAGAGGCGCAGTGTGACAGCGTCTGATTGTATACATGTGGTGGCTGTAGGTTCGATTTCCACTCGGGCGTTATAATTAAATTGTTTTCATTTTTCCGCTCTGGTGACAAGACACGGCGCGGCGTTGAGTTCCGCTACTCAACACGCAATGTTTCGAATGTTAGATTCTCTTTGCCTACACAGTGCTAGGCAGAAAAAAGCTTGAATGAATATGGCTGCGTTTGAATATTTCTAATGGAATGAGGGAAATAATTATAATAATGGCGTATATTTCATTATGGAAACCAGTATTGTTGGTATATTGAGTTGAGGGACCCAAATTTTTTATAGTAATTTTCTTTTTACAGGGAATTGAGCGCCCTACGCGCTCCGATAGCAGAAATAGAACAACATTTTGATGAGGGCAAGAGCGTTGAAACTTTGGATCTACATTCTGTGATGAATGCAACTGATGTCTTCAATGAGGTATGTTTGTTTATTTATTTCTTTATTTTTTCGTATAAATAGTTAAAAGAGAAAATATTTATGGATACTATTGATAATTAATACTTTAAAATGAAATATATAGAATATATATATATATATTTTTCTTTAAGTTTAAAATTAAAATAATGTATTTATACATTTGAATTAGAATTTGATCCCACAACCATCGAATGTGTGCTGTTTCAGACGTTTCCTCCTACTGTGTCACTTGTAGTGAAAGATTTTCATTTGTAAATTGTAAAATTCATTTTCATGGTCATATAAATATTACATTTAACTTATTAAATTTAAATAATGCGACAGACATTTTATGAATCACGCGTTCATTTTATCTGCAGATAGTGGAAATATCTTGATAATACATTTAGGTCAGATCAATGTTATCTGCACAAGTTCAAATTGTGTGTAATTTAGATAATTGCGTATATTTATTTGAAACGGTCTTTTTTTCTTTTTCAAATATCACGATAGATCAAGGTCGATAGATTGTTATATTTAGTTATTAAACAGATATGTTTATTATCTGTTTATGTTTAATAGAAAATATTTTTGTTTAAAATATATATGTACATATATATATTTGTGACATTTTTTTCTAAAAATCATCATATAAATTGTTTGTATTCAGTTATTTCTAACAATTGTACTTCCCTGTAATATAATGTACATGATAAGTTTGTTTAATTAGAATTCCTGTTTCGTGGAATGTGTGATTCATAAAATTATGTTATTCATTGTAAATAATTGATTTTTATTAAAACAATGATAATTGTATATAATTTTTTTTATTTCCGCATAATCGTTAAACAATATGATAACAATTTCGTGTTTCGATTCGAGTTTTAAATTTTTGTTTACATTTGATATCTTTTTGTTTGTCTTGGATTTTTGGTGTGTATATATATACTTGGCGTATTGAGTGGGTCAGAGAAGTAGGGTGATAGTTGCTAGTTTGAAAGTGAATACTTGAAAAAGCATTATTTGCAAACTCCAAACAAATTACTTAGCTTTATACTTGAAACTTTGAAGGATAAATCTTTTATTGATAAATGTTACATATTGCCATCGTGGCGCAGTGGAACAGCGTCTGACTGTAAATGTGATTGGTTGTTGGTTGTTCGATTCCCATTCGCGGAATGATTATATTTCAAATGTTTTCATTACTCGTTTTTGGTACCTAAGACACAGAGCGCGGCGTTGAGTTCCGCGATCCAGCAGTCAATGTCTCGGATTCGGGTGAGGCGCGGATTACGGATCGATTCCGCCCGAAACCGAGACATTGTGTGCTAAGTGGCGGAACTCAACACTGCGCTTCACCGAAGCGGGAAAGTGAATTCGGGAAAGCTTGAAGCTGCAAAATTAAATTATATACATTTGATTTATACTTGGTGGAATGTTTGTATGTGAAATATTTTCGTTTCCTCAGCTTAGCCACACCAATACGGCGTTGAGCTCCGTCTCTCTCTCTCTCTCTCAACTGGAAATGCCACAATATTTTGCACACGATGCGAAGATAAAAAAAGGCATTTAATATTTTTTTTTACCTAATAAACTAATTGACTAAGGATGCGTTGGATAAATGAACGTGTTGTGCGCAGGTTTTAGCGGTCAAATGCGTGCAAGGTAGCTACCCGTCGCGTCTGCTGGACCTGTGGGAGCTCTACGACGAGACGCGCGGCTCCGAGAACGACACCCCCGCCATCCTGCCGCGCCACCAGGCCTACCTGGTGCTGGAGCTGGCCAACGCGGGACAGGACCTGGAGAGCTTCCAGTTCGCCAACGCCGAGCAGGCCTACGCCTTGTTCAAACAGGTGCGCTTTCTTTTTTTCTCGATGTGTTTGTGTTCTTTTTAAAGGTTGCAAGATTTGTGTGTAGACTTTTTAAAATATCATCAAACTGCCTTTTAAAGTTTAATTTTACAAATTCATATTTTTATTGTTTTTGTAATTAAATTACAAAGAAGATATATTTAGCATTCAAATGTAATATAATAAGAGTCATATAAAAAATAAGTGTTTCAGTTAGTTGACTTTCTTCTTCTTCCATGTTAATTGAAATAAGACCATTTTCATAACAATTTAATTATCAACAATACTAGAAATTAGGTTAGAAATTATTGTTGAAAAGTAATGATTTTGTGTGTTGTTTACTTGTTTTTTTTTCCAGCATTTATCCTGCATGAGTGACGTCTTCAGAAGATGAGTGAATTTCTAGTGTCAAGTTTGAAATCTTGACTAGATTTTCACTTATCCTCTGCGGTGGTCTAACCTGCTTGTTTGTTGATTTTTTGTTTAATTATTGCACGCTTTTATTTTATTCCTCTATTGAACACAATTAATTGGCTTTCAATATTTATTCAATGCAACAATAGTGCATAAATATTGAAATCCAATTGTTTAATATAGTGTTAATTGTTTTTTTAATTATATAATATACTAATTTTATACATTTGTAAGTACTTTGTAATGTCAATTGTATGTTGTAATACAGACATACTCAAGCAGAAGTTTCATTGTTTCTACATACATATACAATATAATACTTATAGGTATAGATTTATGTACAAATTTGTAATTTAGTTTTTTTTTTTCTTTAAATTTTCAGGTTGCTTTTGGCCTAGCAGTAGCAGAAGAGGCTTTACAGTTTGAACATCGAGATCTTCATTGGGGAAACGTGCTCATAGCGCCCACCGATCAGGAGGTGTGTTTTGTTTATTTGATGCATTATTTATAGTTTTATATAAAACATAGTTTTTGTTTACAATATCTTAAAAATGAAACACACGAACTTAGTTATGACGAGTAAAATAATGACTGGGTGTTGTTTTAATACATAATTATTTGAAATGTCGTTATATTTTTAAAAGTATACCGATACCGAAGTATAAAAAAGACAGAGCTGTCTCATAATGACAAATATATATATATATATATATAACTAGTAGCGACATCTGTGAGTGAACTCTGAAAAGAGATATTTAATAAAGAAGTGTCGCGCAGTACGCGTACTTCGTGCTGCGGGGGCGCAGCTACGCGGTGCGGCGGCGCGGCGTGGCGGCCACCGTCATCGACTACTCGCTGTCGCGCGCGGCGGGGGAGGGGGGCGCGGGTGGAGGGGGCGGGGACGCGCTCTACAACGACCTGGCGGAGGATGACTCGCTCTTCGACGCCGTGGGGGATTACCAGTTCGAAGTGTACCGCCTCATGAGGGAGAAGCTCGGGTTGGTCTCTTTTTTTAATTTTTTGTTCACTTATGCTATTTAAAGAGACATATTTTGAAAACGTTTTGAACCCGCGGCGCCTCTTGAATTCTTTTCTAAATGTCTTTTTCAATTTCCCGAAGTGTGCGAATAGAATAACACTTAAAAAAAATGTAAAAAAAAATTATGCTTTTTACTTTTGCGTGCTCTGTGCGATTCTTAAATGCTCTTTTTCTTTGACAACGTATGGGTATGAGAAAAAGTATTACAAAAATATAAACAAATATAATATTTATAGATCAATATATATAACGCGTGTCGGCTACAAATAAAATTTTTAATTATCTTCTCTTAGAAGAGCACTCTCCCATACACTGTCTAAAAATTATACATACCAAATTTCAGCTTTCTACGCACATTAATGTTGGATGTGCCTTGTGTGTTTTTCACTCAATAACGCAAGCGTTTTATATATTTGATATATCCTTTGCTTCATATATTTTATATATTCTATTTTACATATATTATATTCTACGCTGCTTGTATTAATTATACTTTTGTGTTTGTTACAGCAACAATTGGAAGAATTTCGAGCCGTACACAAACATACTCTGGCTGCATTACACTGTTGATAAAATGATAACAGCCCTCCGTTACACTAGAACTAACACTAAAATACACAAACAATACATTTCTAAGCTTAAGGATATCAAGAATCGAATCCTGGACTACGGCAGTGCGGTCCAATACGTGTTGACTGACAACGAACTATAATCGAAATTAATTAATTAAATGTTTTCAATATGAATAGTTTTTGCGATCGTTGTTATTATAATGTAATTGACATGAAATCTAATGTAAATAATGATAGAAAATTTGTTTGCTTGAAATTTGTTATAGTAGGCTCTAGAATACACACTATTGTTGTCACATTACAGTTTCAGCAGAGAGGGGCCTTCTTGCAAAAGGTAGTGCCTTTCAGATTAAATAAATTCATATATTATATTGCATTTTGTTGTTTTATTTATTGTTTCGTTAAAATGCAGTTAAATATGACAATGTTAAGAAAAGTTGTTTCCTGTCTTGTGCTTGTTATATTAGTCATATGAGGTATAAGTAATTGATGCTGTATAGATATACAGTACTAGTCTATTCCCAGTAATACCACTGGGAAATACCTTCCCAATAACTGACTGACAGTAGGGCAATGCAGATGTTTTTTTTAATATTTCTTCGGGAGATACTTTTTCCACTATTTCTAGGCAAAAATTAATATTAGTTTTACCGTGTCTTTCCAGTAGTCCGCTGGGAATTACTTTCCCAATAAACTTACCGATACTTTGCTGTTAACTATATGTTTGGGGCATACTATTTATAATGAGCACTGGTCATATCACCAAAATATTAGGTCTACATGTTAATATTGTTTTGTTTCACTGGTATATCAATTCAAATCAATATACCTAATAATCTTATAATTAAGTGTATTGGAAAGGAAATTGCCAGTGGTACTACTAGTAAGCTACTGGCCGTATATCTACTATGGGTGTGAGTGCAGATTGTCATTGCGGACTGATGTCAGAAAGTATGTGTCTTTATGCATAGGCTAGTTTATTGTCACAGTCTGCTATAGTATAAAATAACTAGTTGTTGTCCGCATCTTTGTGTGTATAAACCATAACATAATTAAAGTCTTGGTTTTCGTAGTTCCCCTGAGAATTTCCGAGAGATGTTCTTATAAGACGCTTCTACACTAAGGTAAGAAGACAGCACGGCGTTGAGTTCCGCCACTCAACACGCAATGTCTCGAATTGTGGCGATGCGTGAAGAACGGAGTATCTTGATACTCGGTTCTCGCTGGCTATCCTGATATGCGGGAAAAAGCGTGAAGCTGTATTTAAATGTAAAAATGTCTATGGTGGCGCTGTGAGATACCTGACTTTATATCGATACACTAGTCATCCGGTTGAATTTCACCGGGAAGAATATTTATAATGTAGGTGTAATTGTTATACGTTATATATATCTTGGATAAATGTGTAGAAGTTATCAAACATTACATTAAAAAATTACATTAAAAATACAAAAAAGAAGTCGAATACACTTATGTAAAACCATTTCTTAATACCAGCCATTAGCTGCGAAGTATTTGGCTAAAATATGCCTTTAGTGTAACAACAAATAGCACCATGGCGTGATTAAATTCGATGGAATTTGTGGAGAATTTTTATAATGAGCATTTGATATTTATAGACTCAATCAAGAATATTCAAGTCTTAATTGAAGAAACTTTTTGAAACCAGAGCAGGGAAATAAAAAATATACATAAACATTATGTCGAGTGGGGATAGAATCCATAACCGATGAATGAGTATATACTTGAGAATCTGGTCATAAATGGCTCACAAGACTAAATCTAGTTGCACTCGTGAATCAACGTGCTTTGAAAATGGCTTATTGTTTAAATTTTTTGGTGCAAAAAGAGATCTGCCACGTCAAATTTACGGAAAAATATTAAGAAAACTTATAGTATAAATTTGAACGCAATGGGATTTGTACCCGCGCTTCTTGAAAACCATTCAGACGCGCTGACCGCTAAGCTATGCGTTCTATATATAGCTGCGTCGAAATTCTTATACGCTTATTAACGCCTCAATGGACGGCCAACCTATTGGGGGTCACCGTCACCTTCAGCGGGCTCCGGGATTTCTCCCAGAGCACCCGCAGCCTCAATGACTTCAGTAGAATCATAACCGCGGCCCTTCTGCTGTAGCTCCTCTAGGCCTTCTCCTACCCCCTGGTCTCCGACGATGAAACAGATACTTATTTCGGGTATACTACTTTCGGGTTGGATTCACGCACTCGCTCAACGGCCTCCTTCAGTGCGATAACTGACTCGCAGAAGAAGACCACTGCAGACCAGTTCCTTTCTCACTATCTAGCATTGCCCCCACCACACTGGTTAGGCACCAGGTCCCTACTAACTACAACCATCTAGTAATGGCGTTGTGTGGCCCCAGCTGAGCATTCACCAGAGTCTGATGCGCTGAATCGACAGGTGCATTATTCTACGTGGCATGCCGGCGGAACGAAAAAGTGAAAAGACCAGTGAAAAGTTCAACTCAATTACTTATTTAAGTTTTCACTTTATTTATATAGAATAATTATATTGAAATTAATAGTTGCATATCCAACTTATTTCTTACATAATATACTAGTAAATATCTTAAGGCACGTTGATTAAATACACTTCCAACAATTACCAGTAACCTTAGCTAAGTAATGCGGTGGATGTAAATTCTAACATAAAAAGAATTTTATTCACATTTCCCTTTCACAAAATGTTTATTTATAGTCTGCGCTATAATACCGTACGTCGTTTGTTGTGTGCCGTATCAATGCAAAAATTAATAAAAAAACAACTGTCAAATGCTTGTCAGATATTATCAGTGAATTTCGCACATTTTTACGTGTTTACTTTAAAAAACATAATAAAGTGATACGTTCCATTATTAGTTTAATTTAAAATTACTATTCTCAAGTTAATGTTTTTCTAATCATAATAATTGATATTATCTTCTATACTTATATTTCAGTGTTATTATATACCTATATTACGTGAATAAATTTATTTTTATGGAGTATATATGAGTATAGCCTTATTTATAGTAAATTTGGACGAGTTGTGCGTAAAATGCAGGCAAGCAACGATTCTTTGTCTGGTATGTATTATTTTTTGTAAACAATTAACAGTGATGACACAAAGAAAGGATTGCTAATTCGTTTGCCTTATTAATTGCTATAGTTATGACTTCTAATATAAGTGGATCACCTGCTGTGTTACTGACTCCTGGTAGAACAAGAAATATCGCCCAAGATATGGAAGCCCTAAGGCTTTCTAGACAAGATAATCCATATTTACAGGTATAATTCAAGCCTTATATAAGTGTGGTTATTATTCAGTTGTAAAATGAATAACTTTGTTTATGTAATAATTACAGCAAGTGATGGCAAGCAGAGAGAGTTTAATTGAAAGTCATGCTGAGGAATGCGAGTCTGATGATACAATATTAATGTCACAGGTAATAAATCACAAGTAATTTGTTCTTTTTGTGTTTAAATCATATTCCTTTATTGCTGTAAGACATGCATTACATATAAAGTCATGTAAAGTAAACTGAATACTGACTTAAATATTTCTTAAAAAAACAAACATTTTATAACAATATATTTTTTTCTCAGGTTCAAACCCTCTCCCACTTAGGAGAGAGATTCTAGTGTCAAGACACTAAGCTCTACACCCTCCTACCCTCTACATCATCAGAACCCGAGAACTGTGTGTTGAGTGGTGGAACTCAATGCTACACTTTGTCTTGTCACCAGAGTGGTAAAATGAAAATAAATAAAATATAATCATTCTTCCAAGTGGGAATCAAACCCACAATCATCGCATATATAAGTGGGATGCTGCCAGAATGCTCCACAATGGTCTTAAAATATATATATTTTATATAGTATATATATTTTATTTAGTATATTTATTTTATTACATATTTTTATACATATTTTTCAGGAATTTGGTAGTACAGCGCTAGATTTTGTTGAAGATGATCCAATGACTCTAAAGGAAGTTCATGAACATTTAATCAGATCTCCACCACCAACTAGCTGCTGGCCGCATGGTTTGAACTTTTTTACTTTCTTTTGGTTTGAAATGGAATTATAACTTTTACTTTCACCATCAAAAGTTTTTTTTGAACTTCATGACATGGCTTAACAATAAATAATTTAAATGAAATTAATAAATATAATAAAAAATAATCAAAAAATCGTAATAACTTAAATATATACTTATTATGTTATTTGAATTATATAGAAGCAAACAAAGCTATATCTTTTCCAACAATATTGCTGCATTGGCTTCTATATGTTTTATATGCATATATATGCAATATATTGTATAATAATATATATTACATATATATATATATATATATATAATATTTATATAATATTTTAAAATAATTTCTTAACAAAACAACAATATGTTGATTTTTACATTATAATTCTATCAATTTAATTATTCTAATAAGATATTATTTAATAATCATTGACAGTACTCAATCTATTACTAATAAATGAAGCTTTTCATACAAAACTAATGCCTTTCTAACAGACACTCTGTCCTACCGAGCATCAAGTGCATTTGATTTCACGGACACTCCAGTTTCATATAGCGCTTACTCCGTCACCTCTCAAGAGAAGGTTACTAACAATTTATTATAGCCATTTTAATTGTGTTTTGTCGCATTTGCATGTTTGCATGGCTTTGAATTTTGTATGATTAAAATATGTGCAAATGAAGTTGTATATTAATTTGGTGTTTATTTCATAATAACTTTTTTCTGGTAAGTTTTAAACTCAATTATATTTTATTAATTATCGATTTTCTACTTTAATAGAAATAGGTGTTTAGTAACACAGTTGAAGTGTAAAATTGTATTAACTTATCAATGTGTATGTCACTTTATATAAGTGTTTGTCAAAAATATTGTAGTGGATTTATTTTGTTGTTTTAAAGCATATCTAATGTAGTTTTGTAATAAATGTAGGCTTTCTGCACTTTTTCTCTTTATAATCATTCACTGTGCCAAAGTTCATACATTTCCCTCTGCCCAATTTTCGGAACAAGGGATATAATGTATAAGTTTTAGTGTAACCAACTCATCGCTGGGCAGCTGTTATTGAGTGTAAAGGGGGAGCTATGGTAGTCAGCTTTGACATCGCAAAGGCCTTTATCGGCTCTGGCATAAAGCTCTTCTGTCAAAGTTATCATCTTATAGACTTTCGGTGAAATTATGGTGAAACTTCGGTGAAATTATGCAATTGGGTAACCAGTTTAATCGATGGACGAAGTGTAAAAGTCGTTGTTGACGGTATTTCGGTTCTGGGCTATCTCCCACACTGTTCACTCTGCATATTAATGATATATTGCTCGAATGTATCGAGCAACATTCATTGCTATGGAGGTGACAGCACGGGCGGTGGCTTTTATACTGGCCGGGTTAACATCACTTGCACTGTGGTGGAAGAACGTAGAATACAACTTGTGTCTGATATTGAGTCCACCTTGGAACAGGTCTCCGAATGGGGTAAATGTAACCTTGTCCAATTTAACCCCTCGAAGACATAAGTTTACGTGTTTACCGCTAAAAAGAGACACTTCATTTTATCGCCTAAATTCCAAGGCATTTCGCTTTGTATTAAGAAAAATATTTAAATTCTGGGAGTCAATATTTTGGAAGAGATCCAGTTTTGGGGTCATTTGGAGAGTAAAGCCAAATTGGCTTTAAAAAAACTCGGTGTACTGAACAGGGCGAAGCAGTACTTCACATCAGGACATAGGCTCTTACTTTATAAAGCTCAGGTCCGTCCCCATGTGGAGTACTGTTCTCATCTATGGGTATGTTAAACTTAACCCACAAAAACCTTAAACTAAAAAAACCCACAGTATAAACTTCAACCACTCGACCCAATTCAACTACGGGCAGTCCGAATTATCGATGATTCCAAAGTTACAGACTGCTTAGAATCCTTGAGCATACGGAGAGACGTTGGTTCTCTGTCGGTGTTCTACCGTCCCTACAATGGGGAACGCTCGAAGTAACTGTTCGATTTGGTGCCACCATCTTCATTTAATAGTCGCACCGCCCGCCACAGAACTAGATATCACCTGGACGCATGGTATGCATCCAACGTGCGTACTTCGGGGTCTTTTTTCTCCGCACATGCAAGGTGCAAAATGGTCTTCCTGTGGTTTGTGGCTTTCAAGCGTCAAGTGTAACTTCACCCTGAAGGCCGGCAACGCGTCCACAACTACTTTTATATAGTAGATGTCAATAGGCAAAGGTAACCACTTAACATCAGGTCGTCATTCTGATTGTTCGCCCCCTTCTTGAAACAATTCTTGAGATTAATATGTTATTTTGATTGATTAAAGTATTTCTGATATATCGTTATCTAACTTATATGATCTGAGTTCATTAAATTTATAAAAAAAGATTTAAAGACTAAGCTGTTCTGTTCTCTCTTGTGCATTATTTTGTCAAGGTTCGCCATTCGTTTTTACAATAATAGTCTTAAATTTAACATGGAATGCAGTTCGAAGACAATGGTACAACTGTATTAAGGCAAACACAGCCAGCTTGGGTCTGCATTCCTTTTCTTTTCGCATGATTGGACGCATCGTGACCGAAAACGTTGTAGGCGTTCATGTCTTCTATTAAAATATATAACACTCGAAGTCTATTTAAAGCTATCCTTTTCATAACAATTATTTTCTTCATGTTTAATAGTTGTTTCAACTGTAATTGTCTATTTTTTTAATATAAATTTGGTATATAAAGAAAATATTGTTTTGGAAACAATATTTTCTCGATTATTTAATAAAATGCTTAATTAATTCCTTTAACTTATGTCAACACTCAACAGCAATCCAAGAAACTCATGTAACGTTAGGTCACACATTAGTTACTGCTTTTTTGAATTGTTTTCTATTAATTTTTTTTATGTCATATCATTTGTTAACTAAAAGAAAGACCTTTATTATGATTTTGTATTTAATTCGGCTATTTGAGATATATTAGGCTACCTATATATCAAAACGTAAGTACAAATCAAATGGACACTTATATCATATCATATCGATGACTAAATTTTCATAACCGATATGAAATAACTGCACAAAAACGTTACGAGGTAAAACTCAAAACTGTTAAAACGGAAAACTCGTTGCTTCTCTTTCTATCCGTCATACTTTATATTGTATGAAAAGAGCGAATATGAGCGATGCTTGTAATTAATTATGAATATTATTCTATTGAAGTTTTCCATATTTTTTCACAATTAACTGAATTGAGTTAAATAATTAATAATAAAATTATATTTTAATTGTTGCATAATTTAAAATTTTAATGTTTGAAGATAACATTTTATAAATAAGAATTAACTATTATTTTATGAAAGTCACAACAAATTATATATAAATTTTAAAACAAAAATAAAAATATTATTACTATTTGTGTAAATTTTTAAATCATTTGTTAAATATGGTGATTTTTAAATGCGCTAAAAAAGTTCTAATCGTTTCTGAAAATAATGAGTTCTAAATTAAAAATATTTTGTTAGTTCCAAAGCCTTAATAAGCATAAAGGAAAATCACCAATGTAACTTAGTATTTTTAATCTTAAACGTTTATTTTTAAATCAAATAAACTTATAATTTAAATAGAGTATAATAATAGTTTATAGTTGTGTTTTTATGCTCGTTTACCATATCGATTTGTGAAAACAGTTTTTGATATCGATATAAATGTCATATCGGATATGTAATCCTTACAGATAAATAACGATATCGCCCACGCCTGTCACTGTCAAAAGTGTTGATAGTGCAATATAACAGATAATTTCTAATTTTATTTTAATAAGTACATCAAATTAATGGCATGATGTATCAAATTAGTTTACTATCGTAGATAGTAAATAATTTTATGCCAATTAACTTAAAAAAAAAAAAAGCAAACTGATAATGAAACTAATTGCAGGAGCTGCTCCCCTCTAGATCTCCACGACGCGGTCCAAGTAGCGATGAAATAAAGAACAACAATACGCCAAGTCGTCCGAGATCCTCGCGGTCTGTGTCTCCGAGAGCCCACGATTTGACTTTGTGCGGACGACCTTTGTCCTTACCCGGTTGGTAATAGCTTAAATATTAACGTATATGAAAAAAAAAGAAGGCTGTCATTTTAATTTCCGTTTTCCCGCATATCAAAAGAAAGAAAATCAGTTAGAAACTCTTGCTTTTAGGTTTTAATTTCAATTGATTATAAAATATTAGGTTGATGAAAATACGAATCAGCCTTTAGCGTCCACAAGAGGGCGTTATCACCCACTAAGAAAAGAAAGACAGTGCTAGAGTAAAAATTAATTTTATTGTTCTTGTAATAACTCATACTTTTATGATTTAACATATTACTATTACTGGTTATACGTACTGATATACAATTTTGATTTCATCTATAACTTTAATTCCTTTAAGCATATAAACATTGTTTATTGTCAGGTGAGAGCCACCTCCGTACAGCTCTTAGTAAAAAACCGAATTCACAACAAAATGAAAGATTTTCCATATTACAACCGAGACCCCTCCGAAGACCAACCAACCGTCGAGATGACAGCGTTAAATTAGTACAAGATTCCGACAAGTAAGCTATGGCTTAATATTAAATAAAAATCTTCCTATATGGCATTCAATTTGCATAGTCTGCAACTTTGCAAGTTATTGAAAATTGCATTCTAACTGCAATATTCTTGCAATCTTGCTTTTTTGCCGATTGATCTTGCAATAACACCAGCAAAACATGATTGTATCCTTGCAATTTTAATTGTGATGTAATTCGACTCGTGCAATTGAGCGTTCTTGCGTGCAATATTCTTGCGAGTTGATTTCGATGGATAAGAGAGATTTTACTCGTAATATAAGAGTTTTATAATTTATTTGTTATCTGTGTTAATGCTTGGAAAGCTTTATTTTTCAATTTATCATATTACGTATATATTTAAGGTTTAGCGTAGGCGATATTATTTTAAGAGAAGGATTCTTATTAAATTCATATATTTATTTAAACTTTAAATAAAATTATAAATATATCTAATATTGAGAGAATAAAAAAAAATGTCGTTCAAATTAATCGAAGAGAGATCTAAATGATAATGTTAGTATTATTAAAAGTTAGTAGGAAAATCGTGATACTACACTAAAATCGCTTGTAGTCATAGAGCAATGTGGAGGGGAGTAGCCATAGCGATACAATCTTTCCCGATACAAAACTGGCTGCCATTATTGGGGAGGGGGGGAATTCTTAGTTACGCATAGTTTGTTAGACTCGCAGGCATACATAGCGACATACTATGTCATAACAGTGTAAGTACGAGTTTTTTTTTAATTAAAGAAACTACATCCACAGGCTCAATAGTGCCCATGTCTTTTTTTTAATATTTTTTACAATCTTTTAGTTAGGGAAATTAGGTTTAACAAATTAGATACTAAAGTCACTGTTATAAAACGTATCATTGGTTTTTAAAATGGTTTAATAATTTGTTTATAAATACGACTAATACAATTTTGGTAGGTCCGGTTTTTTTATCATATATCTCTTGTGTCCTGTGGATGTTTAGGAAATCTGCAATTATTATATAAAAAATTGAAACGTTCGAATTACAAACTTAGTATTTATAATTCACTCGCATTCGTAAGAATATAAAATGCACTCGTAAGTATTGCATCATGATTGTTATATTGAATGCAATTTTACTATGAAAAAAAAAATAAGTTATAATTGTCAAAAACAATTTTTTGACAATTATAACTTTTTTTTTTTATAGTACTTTAATTGTAAAGTTTCCATTTCACTTTGTCTACGACGCGATACAACACTCCGTCGTTCGTAGTAAAAAAAAAAAAAACTCGGATCTGTCGCTCGATCGTTCCACTTCGAGTATGAGAGCGAAATCTATCTGTGTTAGTAAACGAACTTTCGTAATTAGCACAAGCCGTAAGTATTGTAATATTTAACATTTCAATTGAGTAAAAAATATTAATGTCATAAGAATTACTTGCTTATGAAAGGTATCGCCATCTTTTTTGTAAATTTGACATGGCAGTTTTTGGCAAAAAACGGATCATTTAGGCATTTTCAAAACACGTTGATTAACGAGCGCATCTAGATTTAGTCTAGAGTTAGTTGTCCGTCGGGTTGTAACTAGTTTTATCACTCGCGTAGGACCACTTGGACTTATACTTTGACAGAGGGATGCTTCATCGTACGGCTACTTCCGCCCGTTTTGCTCTAAGCTTGTAGTGTATGTTTATCATTTAAAATCTTTAATTCTTGTTATTTCCAAAAAAAAAAGATAACTTGATATTTTTTTGTTAATTTATAAATTATTCTTGCTAAAGCTTAATTTAGTACAGTTCAATAAAAATGATTAATTCTGAAACTGTAATAAATTATAAAAGACATCTTTGGAAAACGTGTAAAAAATTTTGAACACAGCGGGAATTGAATCCGCGCCTCTTGAAAACCCGTCGCTCTGACCGCTAAGCCATGCGTTCTATATCCCCAGATGCGTCGAAATTCTTGTTAGCGTTATTCGCACACTTTCAAGAGGCACGGGTTCAAATACCGCTGCGTTTTAATTTTTATAAATTTTCTAAAGATGTCTTTTTTAATTACCTAAGTGTGAGAATAACACTTTAAAAAATGTTAATAAAAATGTAATAAATTAATTATTATTAATATGATTTTATTTAAATTATAAACTAAGTAATAGATATAGTATGTTTTTTCTTTTGAAAAACCAAGTTTCCTGAAATAAGTGTTGTTATTAACAATTGTTTCTAAAATTAGTGAAAAATATATCCTAATTAATGGTAGGTTTTTTGAAGGAATTGAAAGTCTTTATAAGAAAAAATGTATAAAACAATGGTATAAAGAGTATTTTTTCTTTCATATTTAGTAGCTTTATTTCAGTGTATATATTAAAGTTATAATTGTATTGTTTAAAATATTACCTAAGTGTTTTTAATCTTATATTGTAATATATGTACTATATTATATTTTGTTTGGCAATTTTGTTTGTTGGTTCAATTCTTATGGGATTTCACAGATCTAGTTTATACAGAAAAATAATTAGAAAGTTCCTAAACTTGTCATTTTGTCTTTATTCATTCATAGGAAATGATAAAATTGCAATACAATATTTTTTAGCATTCAGAAATTTTTATTATTTCCTTTGAACAATTCCTTCAAATCGCTCTTCTGTAGTCGTGTTTTCACATTTGTACCAGTCTTCATCGGGCACGGCGAAATTAACTTTAAATGTATGGAAAAATATTTGATGAAACATCGACATACTATTTTATTTAAATAAAAAAAATATATACATAAAACATTTTTAGAAAACGTATAAAAACTTTTGAACGCAACGGAATTTGAACTGTGTGAAACTAAACTGTGCGTTTAAAAATGTTAACATTTGTTAAGTATCCGTTTATCTGTTGTTATTTAAATGTTTTTTTTTTGTTTTAAATATTGATATTCAGTAAAACTGGAATAAAATATGCCTAGAAAAGTTGAGTTTGAAAATTACAAATTTGTTAGAAAAGTCACATGACCATACAATTTTATATTTGCCAGTGCGCTAGTCTCATAGAAATTGAACCAACATACAAAATTACCAGCTTAAAGGCCAAAAGTCTAGTGTATTTAAAGTTGAACACTTGAATTCCTATACGCTCGTCCTAGTATTAATTCCTAATCTAGAGATTGGTTCTGTGTACTGGTTTGGTATTGCCATGTTTTTGTTTAAAAACAAACACACAGACCTAAAATTCTGTGTTTATTATATATTTTTTTGTAGCTGCACGCCTTAATCCGTATGGCAGGGTATTCAAAGAGAACGACAAAGTTCCCTTTGTGTGTGTGTGTGTCGAGACACTCCGTTCTCTATTCTCGATTCTCCGCTCGATATTGAGACATTGTGTGTAAAGTTGTGGATCGGAAGACCGCGTCACTTCTACACAGAGCTGAGAAATTAAAGTAGTTTAAGTATAATCACTACTTCGAGTGGGAATCGAACCCACAAACAATCGCGTTTACAGCTGTGCCACTGCACCAGAATT
The DNA here is from genome assembly GCA_038994665.1 of Podotricha telesiphe. Lineage (NCBI taxonomy): Eukaryota > Metazoa > Arthropoda > Insecta > Lepidoptera > Nymphalidae > Podotricha > Podotricha telesiphe. The sequence goes on along the minus strand of JAOYRR010000238.1, from coordinate 839,165 downwards.
GACATTTTGTATTTTTAGAAATCAATTTTTTAAATCAATCAATCTTAAAGATGTTATTTAAAAGAAAACTTTTTTCGTTTTTTATATTATTTTGTAATGCATGAAGTAAAGTTATATTTTTAATCGGCTTGTGTATATACATGTTCCATATAGTGTATTTTCTGTAAATTTTCAAGGAAACAAAAATATTGTCTCTTTCAAATGAGATAAAATATTAAAAAAAAATTTGATCTAATTTTTTATATTTTCATATTTTAAATTATGTTCAATTTAACTTATCTTGTGCTAAGTTGATTCAAATATACATGTAAATAGACGTCTTAATACATTTTGAGTAATCTCTTACCTTCTTCTTCACGCTTTTTCCCGCATAGAGAGAACTTAGTGTCAAGACACTGCGTTTCATCACTTTCCGCCCGAAATCGAGACATCGGTACTCAACTTGTAACATTTAAATGTTAATATTGTTACTTTGTATTAATTCCTTATTTTTACAGATGTTTCTTTTTTTTTTTTTTAAATATGCTACCGAACTTTGATACCAAAACATTTTTTTTTTATAATTCGTACATATATAATTATTGTGAATAAAGACCAGACAACCCATAGGGTGATCACGTGAGCTTAGGGTAACAGCGTACACTGACGCCAAGTTATATATAAATAAAAAAAAATTACTTGTATCTGTTATATAAAATGTTATTCTAATTTAATACTCAGTAAAGATAAATTCGCGTAGTTACGTAGTAAGGTCAAAAAAAAGCACAAATATTTGTAGGTCATAACTTAATTGAATTGTCGAAGTTAGGAATAAAACTTTTTTTCTGTTGAAATTTTGTGTATAATCTGTGGTTGGTGCCATTTTGACATTTTATGACGTTTTGATGTATGTATCTTAAGTGTTGTGAAAGTCGGAAAAGTTCAATTTTGTTTGACGTTTATTGAAAATATTTTAAAATTGGCGTTTATTTATATAGAAATTAAACATAGAATGTTATTAAATTTGTAACTTTTCTGACTTTATAATTGACTTTGTTTACTTGACTAATGTAGTTGAATCGGCTTCAAATTGTCTTTACTCATTAAAATAAATCAAATTTGAATCCGATTGAACGATAATTGTTTTGTTAAATTTGTCTTGTCCATCGCTGGTCGATGTTTTTATTGTATCAAATGTATAGAAATAAAGTATTAAACTAAGTTTTGTCTTTTATTAATTATTTACTAATACTAACTTAGTGTAAGTTTATTTTGGAAGAGTAGACTTAAAAAATTCGTTCTTCACAATCCGCCCATTTGAATTTTCGTGCATAGTAAATGAAATTTTGTTTATTTGGCAACACCTATTAAGAGTATTCGGCTAATCGGACCATGAAATGTAGATTATTTCAAAAATTCTATAGACTCTCTTAAGCTGAAATTGAACGTCACCATTTTAAATTAAATAGTAATGCAATTTATTACTAGCGACCCCTCGCGGCTTCGTGAATCATAAACTTTGCCTAAATTTATAATTTATATGGTTGTAACTTTTTTGTTTATTGAAATAAAATAACACTAAATGTTAAGGGAAGTTTACCACAATACAATAGTCAAAATTTCATTTAAATAGGTTAAGTTGTTTCTTAGATTAGCGTGCACAAACAGAAAAAAATAAAAATTATTTTGTTTTCTATTACATTGATATATATTTTTTCATATATCTTCCATGTACAGACGGCGATCAGTTACATTTTTATTATAAGTCATAATTTGATATATCAAACTAGAAGTTAAAGATAAAAAAATATATTTTTTATATGGTCTCACAAGAACTTGAAAAGTAATTTTAGAAACTTAAACGTAGCAGGATTCGAACTCACACCTCTTGGAAACCATCCAAACCATCCAACGTTCTCATCGAGTTACGTCGTTTGTTAAAAGGAAGGCAACCGATAAATAATACAAAAAGAAATATTTATTTATAATTTTATTAAATTAATTCTATAACTTTTTACATATAGTAAATTATATGTGCTTTTTCGTCAAATACATACATAGATGATGCTGCAAAGTCATCAGAACCAGCAGTAGTCAAAATACCTAATATTATTCCTCTACGATCAGACAGAATGCGTTTTGACAACATATAAAGACATTACCGAGCTCCAGTCACGGTTTTTGAATAGACTTGAGTAAATTAAACTAGAATGGCGCTTCCAGAGCGATCAAATGGCCTTTTGAAAATTTCATCAAAATTTTTAATTACACAGATTTTTAATTTGAACGACATTTTCTACATATTATGTCATATAGAAAATTTAAATTTTCAAAGAAATCAATTGACCTTTATTGTTTGGTTTAATGTTGAGAGATGGAAGCCTATTTTATATTTTTTTGCTAACAAGTCTATTTGTTGATATTACTCAAGGCCGTATATACTACGGTCTACTCAACTGGAGCTCAGCAACGCTGCCCGACCGCCGCCGCTCCCTCTGCTTGGTCCGAGTATATATCTATGAAATAATATGTATAAAAATTTTGTTTCGAAATATTTACAAATCGGTGATATTTTTACAATGCCGGACTAACAACTTTACAGCGACTAAGGGCGGGGTGCGGCGGCGAGCGGGTTTACCGAAATTTGTTTCTAATAACACTTCTTATATAATGAGACACGCGCGCACTTGCGACGCATATCCTATCGTTACAGTGGGACACGCGCGTACACTACGGCCGCTGGGCATCGCTAATAAGAACTCGGAAGATACGCAAAACAAACTCACTGTAGCAATAGGATAGATAATTTATTTAAGGAAGAGACATTATCGAAGGCAGATTGCTGAGGCCACTTTCGCCCGCACACTCGTCCAGCACAGACGGTTCTCCCTGTTTGCGATTAAAATTAATGTTACAATTAACACTCAAGTAGGGGCTTATACTGAATTTGTACTCTTTAAGCGTCCCGTCGCCGCTCACCTTACACGCACAGGCCGGGTGTCGATCGACAGGCGTCAAGCGATACACTGGTACGGTTAAACTAAATGGACAGAGTACGGTTTAATAAATATATTTTGTGATATAATTTTCAAGACAGGAGGCAGGACGTGACAGCCGCGCTACGGCTACCGAGTACCGAGTATTAAATGATTCTTTGTTGAGTCCTCGAAGCCACAGCTGGAAGCTGCAGATACATCGGGCACGAAGCCGCAACAAATTCGCGCCGAAACGAACATCGAATTAATAAAAATCTAAATAAATATATCAATTTTTAATTCGACTAGATCTACCTCGTTGACAATAACAATTTCGCACTGAATTAAAAACTTTAATAAATATTCAATTTCAACCAATTAAACTATATATAAACAAACATGGCAATTAACTGTCGAATTTGAGGTTTTGGCGCGAATTTCGAGCGTGATAAGTTTTTTTTTGAAAGCGCCCGACGGACACACGCGGCTCAGCCGCCACAGATAACATTATCTTAAGAGATCAGACTGTCATTTCAATAATCATACTTTAATAACTACTTATTATAACATCCATACCTACAAAAAATTACAATATGAAAAAAATGTACATTCTGTGGGAAGAAGCGTATGAAAAGAGAACCCACCGAATTAAAATAATAAAAAAAAAAACAATGAAACCAGTCATTCAGTAAAATGAATTAACAATTTATTACAAGATAGAATAGTCATAACAAAAATATATTGATTCTTCTAGATATTCCAGAGTTTCTATCGACAGTGTATTGTCCAGTTTTCCATAGAATATAATATTATTTTTGGTATGTGTACCACATAGATAATAAACTATGCGAGTAATTTTGTCAAATTGTTTTACTTTTTTACCTGTGATTGTTGGACAGATAACAAAAAAAATATATAATTTAAATTTTAATGCCAAACGATGTTCAAACTGAAATTACCCTGGACGGATTTTGATGGTATTTTGATATTTTATATCGTAAAATTCAAACATTTTTAGATAACGTAGAACAGAAACGCCACTATTTAAAACCACAATATGACATATTACTCGCAGAGGTCTGTGACAATGAAGTGAGATCATAAACATTCAATATTAATACTTAACAATACGGTGTTAGTCCGCGATGCTCATATGTTTTGCTTTCTCTATAAAACTTGTTGACACCATTTTGACAACCAAAACAAACAAATATAATAATGTAACGAATAAATAAATATATGGTCATTTTAATATACTCATATATAAGTTTAAAATATATACCTTTATCTTGATGTAATTCGACCGTAACTTTAGTTAAGCTCAACCAAATTATAAGAGACAGCATATCGTATAAAAAAAGATGGACACGGAAAACGATAAACGACAAAATAAATCCGAAAATCGCTTCAGTACCTTCATCAATCAATTGTTAGAACAAAAAGTTTAGTTTATCTAGTGAGTCGCTATTGAAGGACCCAAAAAGAATACATATGTAATTTAGCAAAACGCAGATATAAATGATAAATCTATTCGATTAATTTATACAAGAAAAAAAAATATATAATTTTATATACAAAATATAAAGTCGATATCTATACAACGTGGAAATAACAATAAGTACTAAAGAACATAAACGTGTAATTTATAAATAGACGATTTAAAAAAAAATATGTGATATAGGGACTTAATACAATGCTGGCCCCATTGTGATGAAAGCGAGTCCGAACGATTTTGAAGAGAAGAGGAGAAAAAGAAATCATTTTTTTGGCAATTTTGTACTAGGTGTGTATGATAACCGGCGCGGGCGCATCTCACAACTGGTCACTTGAGACAAATCATATGTAGACATATCTAGATATATCCAGTTATATCCAGACATATCCAGACATATCCAGGCCACTGTCAGGGCAATGGGGGTCGGTTGGTGGTGGCTTATTTATTTATTTATTTATATATTAATGTATTTATGTATCAGAAGTCACTCCCCACTCAGTCACGAACAACATTCGCCTCAATATATGTACCAACAAAATGTCCTACGATTGTTTTTATAAGAAGTAACTGCGCCTTGCGCTCGCGCCGCGCATCGCTCACCTGCAAATAAATTTTAATATATGAATACTTTTATTTAGTAATGAGATAAATTAGTTAAATACTGGAAATAACAAAATATATGGATATTCAACAATTATACGGTACTGGTTTGCTTTGCTTTTATAGCATTTCAGCAGTTTTCAAATCATAAGTGTGTGAGCGTCTACCGTCACTTTTTACAATTCTAACATCCAAAGGCTGCATGGAAGAGATATTAGTACACTCCCTAAGGAGCTTCCAAGCTGAAGTTCAGCGTTCTACACGCAGTAGAGGTTCACTCAGTGAGTACCAGAAGTGTTTTACATACATACAACTTGTCCCCCGCAATTCCGTTTGCGTGGATAACAAAACGTATTATCCCGTTTTTTTTCGATCCCACAATAATTTCTCTACTAGTGGTCCTTCACACTCCCTAAGGAGCTTTCAGTTTCTACTCCCAGTGCGTTATTAGTCAGTCAGTCACTCATATATTGAACAACGATAGATCTCACCTACACCCTAGTGTACCGCGTGGCGCGATGCTTGCGGCGACGCCGGCGAGCCACCACCCCGCTGTCACCGCTGTGTCCTGACACGAGTGACTCGCTATCACTTTGGTTAGACGTGTAGCCGATCACGTCCACCTCATCTGGAAATAAAATATGGAAACCAATTTAAAATATAGTGCAAAAAGAAACCTGACAAAAGTTGGTATTGATTGGTTCAGGCTGTGGATATTGGATGGTCGATATTAATGCCGCAGTCTTATACAAGACCGTGAAATAATCTATAGAGAAAAATATAATGAATAATAATTATAAAAACAGTCTCGTTTACACTTAAAACTAATCAAGTATTTACTATGTAATGTAATTACAATCTATTAACGTCAAAGAAAGTCAACTAACAAGTATCTAACTCGTATATATTTAAAAAAAAAAAGAGGATCAGCTGTCAAACCGTCGCCAGTCGTCTCTATAACGAATTCATACGGGCACGAATTCCCCACAAGATTTATCATATTCCACTAGAATCTAGATTATCTACATAAATCTTTGCTACGAAACGATACCTCCCTATATGTTGGAATCGATAAGTTAATCCCTAGCGAATATAGGCATGTCTGTGAGAGCAATCTCGGAAATGATATAGATTGTGACGTGGAGCTGCTCGGTTAGGTATATGTGAAATATGAACATGGAAACTAGTTTAGTGGGTCTCTCTCTGCTTTTTGGTGAGGGTTGAACCATTTCAAGCCTAATTAGCCAATTCCATAATTAAAGAAGTTTTAGAAAATCTATAATGCATCGAACTTATGGCCACTAACCATAAACCATTGGACACATAAACCAAATATAGATAACGTTATTGCTGTATCGGTCTTCGAATGAAATTCTGACGACCTATTTAGCTAGTTGCCCGTACAGAGAGCGTCCGACGACAAGTAATTTGGTTCAAAATACATATTACCTAAGAGTGACGGAGCAAGCATCTCGTGAGAGATAGTTGATAGAAAACGTTGAATAATTTCTAGTATTAGGTACAGTTATTTTTAATTTGCAAGTGTTTAAGTGACACAGAATGTAACAAAAAACTATATAAATATTATTCTAAAAACAGTGAGGTATTCGTAGGGCATTGGGATAGTGTTAGCGCGATGATAGTGAGTTCGATTTCCTCTCAGGGTAATATTTAATTCATTTTAATTGATTGACAAAACAAAGCACGGCGTTGAGTTTCGCCACTCAATGCCTCAGATTAGGGCGGAAACTGGAAAACTAAGTGCAATGAATCTAGGTCTTGGTCGCTACTATGTGAATAAAAACTAGAAAAAATTAACAAATTAAAAGTCACGTTTTCAATAAAACTTAATTTTTTTTATTATCTGCATCTCCTCTTTAGACTCCTGATGTAGATATTAATCACAATATTTCACCTAGATTTAACTAAGTTTTCTATTTTCCGTCTGAAATTGACTTTCTACGTTGAGTGGCGGAACTCCACGCCGCGCTTGGCTACCAGAGTGGATAAATGAAAATATTTTAAATATAATCATTCCCCACAAGTGGGAATCGAACTACAACCACTCGAGCATACAGTCAGAAACTGCGGCATAATGGCTTATACATAAATAGACTGCAATAAATGAAACGCGCAAATATTTTCATTCCAAAGAGCAATCCCATCTGACAACCGGACATTGGATCTTGAATAGGTACAAAATGACATATACGAGTGAATATTAAAATTTTATAATTAAGTGCTCGACTTGCACGTTCGAAGCGCCATAATTAAAGAACCGAATTGATTTTTATTACAGTTTTTCTGTTATAAGCTTTATATATATATACTAGCGACCCGCTCGCGGCTTCACCCGCTTCGTGAACTATAGCTGTTTCGTGTTTTCAGCGGAATTTTCACACAACACAACGAAATTTTTGGAAAATCTTAAAAAAATTGAAGAAAAAGTAGCCTATGTTCATGTCAAGTATCTCTATATAAAATATTTCATCACATTCACGTCACAGACAGACAGACAGAGTTACTTTCGTATTTATAATATTAATATGGATTAAGACTAATTTTTTTTAGATCTAGCCAGCCGACATCCTGTTCGAAGCTTTTTTAAAATGGGCGAAAAATTGTAAAATTAATGGCTTCTTATACAGATCTAAGTTCAACTTACTATTTTATGTCAGAAATGAGTGGAGAAGCGATTGTATTCGTTACGCATATCCTGTTACTTACTGAATGCAAGAGAACCTAATGTTAAACAGTCTTTTATACCGCGGCAGAGAGAACTAAGAAGAGAAGAGAGAGAGTGTCCAGACTAGTTTCGCTTGCAATTGTAATTTGGCTTAAAATTGTTAATTTAATATTTCAAATGCATTACTAAAGGTTTGATATTTAATTAATATACCCCTGGATATTGATCAGTTTTAGAAATAAACAACTAAGGTACTAGCTAGTGACTCTCGAGGAAAATTTAATCTCTTTGGGCGTCTGTTTCCTCGAAGTAAGCCAGTGCTTTGCCAAACTGGTTCATATTGGCGAATATCTTATTGGAATTAGTACTAAGATGTGAAGAAGGATTCACGATAATCAAATATATTATTAAAGTTTTATACTTTTTGTGACATTGTGTGTTAAGTGGCGGAACTCGACGCCACATTTTGTCTTGCCAGTGGGAAAATAATTTATATTTGAAAATATAATTTAAATTTTAAACATAATTTAAATAAAATAAAACGAGAAACACTTAACAAATTAAAAGTCATGTATTCAATAAGACATGCATTTTTTTTAATTATATGCATCTCCTCTTTAGACTCGTGATGTAGATATCAATCACAATATTTCACCTAATTAATCAAGTTTTCCATTTTCCGTCTGAAATTGACTTTCTGTGTTGAGTGGCGGAACTCCACGCCGCGCTTTGTCTTGGGTACCAGAGTGGATAAATGAAATTCATTCCCCCCGAGTGGGGATTGAAGCCACGACCGTAGCGTTTGATGGCCTCTCTAATTTAATTATAATAATTTATTCATACAAAAAGTTTTTTAATTACAAACTCAATTTATTTAAAATTTTCTAATATAAACCAAAACTCGTTTCGTTTAAACGGATAACTCCTTGTAATAAACCATCACTTGGAATCACATTCTATATCTTCGTAGCGTGTATTTACTTTTTTCATCTCAACGGTCGTACATTGCGCAATGCATTTTAGGCCTTCCAGTCAGTATTTAGGTAGTGAATTGGTATGGAACTGTGTCGTTCTCTGTAATATTCAATTTCTGTGATGGAAATCTGATTCGAGAGATGATATCCATTACGACAATATAAATGGATGTATGGAGAATATCTTTATGAGTATTTCAAATATTTATTTAGTATCACGCTATTTCCCACATAGCAGCGTAGTCAGAGAAAACCAAATGTCCAACATATGTTTAGAAAATGTGAAAAATTTGAAGAAAGCGGGATTCAAACACGCGGTTCTTGGAAACCGTCCAGGCGCTCTGACCGCTAAGCCATGCGTTCTACATCCAGCTGCGTCGAAATTCTTATAAGCTTATTACATCTCTGTGGAGAGATTACTACAAATTTTTGCTACCCAAAGATTATTCTTCGAACAAGAGAGAATGGTATTTATTAAATGTAAAAAATTTTTTTTTGTTGTAATAAGAGTATAAAAATTTCGACAGTTTAGCGGAAAATTATGCATGGCTTAGAGGTGAGACCGCTTGGACGGTGTCCATGAGGCGCGGATTCGAGTGCCCCTACGATAAAATTTTTATACTTTTTTTTACAAAACTAAAAACAAATTCTGTATTGTTTAAATTGTACATACTTATGTAAGTATATACTTGGACCGAAATCATTACATCCTTTGCATGTATTAAAAAAAAAAAGACGTAACTATAGACATTTCTACTAACACTTTAAAATGTTACAAAATCTTTTGAATTTTCGTCTGTGAACAAGAGAAAATTAAATCAAATATTCAGAGCGCAGTAGTGTTACTAACACCTATTCGGGGTTTGTGCCAAGGGCTGAGGTAGTTCCGTCGCTAAAATCCATTTCTATGCTTTGCGTTAGTATCAAGAATTCATTTTACTAAAAGTTTTTATTGAAATAGCAAGTTTTTTATTTGTCTGTTGTTCGAAACTTACTAATATTATTAGTGGAGTATTGTGTAAGGCTTTCAACTATTTACCGTATTATGCGAGTTAAAAAGGTATCGAGGCGCAGTGGGACCGCGTCTGACCGTAAACGCGATCGGTCGTGGGTTCGATTTCCACTCGGGGAAATCCATCGGCTCAAACGATTTTGGTTTTTCAGATGGTCTATGTTGAGTTGTATATTCACTTTTTTATATGATAACAATAAATTAATAAAAATGTTTCAATTTATTCCAACAACAGACTTGACTGTTAATGATTCGATAACTTCCAATTCTTAGTAAGGACAAATTGAGAAAATATATTAAAAAAAAACACAGCGTTTAATTAAAACAAAGTATGTTTGTAAAAAATACTCCAAATGTTGTATGAAAATAAATAATATAAAAAATTAAAATTATTTTCATTTCTCAACTCTTCCAAGACCAAGCGCGGTGCTGAGATCCGCTCACTCGTTATGGGCCGGAAAGTGAATAACGGAGAGTCTAGATACCAGTTTCTCGATAACAAAAGCGAGAACCTGCTGTTTTTTACATACTTCTCTATATATACTATAGTAAAACATTAAATTAACATATACTATAAAAGAATATAAGGAAATTGCAATAACTTTTAACCTATTTTCAACCAAGCCACTAAAAGCAAAACTTCATATATTCAATATGTTTTCAAAAAGTGCTCTCTAACAAAACATACCAATTTTACAATGAAAAATAATCAAAATGCATACGCTAATACGATTTGAAGATTGCTTTTTGTTTGTCTAAACCCCGACGCTATAAGCAATCGAGTTCCTCTCGATTGAGTCTCAAAAACTTTCGCCGCTCGAGACTAACTTACAGCATATGCCATGTAACGTGACCAGATTTTATTTTGAAATGAGCTGGAGGAAGTTCGGCTACACTTTAAATAGCAGAGCTCTTTGTTTGTTTTGTATTTGAAAATATTTTAGAGTAGCGATTTTGAACAAAACTGTTAAATAAGTTTTGAAAAACGTTTATATTTATACGCAACTCCCACTTTTTGAGGGGTATGCATATACTCGTAGATAGGTAAGATCACTCTATTATACCTACACATTACTCTAAATACAAGGGGGTAAAGGGGCTTTGGTTTATTATATAAAAGCAAGGGGTAGTCAGAGAGAACCGAGTGTCAAGACACTTCGTTGTTACTTTCTGCCCAAATCAGAGACATTGCGTGTCGAGTAGCGGAACGCCACGTTTTGTCTTGCACTCTAATGCGAGGAAATAAAAATAATTTAAATATAATCATTACCCCAAATGTGAATAAACCCAAAACCAATCAGAGTTAGAATATGCTTGAAGTCAGAGTCGATTCTATTGCGCCACGATGGCCTTTAAATATAAAAACACTCAATTATTCTTTCTTATATCATAAATATCAATTCACCATGATCTTAACTTAATTCCAGATCTATAAAACCAACAAGACTTACTAAACCGAACTATTACCTAATTAAAATATTAAAAAAATATATATATGCCAAAATTTTAGTTTTATAATAAAACTAACAAGGACCTAACTAAAGACGCAACGGACGAATGTATTTCAGCCTAAACTTGATAACCTGACGTCAGACAATTTCGAGCTTCCACAGCAAATTTCAATACATGTGTCGCTTTTGTCAATTTGCTCGACTTCTCATACATATTGTTGAAGTATTCTCAATTTCTTCACATTACAATGGAGTCCCGTTGCTATACAATAATTTATGCACATCAAAGCGACGCCAATTGGTATTTGAGAATGGTGACTTTTTTATTTATATTCAAAGTTAATACTAAATATCCTTATTTATATAGAAAAGACGAAGACGAAACTGACAATTGACCAAAATATGTAAGTTATAAATGAATACAGCGATTGGGGACTAAGTGTTTCCTTTGTAGAGAGTGACCTTTGTGGTTCCATCGTGGATGATGCTCATAGTGATTACTTAGTTAAATATTTTTTAAATTGACATACTTAGAATAAAAAGAATATTTTTACAAAACAAACATACATTTGAACGGATGTTGTGGGCTTCGAGCTCATGTCCCTTAGAAACCGTCCACAACTTATTTTTGGTGTTAGCAGTTTGTTTTTTAAAACATATTTTAGATGTCCCCTTGATCTGTATAAAGACAAAGTGCAGTATTGATTTCAGTCACATACGCAGTCTTGATTGAATTAGTTCTTAGGATAGAGGAGGGCCAGAGGGAAACTAGTGTCAAGACACTCCGCTCACTTCTTTCCACCCGAATCCAAGACGTTGCGTGTTGAGTTGCGGAACAATATAAGGACCAAAGTCAGATGCTGTCACACTGCGACACAATAGGCTCACAATATTAAAAATATAAAACAATACATTACCAAACTGGACATTATCAGGACTCTCTATTTTGTGACCACATAATTTCCCAATTCGAATATAGAATAGAATTTAAAGCTGCAGCTTTTACTAAATCAAAGTGCTTTAGTAATTAAGATTTTCCATTCAAAGCTGACTTCTTTTATTGTTATATTAAAATTGTGATCTTGATTAAAAAGCTTTATTGGGACCTAGACGGTCTGTAAGCTAAATTAATATTCCAAGTTTCTTACTTGATGTGCAATATTTCGATCTTGAAGGATAAGTCCTTCAGTATATTTAGAATGATAATTCTTTAAAAGCTTTTATAAAGTATAAATATTGCTGATGTGTGTAATATATTAGTAGATAGTAGATATATAGTAGATAATCCCATCTATAATAATAAGTTCTTTGATTTTTACGATTATTACACATTTTGAAATGAAACTATTTTTAACCGGATTATACACGTATAATATTGGTATTCGAAAATACATTTTAGAACCCGACGTTTCGAACACTTTACAGTAGTCCGTGGTCACAGGACAGACGGAGGTGGCTGGTTTGTCTGGCATTTGATACAATTATTATCTCAAAATACCGCCAACAATTTCTTAGTTGCCTAGCGTACTGCCCTGGATTCTTGCAGAATGAGCTGACTGTATCTTGCTCTCTGGTGTGATAGGATTATCTATAATGTCTCAATGTTGTAACTTTTTTGTTGGTTTCAGATCATCTACTCGTTTTTTTTTTTTTTCATTTGTCCGCTTTGGTATGTATGACAAAGCGCGGCGTTGAGTTCCGCCACTCAATACTTAATGACTCAGATTTGGACGGAAAGTCAAGAAAGGCTTGACTTTAGGTTCTCTCTGACTATGACCTGCTATGCGAGAAAAAAGCGTGATACTTCTTTTAGAAAAAACTAAATTAGCTTTTATGAATTTTAGTATATTTGAACTTGTAACAAGCTTCTTTGTTTGTTTCGTCTATTATTCGTACTTTAAAATTTGGTAGAAATTGTAGATATATTGTATTTTTTTAATATAGTAATTGTACTCACGCTCTTTTGAATACTTTGTCCATTTTTCTTTACATAACATGATTTAAAGCCGCGCCCTTTGGCTTAGTAATATGTAAAATCACTTAAGTCAATAGAGTAACACTTTTTTCAGTTGAATTTCTTAAGAGGACGCCAATTCAAATACCATTACTTTCAAAATGTTATATTAAATTTAAATTTTAAAGAATAATGAAACTAAGAAAACCCTAAACCAAAGCTCATAATACACAATGATATACTGAACGTACATTCATTCGAATATAATTAGCCATAATCAAAAACGATTATTATTTTCGCGTGCAAACATTTCAGTACGCTTAATAGTCTCGTACACGAAGCGCAGTACTCATTCAATTTCCAGAAGAAATAAATTCTCAGACGAAATATTTCGAAAAAATGTTAAAAGTGAAATTTTTAAAGCTTTACTGGATGTTTTACATGAAAGAATGCTAAGGTATTGAATTTAAATGCAATATTCATTTTGACGCCATCATGGTGCAGTGGTTTACAGTACACGTGATGCTTGTGAATTCGATTCAATTCGATTTCCACTAAAGGTAATGTTAATTTTTCAGTTTATTATTATTTGAGACATAACACAACGTTTTTAAAAAAGGCAGAAGCTTCTCTTCATATCACACTTTTGGGGGAGCTGTGTAAGGGAAATAGAGTTGAAGATTTTGGTATAGAATTGTGTTAAGCTTTCATAGTAAGGTATGAAATTCGAAAATACATAAGTTGTGCATACATTCCAGTATGTATAGCCATTTCGATCTAAGCAAGATTCGTTCTTACACATTTCAATTTTATTTGCAGTTGCACACAATCGTAGAATATCCTTCAATGTTATTCTAGAAAAGCTTTTAAGTTTGTTCTACAATAAAATTTAAGCTTTTACACTCTTACTGAAAAGTTCTGGAAAGTATTATCAAATTAAAACAACTAAAAACTATTGGTAAAAGTTAATATAACTTAAATCCTGGACCTATTAAGGAAAAGAGCTCGAAAATTCTCAACTTTCGCAAACATTTTATAATGGCGTTCTGCATAACGACTCCTCAATCATTTTATATTGAGTAACCGTGATTTTTTGGAACCTATTCAAAAATAGGGTTAGGGGCCAGTACCTATTTTAGGGCGCCCGTAAACCGATTATAAATCGATTTTCAATTTAATATGTATATACGTAGCGGCAGTAGAAATGTTTTCATAATCAAGCATGTTTAAATACGATATTGGGTTCTAGCATCTTATATGCAATTTGGGTGGAAAACGAAATATAAAAAAGAAAAAACATCTATAATAATTATTATAAATTCTATAGAATTGTACCAAAAAATCGAAACGTCAAATACTTCTATTTTAAAACTTATTTAACATGAGTCCATTTTATTTCAGAAACTTTTGTTTGTTCGTTTATTTGTTTCGTATAGGTATAGCTTCGTATGTTTGTTTCGTATTTTCGGCGCTATTTAATGTAGAACATTGAAATTCCTGGAAATATTAAAAAAATATAGCCTATGTTCATATCAGGACCTTCAAGTATTTGTGTAAAATTTTATTGGTCCAGTGGTTTGGCCGTAATGACGTCACAGACAGACAGTTACTTCCACTTTTATATATATATATATAAAACTCGCTTATTATGTACGCACAGACGCTTGAATTGCTCTGCGAGGGAAGCGGATCCCACCGGTGAGCATTTAACATGTATTGCAGGAAATTGGCGCGAGCGTCGCGTTGCGATCCGACGGTGCAGTTTGCGTAGTAATTAGTCGGTAGGGCTGGTGAGTAAGGGTTGGTTATAATACAATACTGCGTTATTTATTTTCATATTATTAGTATATATTGTTGTTTATTTTTTTTTTAAATTCTGTATTCTAAAATGATAGAGAAGCAAGTGTCTCAAGTGGTCTCAAGATTTTATATATTTAAAGGCAGAGTAGGCAAAGAGGCCTTCCGCTCTCTATTACTTACTGTAAAGCTATTACTTACTGTCTGAAAGACATCTCTTCCAGCGTGAAACCTTGATCATTAGTCATTTAATGACAACAGTTACTAAATAGTTTCAATCTAAATATTACTTTAATTTTTCATTATAAAAATCTTGTAAAAATGTTTTTTTTTAAAGTGTTGTTTATTTAATAAAGAAGTGACATATTGTAGAAGTCGCAGAAATATTTAGGAGCATAGCTATTTAACACATCTATTAAGTTAAAGCGCAGTGTCAAGTACCGCCTTTCAACACGCAATGTTTCAAATTTGGGCAGAAAGTGGAAATCGGAGTGTCTTGACACTAGGTTCTCTCTTTTTGACTACCCTGCTTTACGAAAAAAAGCGTAAAACTATAGTTATTAGACGATTTTTGTAAGACAAAGTGAGGCACTTTGGGCTTACAAAGTCCAGTTTCCTTAATTTAGTGATTAATCACTGATCCTCTAAAATAATGCAAGACGATATTTTTTTTAATTTTTCCGTCAAATCAGCCAACCCTAAATACCTATAGAGTGTAGGACATTGGACCGGAATTATGCTGTCTTTGACAAGTGTTTTGAACTGAACTTTGAACTTTGTTTATATAAATACTCTATGGGACCCGAATTGATCCAGCTCGAACTGACTGGACTATAACAGATTGAAATGGATATGCGTCTGTCCGTTTGTAGTGAGATTTTACTTGTAGGCCGTCGAATGTCATATGACGCTGGCTAGCTAAACCTATTTTGAAAGCTTTTTTAATTAAAAGGATAAATATTCAATGAGAAGATATACTTCAAGTCAATGATAAGATTTGTTCTTTAGATTATTTATATTTATATACAAGTATCAAAGGACCACTTCGTTTAGTAAAATTCTTGTTCAGTTATTATTATATAATAATTCATCTATGAAAACATATAGAAAATCGTCGGCAGTTCTAGTTTTACAAGCTCTCACAGATGTTAGTGAAATCCGTACAGGTGCATATAGACGGAAGATGGAATGGTCAGTTATCTTATGAGCTAACAAGTTCTTAGATGATATGGCCAAATTAAATACATTAAAAGGTATCTTTTATCCGTATTTAAAAGTGGCAAAAAACCGATTCGCTTCGAACCCGTTAACACTTAAGAAGAAACTAAGCCCAATTTACGAATTACAGAACAATAATCATAAGAGTATCTCAAAAAGCTGGGCAACAAGGTTCTTAGCCGTAACTCCTGGCACACACAGCATTATTTACGACCGCTAATGGGCTTAAACGGAAAATTAATACGCGCACTCATATTTTTCATTATACAGTGATTTATTATACTTTTGTGTCGTGCTTAATAGCTTGTAGCGAATATATTCTGTTAAGACTAATCTGGTAAATTATATTTTGATTAATATGTTGCTTTGTACATTGGTGCTGGTTTTGTGGTAACCTAGTATTTATAAAGACTGGCGTATTATGACGGAGGTAGCGTATTCAATTATGAGTAAAAAAATGAAGACATTTTTTAAGTGTTAAAAATAAAAACACACCAAGTAAGGCAATTGAAACCGAACTCCTGAAAACCGTGCAAGCGCTCTTGGAAATTTTTAAGAGGCGCGGGTTCGAAAGCCGCTGCGTCCAAAATTTTATAGTTTTTCTAAATATATTAACGACCTGCCTAATAACTTTTTATTTATTAGTATTTTTTTGTAAAAGTATTAGTGGTATTAGTCCTAATATCGCATTAAGTCAGGATATCTACGTCATAGCTTTGATTGCTGTATAATGTATAATGCAGCTTTAATTAAAATTAAAACAAATTATTTTAAAAACTATAAGGAACACGCTTTCTAGGCCCGCACAGATGTACAAATTTTCGCACAGGAAGTCGGAGGACCGGAAGTGTGGACCAAAATAGCGTCGTAATATTTTTGTAAATAGATAGATATGAAGCTAATAAAAACATATTAAAAACACTCTGTCTTCAACTTTCCACCTGAATTCAAGACGTGTTGAGTCGCGTAACTCAACGCCGCGCGTTACTATACCAGAGTGGAAAATGAAAATTATATAAATATATACATTTCTCCGAGTGGAATCTAGCCTTTGTTTGTTAGTCAGACGCTGTCCCGCTGCGTCACGATGACTTCTAGCTTGAAATTATTTGTAATATTTTAAAGTTTCACACTAAAATATTATATATAAGTATACAAAATTATGTATAAAAATCTTGAAAGTACTTTTGTAAGTTTATACAATTTTAATGGTGGAAGAATATATTGTCAAAATTTCGGTTAGAAATTGTTATTTCTCTTTTGTTTGAAGCTTAGTGGACTTGTTCACTCAATATAAGTGAGACACTTGTAATTATGACATCGTAGAAAACTTTTGGTTGATAAAACGTTTTTAACACCATAGTGGCGCAGTGGTTGTACCCGTCACTGGTGTATTTCAATTACACTCGAAAGAACATTTATTTTAAATGTAAACGAACTGATTTTTTTATTAAATATTACAGAATATTCTAAAAGATTCCAAAAATATTACCAGAGAAATTAGTACCAGGGAGTCAATTCGCCAGATAAAGCACTGCTATTGAACAATCAAATCAGTGACAACACTAGGACAGCTAATGATAGTCATATATTTATTGCAAAATAATGTTTCGCAAGAGCACTTGAGTTTCACACAGGCTCTTCTCAGAACACCATGTTGTAGGACCGACAATACTGACAATTTCTTAATAATTAACGATGAAAAAATAGCTAGAACTTTTTTTGACTTTGACTTCTGGCATTCCACACCCATTGCTTTAAATCAACGTAAAGTAATCGCTTACAAATTTACAAACAACTCTAAATCTCCAAGAAACGTGCATCCACTTAAATGTACACAAAGCTAAACCGAGCAGTACTTATCGTTTATTCATCGTCTATTTAGAATTGTAAATAGTTTATTATCAATTAAAGAACTAATCAAGAAACACTTAGTAAAGTGTTTATTTTTTTAATTTAGTATTTTTAGAAATCGTAGCTGTATTAACGAAGCATCCCTCGAAATAATTAATAAGAAAGTCAACGCAACCAAAGTTGTGAGCAATAACTAGTTCGAAATAAATGCATTTCTCTTCCCTATAAAATCCGCAGGTCCCATTTAATTAAGAATCGTTTCGTTTAACAAAGTATCCAACTAATGGCGACGTAAAATATTTACAATATAGTGTGAATTATTTGTATGTATTTACTGTAACATGGCTTCTTAGCCATGCTACCTGACTGCTTTCTTAGTTCTTAATAGAGCTTAAAGCAACTTAAAGAAGATGTTATTTTAAGAAGTATTATAGAGCAAATTCAGAGGGTCAAATTTAGTTATTGCAATTTTTTTGTCTGAAATGTTGTTTTGGGTGAATATATTGATGAGAAGAGTAATCTTTACTTTCTTTATTGTGTTTTTAGATAAAGACGGTGCTGATGGCTAAAACTAAAAAACCCTCGACTACCAATTCCCTTTCATTTTAAAATTATTGCGTATTGAATGCTAAAATCCGAAGTAGCGCGTTCGTCTAACCTGGCCTGGATAGTGGAAAGTCGTGTAATTTCCGCCCAAAAAGAGGCATTCTGTCAGTTTTGAAGCTCAATACCGTATTTTGTCACGTGTGAAAAATTCTATCATTCAAAGGTATAATGATCATGAAACAGTCATTCGTTTTTCATCAAATCATCAAGGTACATAAAGTTTACGTCAATGAAGATGCTGATATTACATATGATAATTATTATAATATAATAATATTTTAACATATATATTGGTCGTATAAAAATAAAACTGCCTTTCCTATTGATGTTCGATATGCGTAGACGCTTTAATATTTCGCTTACAGGCTTCTCTTTCCCTTCATAATCTCCAAATCATAATATCTCCAAAATTGGAGGAATTTTGTTCTAGACATTTTCTACAACTATCTCCTTTAAACTTTCATTACAATTATTTAATTACAGTAGTCGAAACAGAACTTTATTTATTAATTCGTTCTCTCCAGGCCAGAGCCTAACATTTTTCACACTGGTGCCCCATAAATCGCGAGTGGTGATCGGACCCTCGTCTCAGCATGTCACCTTCTACTTAATCACTCCATAAAATTCCTTTATTTATTTGTTTTCGTCTCGCATTATTATAGCTACTGTTATCTGTTAGGATTGTCGATAATTAATGTATGGGGGAATAAATAACGACTTATATCTGGTGTTTATGAGTGTGTGGGCGATTATTTTAATATAGCAAATAATTTGGTTAATCCATATTTTTTTCTACACGCAACTGCTTAACCGTTTTCCGGTTCGAAAGTACTTGGATTTTGTTTTATTTATTATACTAGTAATTACTGTTGCCTTGCCTGAGCATTGTGTATGCCAGTTTTACGCGTGATTAGCAGGGCAGTCAGGGAGAACCTAGCGTCAAAGCTTGAAGGAAAGTGGAGAACGGAGAGATTTGACACTAGCTACTCTCTACCTACCACAATATGTGGAAAAAAACGTGACGCCCTCTTTGATTAAATAAGTAATAAAAAATCTTTTTTAACGTATATAAATTTGACCGCAGCGGGATTTTTAAAGGTTTTCTTTTCTTAAGTGTGTCAGTAACACTAAAAAAATGATAAAAATAAATAATTGAGTTCAGTTAGTTTTCCTAATGAGATAAAATATAAAGGAAGGTATGACATCTATAGATATTGCCTACCTCATAGGATCTATGTAAAGGAAAAAAATACAAAAAAAACATACGTGAAAAATAGGTACAAAAATAAATTAAAAAAAAAAGTATTTTATCATGTTCCTTACTACAACCACTCTCCTATAATACATGTTTCTGTAAAGCTCGTAAAAAGTGATTTGCGACAAACTAATCAATCTAGCCAGGACTGAGCTTTTTCGCTGGATAGGATTTATGTAAAAGCTCTGTCTGGCCCTTGGCACACTTTGCCGAATGCCAACGCCTAAGATTTATTAGTCTGGCAAAACAATAGCCGTCTGAGTGAAACGTTATTGATTGTTAACAGCCTGCGATTGAAAGATCGTAGCTTTCAAGCTTCAATTAATTTTGAGTTTAATGTTTTCTAAATACTATTATTGGCTGAGCCAAGTGTGCACTATATAAAAACGACAATACAATACGTCACCGTCGTATCAAAATGTTTAAAATATATATATATAACCGAGTCAGGATACAGAAGGCAAAAGTGCAGTGGATTTCACCTTTGAATAAGTTATATTTTAAAAAATTGCTGAAAATGGAGGGCGGAGTGATGTTACATTAGGTTCTGCCTGAACGCTACGCATAATAGAAGAACGCTGTTTGTATATAAAAAAAAGAATATATGTTTAGATGTTGTTAAGGATGAAAAATATAAACATATACAATATACCTATATAATACATATAATGTGTACTACAGGTATTATGTACACATACAGATGTGTCAAAATTAATAATTACACAAAATGACGAAAGTCGAACACGTAATGTCTATTATTGGCACTAGCAGGAAATAGAAGAAGGCGGACGGTAATTTTGCTAAAATTTGAATCTCATAAGACATTTGACGCGTGAAGGAATTCAATTCCGTTCATATTGAAAGGTAAATTAGATTCTCTATAGGTAACCGTTAGGAGGTAACGAAGGATAGTAAAAAAAATAGAAAAACCTATTTCACGTTTATCTGGATTCCTTTGTTCTAGATTGGGTAATATAATTTAAACTTTGGCTATCTAATAATCATTATTATTAGGTATGTGTCTGTTCAAGGTAGGTTTCGTTTGCAGTTATAAGCTTTTTCCGCATACTTTCCTGTTGCTGTCAGAAAGAAATAATGTCAGGAAAGACCGTACTTCACTGCCGACTAAAATCGACACTTCGTTTTACTAGAGCTATAGTACAGTTTACATTTTCTAATATTACTTGTAAACATTTTATGTTTTGGTTAGTAGAATTAAATGCCATCTTTGACTAACCTGATCGGGCCAACGCCTGCATTTGTAAATAAGAATGGGAATTCAACGAAAATATAAATACCCTCATCTAACCTTGTTAGGTTAGGTGAGGGTATTTTCGGAAAAGGCCGTATTAGAAATTGTACGACTATGTTTTGCCGTACAATGTCTCATACAGCCTTTTGCTATATAGGTAAAAAGTAGAGTGGCGTCACTAAATTCTCACTGCTTACGTCACTATGTGACCTAGATGTATGAAAATCGAATAAATAGAATTTCTTAAGGAAAAACTCTACCAAAGATAATTTTACTAAAATTACTTAACTTTATTAGCTTAGCATTTATTTCACATTTCGCTCCTTCTAAGCGTTATAAGTTTATTCTTCATCTACTTCATACATACCATTATAGAATAAGCTTTCAAATATAAAACAATATTGAATATGAGATGAAAGTGTAAGATATCACAAACAAGCTAACTTTCGCCGTTAGATTTTAGATATTCTTATATGCGAGATAAAACTTTTCTATATTAAAATGAATAAAAATATATACTTATATACTATCATATACTTGATAGAGTAAGAAATAAATTTAAAATTTAAATACTATGTCAAACAAATACTGTTGCTTATTTCAGTTACAGGTATGTAGAGAGCCCAGTGTAAAGACACTGATCTCCGTTTTCCATTGGCATTGCGAGACTGGAATGAAGTGAGTAGTGGCACTCAACCCTGCGCTTTCGCCTATCAAAGCGAGGAAATGAAAATAATTTAAATATAATCATTACCCAGAGAGTTTATCGAGCCCACTACCATACTGCTTAAAGTCCATACCGCCATCATGGTTTGTTTGTAACTATTTAATAACGTAAGCTACATGGTACATCACTACTTCACCACATTGAAACAATATATATAAAGAAATTTAGATATACTGTCACTATTTATAGAATATATATATAAGTTCTACTTAAAAAAATATCTATATAATTATAATTTTGTACGGAAAAATGCATCATATCTTTGTCAGCAAAGGCGTGCGCCTAAAAATGGTTATTATGCAAAGTGGCTGACTGCTTGCTCATCGCTCTGATGTTCCACAGCCTAATTTATAGCACACGAGCTTTTTACTTTGTTTGAGCTTTTAAAGAGTATACGATTTCAAGTATTCTTTTAAAATGCAAGAAGGAACGCGAGAGGGAACTTGAGTATTAGAAGTACACAGGAATATCTAATATTTTGGGCTAGATTGTAAGAAGTGAAATTATTAAGTTTTTTTTTTTTATGTAGTTAGACCCGTTGTTATGTTAAATACATCACTGTATAAAAGTGTATGAAAAACACATGGTAGTGGATTTATATATATATTTAAAAAAATACTAGCTTTCTGCACTTTTACTCCATATAAACTTCAGTTGTCTAAAATTTCATCATCCTGTGTACATAGAATTTTCGTAAAAAAATGTTTAAAGTTTCCTTCACGTGTGAATTCACATGATGATAATGTTTTATCACTATTTTATTCTTTTTTCGCATAGTAGGGACTAGTGTCAAACCACTCCGTTCTCGATATTGCGTATTGAGTGGCGGAACTCTACGCCCCGTTTTGTCTTAACAGAAAACGGATAAGAGAAAATAATTAACATAAGCATTCCTTCTAGAGGGGATCGAACCTACAGCCAATCGCGTTTACAGCCCGACCCTGTGCCACTGCGTCATTTAAAGAAAGATTCACATTTGTGTGTTACACATTTATAATAACAATACAAACTAAGTCCAAGAAAACGCCATCGAAATCGACATCGCCACAGCAAAACTGTACAGACTATAGTTTGACGCGTAACACACCGTTAGGCGCTAATTAAACTTGGATAGTTGCAGTAATTAGTGGCTACCCCTTCCCCTTGGCGAACTCCCTACCTCCCACCACGTCCAACCCCTTGTGCTCTGATAAGCGAAACACGGAAGCCTTATCACCAGACCCCTAATCTATAAGCTTATCGTGTGTACTAAATTTGTATCACTTCGAAAATAGGTTGAGTGTCTTAAATGGTGAAAATAGCGATCAGTGAGCGATGGGTTTTTGTTGTTACCTAGAAAGTTTTAATATGGAATAGACATTTTGAATTTAAAATTATTCTTTTTTTATAGAGACAATACAATTACCACTCAAATGCAATGTCAACAGTTGTAAATAGGATATCATAGAGTCTACGCAAACAGAGTTGCGGATAGAAAATAGCTAGCTATATAAGACTCAAAAGAACAAAGAAAATTTGATAACTTTATTATTATCCGTATAGCAGGATAGGTAGAAAGAAAATAGTGTGAAGACACTCAGTCCCTTCTCCATTTTTGGCACTCTAGTTGAGTGGCGGAACTCAACGCCGCGTTTTGTCTAGTCACCAAAGCGGAGAAGTAAAAATAATTTAAATATAATCACTTAGCCTAGTGGAATTGAATCCACAACCATTGCGTATTCAGTCACACTGCGCCACAATGGATTTTCTTAAGTTAGTTATTTCATTTAAATTAACATATAACAATTGGCAGTTTCAATTCACGTATCCTAAGTTTTCAGTTGACTGTTTTTGTAAAAACAATATTGACATACCGACACAAATATTGTGAATAAAAAGAAACCCTGCTGATATCGTTGTGAAGTAGAAATAAAATTCTATATAAAGGTTGTGAATACCAAGTTCTACTTTACGCATTTAATTCAGTTTTTGGCATTGATAATTAATTATATTAACATTATAAGGTCTTTGATTTTCACGATTATTACACATTTTGAAATGAAACTATTTTAACCGGATCAATCGCGTATAATATTGGTATTCGAAAATACATTTTAGACGACGTTTCGAACACTTTACAGTAGTCCATGGTCTCTGGTTGAAACTACCTGTGACCACGGACTACTGTAAAGTATTCGAAACGTCAGGTTCTAAAATGTATTTTCGAATACCAATATTATACGCGATTAATCCGATTAAAAATAGTTTCATTTCAAAAAATATATTAATATTTTTAAAGTGTTATATG
This sequence comes from Podotricha telesiphe, assembly GCA_038994665.1. Classification (NCBI taxonomy): domain Eukaryota; kingdom Metazoa; phylum Arthropoda; class Insecta; order Lepidoptera; family Nymphalidae; genus Podotricha; species Podotricha telesiphe. The sequence goes on along the minus strand of JAOYRR010000238.1, from coordinate 815,043 downwards.
AAAAACATAATAGTTATGAAGATTTTTCCACATTTTGAGATAAAACCATTTTAACCGGATTATTAAAAATTTTAGGTATTAGGTAATATTCTTGGATTTCACATATTATATAAGGAAATGAAGTAACTTAAATCAAGTTCACCGTCTGCTGGGTAAGGAATGCGCACTGAGCGAGTTAATATTTTTAGCTATCTATATTGGTATATAGACATAACTTATACTGGCTTCAAATACAAGGTTAGTCTATAGTAGCTTAGTTGAGATATGCCTAATGGATATCTATGGTTGTAAATTCAAATTCCAGTTGTGGATTTATATATACTACGCTTTTACAATAGGTTCCCAGAAAACGTCTGAAAATGCTCTATTTCACAATTTCAAAAAGTTGTGATAAGACGTTTATGTGTTAAAGGTTAACGATTTTACATTTTACAGATTTACGAGCCTTGGGAATTAAATGCTCGCTCCAGTCTATTTCAAAGGTAGCATTGTCACTAATAAACCTGTAAACTATAGTATTGAAAAAAATAATAATAATGGAACTCCTGCCGAGTTACGCCGGTTTTCTGTCGGTTCTTCCTCAGGTCTGAGGCATTAACTTTAGTGAACCGGTGGAAAATTGTTGGACGTTCAAAAAATGAAGCATATAACTACTTAGTTCGAATAAGAATATTTAATAATCTGAATTGCAGTTTAAAACCTATAGGTATCTTTCTAAATTAGTAAATGAATCTTGAAAAATACATATTTAGAAAACGTATAAAAATTCAAACGCAGCGGGATTTGAACCCGCGCCTCTTGAAAACCGTTCTTGAACGGAATTCAAATTTTTATACGTTTTCTAAATATAATATAAGACATTTGTCTTTTTCAATTTCCTTTGTGTGCGAATAAAATTTTAAAAAATGTTAAAAAATAAATGAATCTTGGCATTATAATCCTTTATTTAGTATGTAATGTTTTAAAATATCAGTCTTTTCAAATGCCTGGACAAAAAGTTATATTTTCGTTTAATTCAGCTTATATACTCACTGTACACGAAAACTTAACCAAATCGATACAGCATTTTTTACGAGCATAATTGAGTTTGAAACTAAGAAATTTTAATTTTTTAATATTAGTACCATAATATAATATATATAATCCATCGTTTTAATTAGAGCGATATCGCTGCAACTGTGCTTCAATGCGCTTAAGCGATTATGATCCAATGCGATGCGGTCTTAACCAGCCCTTAATTAATGCTACGTAAGTAGCTACATTGTTAATGGAAAATCAATTAATTTTGTATTGTTAAAATCCCAATTGAGACCATCATGGCGCAGTGTTACTGTATCAATTTAAATGCGATGGTCGTGGGTACGATTACGACTTAGAAAAAGTCTTGTATATGTATATAATATAATGTAAAATTTTCATTAATGATATTCAAATTGTAGTTTTTTTATTTATAATATTAAAAATTTATACATACTGCATGCATGTATTTGGAGTTATTTTCAATTTACGGTTTTGAGAATATGAAGTGCGGATTTAAATTCCGCCACTCAATATGCATTGAATATTTCAAATCATATAGCGTTTATTGGATAAGTGAAATTATTACATTACTTAATAGAAAATGGTCATATATTTTACTCTCTGTTTGTCACATTCCACCCATTAATGATATTGTGTACTGGATGGATGGTCTGAATGCTGTACTTTTTTGTATTAATATCAGGAGACAAAACTTTCAACACCTTCTTACGAAAATTATGCGGAGAAATATGTCTTTTGGCTAAGTTAAAAAAATCATAATATAAATAATAATTCATTGGAAATACAATAAATAAATAAATAAACATTACACACTCTACCATGTGTTTGACATAAAACTTTATATAAAGTGACAAGTAATTTACACGTCAACCAAAATACCAGAGTAAATAAACAATTTTTGAATAGTTTTAAATCATAAATACAAGGAAAAGCCTTTTTCATAATCTTATGGGTGGATCTTTAAACTACCGAGCGTCAGTGATTTCTAAAGAACGGCTTCATTATATGTCACTTCAGGTGTTTAAACAGTTTGTTTTTTTCTACTTGGACGTAAACTATTACGAAGATGTATAAATATTTTTTGCTATACTAGCGACATGCTCGCGGGTGACCTACGCCCGGGTGAATTATAGCCGTTCCGTATTTTCGGCAGCCTAATCGTAAAACCGAGAAATTCCTGTAAAAACTAAGCTTCATCAACTTCGACTATATAAAATATCATCACGATCGGTTCAGCGGTTTGGCAGATGTGACGTTACAGACAGATGGACAGAGTTACATTTCATTTATAATATTGTTTCCCGTACGAATTTCAAGTAATCATCTACGAGTACTCACCGTACTCTCTGGGGAAGGTCAGTTACCAATTATCTCATACTTTTAAGAAAAAATATAGAAAATAAAAGATAAATTTCCATTAAGCGTTCGCTGATTAAAAAATTATTATGAAAATTGAGTATACCATAATTGAATGACCTAACCTCATTAGGCTGTCAGTTGCTAGCCGTTGCATTAAAGTCGCATCACTGAGCATATGCGATTAACGCACGACCCCTAGTCGTCAATTAAGATAGGGCTTTACACGTTGATAGACAATTGCTTTAGTAAGTTAAATTGATAAGGGATAAGTACTGTTAGTTTGGAGGGAAGTCCTAGGTTTTGTTTTCGCTTGAAATATAATATTATCAAAAATAACTTCGTATTTTTTAAATACACAATAAGTCAAATATCAACAGCCTATACTGAACATAGTAAAAGATCGAAAATAATACTGGCTGTCGTCAATGTTAATTATTTATTTATAAAAAAAATCAAACTGTCATTTTGACAAATGACAGGAACAGTTTAAGTATCAACATATTTATGTGTACAACGAAGAAAATTATACCCTTTCACAACAAAATGGCATACATTAAACAAGCAGTAAATAATCGTACTAATAGAATATTAAATCTCATTTTACTATGCAAATGTGAGGCTGAATTGACTGTCATAAATCGCGTGAAGCCAGACGTTATTGATTTAACCCTTATCTTAGCGCTGTAGCTGAGTATAAATTTTAACACATTTGTTATATACTACATTTAAACGAAATTGTAGGCAAATTTTCAATTAAAAAGTGTAATTTTGATGCAGTTGCAACTGCGGTGCTTGTGGGTTCAGATGAGACGCCGGGGAATTGTATATTTTGTCCGAGAGTGAGATCATTTCGTTCTTTGTCGCAATATTGTCGTTCGAGTATAGTTATTTAAGTATTTAGTAAGCTAATCAAAATATTTTTAACATTCTTTAAAGTGTTATTCGCACACTTAAGAAAATGAAAAAGAGATATATAGAAAACGTATACAAATTGGAACGCAGCAGGATTTGAACCCGCGCATCTTAAAAACCATTCATTCATATCGACGTAGCTGGATGAAGAACGCATGGCTTAGCGGTCAGAGCGCTTGAACGGTTCTCAAGGGGCGCGGGTTCAAGTACCGCTGTATTCAAATTTTGATACGTTTTCTAAATATGTATTTTTCAAATTTTATTTATAAAACCATATGCACATTATACACATACCCACAAGTACAATTCAAAATCATAGCCAATTGTTTATTTACAATATTTCAGCATATATATATATATCGGTTTTACATAATATATTAGTAGAGTAAATTAATGTTTCCACAGATTTATAGTTTTTGCTTTAAACTCGTGTCTGATAATTTAACCGAAAATGTAGAGCTCAATGCGTGTTTGTAACAGATATAACGGGATAACGTAATTTGATGGTATCGGCCTTGAATGCATTATTATGTACTGTTGATGAAGAACCAATTATAATAGTCACTAACTCTTGTTTAAAATTTAAACTAAATTGAAATAGATTGTATTCGAGTGACAAGACACTCTCTCTGCTCTCTACTTTCCCCATAATTAGAAATATGGCGTGTTGAAAAGCGGAACTCAACGCCGTGCTTTATTTACCAGAGCGGGCAAATTAAAATTGTTTGAACATGATTATTCCCCCAAATTTGTATCAAACCGACAGACCATTGTTTGTACGATCAGATCCTATCCTACTGCGTCACGACGGCTTCACGTTTACAGCTTTATATTACAAAAGTGAGTAACCTAAAATTTGCCCTTGAAATTGATGTAAAGAAAGTGTATATTTTATAAATTTATATAAAAATATGCGTAAAAAAAACGCAACCCTCTTAAGCGAAACGATGGCCTCTTAAGCTCCATTTTCCTTATGAAAATAAATGGCAATAATTTACAACAGAAAGAAAAGTCGTGGGAACGTATATTGGATCATAAACAAGAACAATACCCTTTGAAAAGACGAAAAAGTCTAAAACTGAAGTCCTCTTTCAATTGGTATGCAAATATTTATTTTTATGTGTCCCACATCACCATACAAACTGCTGGCAGAGAGATCCTAGCAACCATTGTGGATAGAGTTTTATATATCTATGTTAAGGTGTAAATTATCTGAATGACTTTTATATTTTTTCTAAACAGTAAAATGTGAGAATGTAAAATAAATATACTTATTATTTAATCTAGAGATTTGAAAATTACTGGCGACACTGGTCCAGTACCAGGCTCAGGATTAGAACCTTTTGAAATATAATTACTGGTCTTGGTCTAAAATAAATGCGCAGTGTTGAGTTCCGCCTCTTAATACGCAATGTCTCAATTTGAAGCGGAAAGTGGAGAACGGAGTGTCTTTTCACTAAGTTCTCTCGCGGGAAAAAGCATCAATTAAACAGGTTGTTTCATCAATACTAATATTATTAATGCGAAAGTAACTGTCTGTCTGTGACGTCATCACGGCCAAACCGATTGTCGTGCAATCTTATATACAGATACTTAAGGGTCTTATGATGAACATAGGCTACTATTTTCTTCCATTTTTTTCTATACTTTCCAGGATTTCATTGTTTACGAAAATGACGAATTAGCTATAGTTCACGTGGGCGAAACCGCGAGTGGGTCGCTAGTATAAAGTTTAATATTTTTTTTTATAAGAATTAGAAGAATTCGAAATTGAATACGTAATAACTCCCAAACTTGTTAATGTCATATATAATGACACATTCAATAACCAGTGGCATTTAATGAAAGACAATAATGGAAGGAAAATTGCCTAATAAATTATTTACAACGTATTTAATATAGTAACGATATATACTAAGTCATTTGGCTGTTTATAGGCGCTATAAGGACTACTGGTATGAAAAGAAACGCAAAAGTTTCCGGGTGTCCGTAGTCCCGGGCTTAAATTGCTTAAGTTAATGCATAAATAAAAGGCAACAATATAGGGTCAGGGCGGTTTAATTCATTTCAATCGCAAATAAATGAACGGGTTACGTTAGAAATTAATGACGTAGCTTCCGTAATAAAGAGGTGTAGGAATTTGTTTTCTTAGGAATTTCCATTGTTCCTGTGAAAGATCGCTTGGTTTGCAAGTCGATTGGGATTTTTTGAATAGGAAAGTGTGTGAAGGATTGGTGTTCAATGTTTCAATTCGATCCAACACTTACATTGTGCTTTTGTATTTTGTAAATATAAAATAAATATATTTTTTGCCAGCTTCACGCCTTTTCCCGTATAGCGGGTTAGTCAATATGAGTTAAATAAATAGAATTAAGACATTGCGTGTTGGGTGACGGAGCTCCATGCCGCACTTTGTCTGCCGCGGGGCGTTCGTCTAAGAGCGGAGAAATGTAAATAATTTAAATACAATAATTCCTAAGAATGGAGATCCAACCCTCAACCATCGCGTTAATAGGCAGATCCTGTCCCACTGCGCCACAATGGCCTTAAATATCGGAAATCATAAAGATTTAAAGTACAATGATTTTTTATGCACTATTATTAAACGTTTGCGACAATTATTATTTTCCTCTACGAATATATATAATAAAATACTCTCAATTTAAAACAAGTGAAACGAGTCATAGTTACAATTTATTTATATATAATAGCGACTGAAGGGTTGTCCGTCCGTGTGGCTGACAGTTAAATACTGAAAGCCAATGCATAAATAAAAGCCTACAATATATGTGTGGGGTCAGGGCGGTATAAGACGTCAAGTTCTTCACTCGACAGATTAAGGGTTTTTTCCTGGGTGTATCGTAAGTCTGTAACGAAGAACTTAAATAGAACGAAATTTCAATTTACTTCAAATAAAACTTTTGTAGCATTAAATAAATAGTAAATTTGGAGATATGGCTGTGTTAAAGTCTAAGGAATAGATATATCGGGTGAGAATTCGTTGGAGACTTGAAATGACAATTTAAATGAAGTTATTTTTAGATTTTTTTTACCGTATCGGTTTTTAACATACTTAGACGCTTTTTACAATTTTTCCTGTAGAGAGACTTTTAGAAATTTCTGCTATCTAAATATTATTTCTCCGGACAATCGTTTGGTAAGAGAGTTGAGGGAATCTTATGTATTATATGAAATGTTTTTGTGTGTAAAATAACAAATTATTTTTTGCTTAAGCTTAAGTTAGTATGTAATGATCTATGTAACTTAATGGGTACTAACTCTCAACGAAACATCATCAATAACGGCACAGCTCAGCAATGAGCCGATTATTTTTGACAAATTGTTAGAAGTTTTCCATAACACATTACGTATAAAACATAAAATATGTAATAATTAAATAATAATGTTATTGAAACCAACCTAATAATTTTCGAGTTAAAGTCTAATTAACTGTTTTCATTTTAGAAATTAGGTGCAATTTTCTATTTTTTCTATTAACGTATATTTTATTGATATACACAATTTAATGAATTATCATTATAATGAGTGTGTAATAAATATGAAACTGAATTCTGACTTAAAGCGCCACGAATCGTCTGCAAAATGTAAGTCCAAATAATACTTGCTGTTGACGCGCGTCTGAATAAAACCCCCGAGGGATATAAGTAATATGTTTGCGAAGAAATAAAAATGCTACTTTTGTTTCCGAAATTATTTATATAATCCTTCATATATTCACATAGGTGGATTAAATTTGACTTATTCGGAGTTCGTGTAATAAGACGAGACGGGCATTTAATTTGCTTGTCTCTAATTCTCATTTTAACTTGTTTTTTGAAATGTTGCCGAGAGATATTTCTTGTTAAGACGAAAGGCGTACGAAGTTAACTTAACTTTGTAAATGTATTTACATAATATTGGTTTATATGATATAAATGGCTATCGCGGCTCAGTGGGACAGTCTCTGAATCTAAATTGAGTGTGGGTTCGGTTGTCACTTTACACTCGGGTGAATTATTATATTTAAATTATTTTAATATTTCCGCTCTGTTAAGACAAAGCGCTTAAGTTCCGCTACTTAATACGCAATGTCTCAAATTCGGGCGGAAAGTAGAGAACGGAATATCTTGGCACTAGATTATCTTCGATTAACCTGCTATGTATAGGTATATATATATATATATACATACTCATATTTAAGAAAACACTTGAATAACTTCCCAGACAAATTCGATTTAGTGACAAAATATTACCTATTGCTCGAGCGATTGGTTAATCAATCTAGAAAGTACAAAGTTGGTGCCAAATTGTACAAGACGTCCTCATTTAAGATAAATAATACACGACTATTTCTTATTGTATTTCTTTCGTAAAAGATAATTTTCTCTAGCACGATAGTATGGAAGTTAAATATTTAAGTTTATACCAGCACTAGGAGATGTTAATTATAAAAAAAGACATATTTAGAAAACGCATAAAAATTTGAACGCAGCGGGATTTGAACCCGCGCGGCGAGACAATAAGTGAGAGAACAAGATACGCCTAAGTGTGCGAATAACACTTTAAAAATTGTTAAAAATTTTAGTCAATTATATTTTGTTAACTTTATTTTGTAGCTTTACGGTTCTTTTCCGTTCTCTATTTTCCGCCTTAATTCAAAATATTGCGTATTGAGTGGCATAAGACAACGCCGCGCTTATGTCTTGACCAGAGAAAAGAAATGAAAATAATCATTCCCCGATTGGAAATTGAACCCACAACCGATCGCCTTTACAGTCAGACGCCGTCCCACTGCCTCAACTTTAGGTAATTGCGGGAGTTAATATATTTTAAATATGCAAATTCTAGGTATATTTTTAATCAGATATATATTTACTTAAATTTATTATCTTACACTAACGTCTTTACTAACGATGGCAAAGAAAATGTTGCTGAATATATATAAACATATTATTTGTAAGTAAGAACAAGTTGAAATATAGCGCTATAGAAAAACTGAAAAACAATTTATTTCCCAAAATTATCGAAACATACAATTTATTACGTGCATAACTAAATTACCATTGTAATTGGCATAAAACCTTATTCTCTGAATAGGGCTGTTCATTCTGAAACTATTATCCCTTTTACTGAGTGTCCATCGCGAAGCAAAACAATTGAAGCCCATCCATTATCCCGGAATAACTAACAATGCGTACAATAGTTTCCCATTTCCCCACCTCCCCCCTACTAGATACAGGGTTTGTCATCAGGCGTGTAGCGTTATACGGTCATTGTTTTCCGTCTTAGCCTGTCAGGGGCATCTGAGTGGTGCATGAATTAACGTGTCAGTCTATTTGATCTTGAATTGACTGTTATAATGCCCTTTGACTTGTCGAAATGTGTATTAAACACGTATATATAATACTATGCGAGCTGAATATATATGGTAAATCCTAAGATTTACTAAGTCAAACTTGAAATTTACCAATTTTAATAGTAAAAGTCCGAACTGCTTCTAACATCACCCAATCAACATTTATCATGTTTCTTAGAAGTCATCGTTTCAGCTTCCTGACGCCCATTTCTAGGCATAGGCCTCCCCTTGGAAGTGAAAACTAAGTTTTACCAGGGTACAAGTTCAATATGTACAGTTCGATACGAAAAGAACAGTTCCGACCATTATGAACCAAAAGTTCTATATAATGTATACATAAAACTCTTTCGTTACTTGTACAGCTTCTACGTTACAGCTATAATTTTGTTAATTTTGTTGTAAGAAAATTTCTTAAAAATTTACGGAAGCAGAATGTAATAGAGGATTTTTTAAAGTTTCTACTGTATCTAGATTTTATGTTCTATGAGTCCTCGCGCAAATGAAGCTGCGACCTACAACTATAATAATATAAGACTACTGGTACAATCAAAATAGACTTGAAATTACAACTTGAAATGACAAAATATTGAAGTCTTTAAATTGTTCATAAAAATCAGACTTTACTATTACAATAAAGCTAACGTCAAGATACTCCTTTTCTCCGCTTTCTGCCTGAAATCGAGACACTGCGTTTGGAGTGGGCGGAAGTTGGTCAGTCAGAGCGGAAAAATGAATTTCAATATAATCATTTCTTGGAGTAGGGATCGAATCTACAACCATCATTTTCACTAGTTGTTGAATTATTATATAAAAATATATATAAGTATACTCGTATATTCTTTGTAACAATAGAAGACAGGGCTATGAACAAAGAAATAAAATATTGGTATAACGGAATGGATGTGAAGTATTAATATGAAAAAAGACCAGTCCATTTATAATATAGTGTTATATATTATAAATGGAAGTAATTTAACATTTCTATAAGAAATTCATATAGATAGATAGCACTCAAGATTGTAAGTTTTTTTATTTCTTTGGCCGACGTTTCGATAATACTAAGCCATTCGTCTACGGTAGCTTTTAATATTTTATACAAGAAAATAATTGAGATGGGAGGCTACAAGATGAGGGGAATTATTATTTTTCCATATGTCAGGTTCGTTCTTTTTCCCGCATAGCATTGTACGCAGAGATAACCTAGTGCCAAGACTGTCCACTTTCTGCCCGAATTAGTTACATTGCGTGTTGAGTGGCGGAACTCAACGCCGCGCTCTGTCTTGTGTCCCCAGAGCGAATTTATATTCGGTCTGGCGACAAGACATCTATCCCTACAAGGATAGAACCCACAACCACCGCGTATAAAAAATAAAATCAAAATATTCTTTATTAAATTAGGCTATTACAAGCACTTTCGTAAATTAACATAAAATTGTCAATACTCAATTTTCATTAGATAGAGATTCAAATCACAAAGATTCAATGAAATGTGACTTCAATACTTTCGAATTAAAACACAAAAAAATCACACTTCTATATTAATATATATATAGACTAGTCCTAATAGGACTAGAGACCCTCCCGTGGCTTCGCCTGCGTAAACTATAAGATTATAAATATTTTCTCCTTTCAACCGCCCGCGACCCCACTTAATCACAATTTACTTTAATTTATAATTGAAATTGTTGCAACTTTTTTATTTATTAAACGATTTAACGAAAATAAAGACTAAATTTTAACGGAAGTTTACCAAACTCCAAATAGAAATTTACGTTCTATTATATTGAATTTATAAATGCTCCCAATAATATTTTTCCTTATATATCTTCCATGTACAGACAACGATCAGTTATATTTTTATCGTATGCTTGTATAGACATACAATTATATGATATATATATATATGTATACTAAGGAAACAAGACTCACCACTTTCTGAAACAGATGACGGTGATCTCTCGGCGGTGGACACGCCAGAGGACGACTCTATCGACGACAGCGAGTCAGCTCTGGTCGCGTGCGCGTGCGATATCGCACTCTCTTCTAACGGGCGTGTTATGTCCCTTCTCGCCCTCAACTGTGCTAGCCTCCGCCGGAGGTAGCGCTGTTCGCGGGCGAGCTGGTCTTTGTGACTTGAATGCCTTTTTTCTCTTTCTTCTAGGCTCTGAAATAAATATTGTATTTTTAATATTTTATGTACTATTCACATATATAGGGAAAAAAAACCATTTTTAGATAACGAATCAAAATTCTTAGGTAGCGAGATTTGAAAGCCTTAAGAGGTTTTACAAATACGCCAATTTCAAGTCGGTTTTTTTTTAATATTGTGTTCTCATTATTTTTGTTAATTTAGTTTTGTTTTTAGCTCATGCTTTATCTCATAGCAAGAGCAATTAGAACCTAGTGTCATAACACTCCGGTCTTTACCATCTGCCCGAATTCGAGACGTGGTGTGTTGTGTGGCGGAACTCAACGCCGCGCTGTCATATCCATCAGAGCGGAGAATTAAATTGTGATTACCGTCAAACACTGTGCCACTGTATTATTTATTATTCATTACTCACATTACATTATATTTAAATAATGTAATTTTTTTTTTATACTATAGGCATTAATTTTTTTTTCTTATTAATTATGTCGGTGTTAATAAAAGTTAAATTCATTGCTACGAAAATTATTCTGAATCATGCAAATTGCCTAAAGGCAAAAATATACAAAAATACAAACGGGATTTTATTAGCAATTTCTCTATTTCAGAATAGAAATTACCAGTACCTGCTAACATTGGCAAATTATATCTTTGAGATAGATTTATATAGTCTTTGCTAAAAAAGAATATATTTTTTAGGCTGCTTTGAGAAATACGCAGAAGTAATTTAATATGTATATATTTCCTATATTTAGAGGTTATTGTGGCGCAGTGTGACAGCGCCTGACTGTATTCGCGACGGTTGTGGGTTCGATTCTCACTCGGGGAAATAAATTTACTTAAATTATTTTTATTTTCTACCCTGGTGACAAGACGAAGGCGTTGCTTTCTGCTATACAAAACGCAATGACTCTGATTCAGACGGAAAGAAGGCAACGGAGTGTCTGGACACTAGGTTCTGTGAGATAAGCTACCTCTCTTATAGCTTTCTGTCTATTAAGATATTGGTTGAATGATGATCTCACTCGTCTAACCTGACTGAAATGCCTATATTTAAGATATTATCGATTGTTTTAAATAAAATATAATCTTAGTTAAAGTTTTATAGACCATTATATCAATGGTAATGAAGCCTTTCCATTCACGCTTCAGCTTCACGCTTTTTCCGCAGCAGGCTGAGAGAACCTAAACACAAAAATAAAAATGAAGACATTGCGTGTTGAGTTGCGGAACTGAACGTCGCGCTTTCTCTTAGGTACCAGAACGGAGAAATGAAGATATTTTAATCATTCCTCCGAGTGGAAATGGAACCCACAACCAATAGCGGTTACAGTCAGACGCTGTACCACTGCGCCACGATGGCCTCAATAGAAGATATATCTATGACTTTTATATATAGAGCAAGAATTCTTTGGCTTTTGCGATCACTTAACGCGTACATTTTAAATTATGTTTGTATTTATTGATTCGTATCTTGTAACTTTCTCAACAAATTAGTATAAATAGTTAAAAATATATAAATAATATACTACTGAAAAATCGTTCAAGTGGTTCTATAGATTAAAATAATTCCTCTCATTTTACAAATAAATAAGCATCCATTATAAAGAGTTGAAAGCTAATAAATTTCATATAAAAATTTTATCGATACACGAATGAAAACCCACCGCAAATCAAGTGTAAACGGAATCGTTGCCACACAGACCGAAAGCTAAAAAGCCGGTCCTATAAATATTTACCGACTTTGTTAATTAATAAATTACACGTGATTAAACATGAAATATTTTGTGTAGGTACATTAAGGCCACTGGGCGCAGTGGGACAGCTTCTGACTGTAAACGTGTCAGGTCGTGGGTTCGATTCCCACTCGGAGAAATGGTCGTATTTAATACGGTCGGTCGGTCGGTCGGTTTTGATTTTTGCTTTTGACAACTCTGCACTTACGAAGGAAACGGCGTGAAGACGTTTAAACTAAAATATTAGCTGAAAATTGGTTAAACGTTACACAAAATTACACGGTGTTTGAAGCGAGTGTATATATATATATGAAAATAAATAAATCCGTCTATAAGTCTAAGGCTACGGCTGCCTTTATATACAAATCTGAGACGAACGTCGAAATTTTCATTAAAATTATACTGTCGGCTTAACTCATTCAGCTATTGGAGTATAACTTAATACTGTGGAGTTGCTCGTTTATACTTATATATATATTTTTGCAGCCACGAAGCTGACATGAGTCCAAAAAAATCTCAACGGGCCTTTGTATTATTTGACCGGATAAATGTAACTTAAATAATAACTTAAGTACATATAATGATGATTGACGATGGATTGATGTGGGGATCGAACCTATAACCGCCGTCTCACTAACCTACGATGGCCTCATTACGAAATTATCAAATGAAACAATTCATACCTAAATCATTACAGGCCAGACATTGACAGGTATCTATATAGTACGTATATTAACATGTAAAGCGTATCGTATCGCACATATTCCACCATTCCCATATCCACTGACGTAAAGCTGGGATTTCGTACGGAACGCCGCGTGGGGGGTAAGTTGCGTTTTATTTACCATTCCACTCAAAATTCAGATTGCATTTATATGCAAAAACGGGTAAAACGACCGTCGACGGCATCGCATGGTGGAGACTAAATACATTTTTTTCCGAACGATCGACGCCCGTGGCTTTAGGGAGTGTTGTGTTAGCAGGGCCTATACAAATGTGGTGCCTACTGTGATATAATAAATAAATCGCATTTTTTAGTTTTAGATGTAATAATAAAAAATGTATATATATATTTAAAAAGAGAAAGATTTTAAAAAATTTTGAGACACTCCGTTTTCTACTTTTTGGCTAATGTGTGTGAAATAGCAGAAATCAACGCCGCGCTTTCTCTTACTAAAGTGCGAATTGAACCCACAACCACCGTGGTTACAATCAGACGCTGCTCACTGCGTCAAATATACTCGTATTTTATATTAATAAAAATTTTGCATATCGCGATTTTTAGACATTTTGAACGCAATTATTTTTAAAGGACATTTTCCCGTATAGCGGTTAAGCGGAGAAAACCTAGTGCCAAGACACTGCAGTCTTCACTTTCCGCCCGAATACGAGACATTGCGTGTTTAGTTGCGGAGCTCGACGCCGGTTGTCTCGTCACTAGAATGAACAAAGGAAAATAATGTAAAACATATTTATAGAAAACGTATAAAAAATTAAACGCAGTGGGAATCGAACCCACGCCGCTTGGAAAGTTCAAATTTTTATACGTTTTCTAAAAATATGGATTTTCAATTTCCCAAGTGTGTGATTAAAAATTTTAAAAAGGAAAATAATGAAAATAAAAATAATCATTACCCCAAATGGGAGTCTAACTCACAACTATCGCTTATACAGTCAGACGCCGTCAACTGCGCAACCATGGCCTCAAATCGAGTAGTATTTTTAAATATGTTTTATTTTAGAAATACTACTCGATATTTCTAATATAAAACAAAAAGTAAAAAACCAACAACAAAAGTCTTAAATAATGAAAACTTTGCACTCCTTCAGTACATTACATACAAGAAAATAAATTTACTATACTCAAATCATAAAAACTAAGTATTTACGGAATTGTATGTACAAGATTACATCAAAATAACCAAAGTAACCATAAGAATAACTAAAATTCCATATTAGTTACAAAATACATCAGAAAGTCAACATGTTTTTCTCAATAAAAATGTTAAAAGCAGGTAGGGGATGCTGGCTCCCTCGCAACAAAGGAGCTGATATATCGTTAATATACCAGTCAATTTAATAGAACATCCTATAACTCTTCCACATCGCAATTTTGTATGGCATACATATCCTGGACACAACAGTAGTCTATATATACAGATGTTAGACTGTTGGTTGTACGAAAGTACTTAAAAGTGCAATTTTCATATTAATAATGGTATCTTGTAAGCTATAAGAGTTTCGGTGTTTGTTGGAGCTAAAATTATAGTATTTGTTGAAAATACTGGCTTAAAGTATGATTGTACTGAGGAAGCTTATTGAAAAAGACGCCGTCTTGGTGCAGTGGGAAAATGTCTTTCTGTAAACATCAGGTTGGATTCGCTGGGTGGGCTTCGCTGGTTAAATTATATTTATTTCCCCGCTCTGTTACAAATTGCGGTGTTGAGTTACGTCACAACACACGCAACGTCCTAGATTTCGAGCAGAAAGTAGAGGACGTTGTTTTGACACTAGTTTCTCTCAAATTACCTTACAAATTAAAAAAAAACCAGCTTCATATCGCATAAAAGCGATTTGAACATAGAACTATCTCAGCTTAACCAGAGCCTATTGTAACTGATACATAATAATGAAACTCCTTAATGTAAAGTACCTTACTAATCAAATTATAATATATTCCAGCCAAGTTCTAATTACGAGATCAAAAGAAAAAAATTATCCAATCAAAAGCCACGTCAGCTTAGAGTGACGAATCGATAGCGCATCAATACAAAAAGTATGGTATCGCCCTTAGGGTGTGCCCGCGGGGGGTCCAATGAAATATTCTCTCATAAATCTGCTTCGATTCAGCGCTCAGCCTCAGTCTCTATTTTGTCCTTCGAAATTATTTCGAGGCAGCCATGAAAAACTAATGCGGCACATATATCATCTAATGGTCAGGAATATTAACGTATATGTCAAAATGTATAGAAGATACGACACGACTGGACGGCTAAAGTGACTAATGCTGTATACTGATTCAGCCTACGATTATCTTTTATGGAACAGTATTATGTTTATGTTATCTGTAATGTATTTGACATTTGGATTTCTTTTTTAGGTTATTATTTAGCTCAGTTCACTTCTCTAGTTATGGATAGGTTATTCTTAGTAAGCTCTACAATGTTACTTTTTATTAAAAAAAATTAAAATATATGAAAATTTGTAACATGTAGCGTACAAGAATTTATATTATAAATATAATTGAATTGTAAATCATAAAATGATTAAATGTTATTTTATGAATTATTATGGTACTATCATATATGATAACAATTCAATTTTCAGTACACCAGTCTATAAGTATAGTCTTCCCATAAGGGATTTATGTCAATTAGACTTTCAGAAGAAGTCAGTTTTGTCAGTCTGATGAAACTTTCATTTTGGTATAATGAGACTTTCATTTAAATTTATTTTTTTCACTTTGGTATAACAAAACGCAGCGCTGAGATTCTCGACTCTGTTGATTTTAGGGGGAAACTGGAGAACGGAGTGCTTTGACACTAGATAAAATCCCTGCTCTATGGGAAAAGCTAAGCGAGAGACAATCGTTTTGTAAATTCAACGCGTTTTGTAAATATAAAAAGCGATGAATCTATAAAATCTGAACGAAACATTTCCGATACAGATTGAAAAACTTCTTAAGCAACCAATTAAATCAGTGAGACGATATTTAAAATTTATCACTGATTTATTATAACTTCGCTTCGAAAGTCTTGTCGTATTTCCGGTTCATTTGGTTATCGACATTTCCAGAATACTTTATAATATTTTCATTTCTCCGCTCTGGTATCTAATTAAAGTGCGACATTGAGTTTCGCCACTCGTCAAAAGTGGAGAACGGAGCGTCTTGGCACTAGGCTTAACCTTCAAGAGTAATATACAAGGCAAATACAAAACAATATTTCGCCAATCTGTCATTAAATATGATAATAATTAAAATAACAAGCTTTCATTAAAATGCGCTAAACGAATTTAATAAAATTTCCATATTAACTGGCTCCTTCATATCATTTCAATTATGAAAAATAACGTAGCCGTATACAGAGTGTTGCTATATTTTGTTTTATTTGTCAGTTAATCATACTATATGTGGCGTGATGTCATCGGCATGAAATGTGCGGGCACGGCACATAAAAGCTTGACACGAGATTTAAGTAAATATTTACTCTATATAGTTTGAAAATTTTTAGAATTAAAATCAAAGAGGTCAAGTGATGATGTATTTAATTTTCGGTTTTCGTACTGGTTTTTCTATACTGGTAGCTTTTTTCTTTTTAGTCTAATTTATGTTTTAATCTGTGCATTTCCAGTAATGCATCATTATTAGAGGCCGTTTTCCCGGTTAATTTGATAACATCCAATTCGTAAAGGTCCTTCTAATGATTTTATTCGGCTAAGAGCTTCACTAAGACCAATATAAGCTCACCCAGTGGCGAAGAGCTTAGGGCCCACGACGACGATTATATACTATGGCAATTTCAACGGTCTCATATGTACAGTGGAAGCTCAACATAGGAACAAGGCCAACACTCGTCACTTCCATGCCGTGCTATGACTGTATTTGGCCGAAAATTTAATGGGTTTTGGTGAAATTAAACGGATACCATTGCCACCAAAGTCTACTTGGACCAGTGGTATATCCGTGGTAAGGTATTTCGTCGCCGAAAGCAGTGCCAAAGTATTTTGGTTATATACGCAATGATACCTTTCACGATATTTTATTAAAAAATCTTGGCTCACTTTTCTCCCGAGAATTGAAAAGTGATCAGATCTAAGCTCAGCGAAATCTCATGACTGCTGTTGGCCGTTAAATAGTTCCCCGATCTGAAGACAACCCTGAGCTTTGCAGCCATTTCATGCTGAACCTACTAATTATCCACTGTATGTATAATAAACCTAATATCCCAATTTAATGAGTTCTCTGATCTGGAGACAACCTTGGATGTGGCAGCCGTATCACGGGTAGACCCACTAGTTTTTATCCATATCTGAATCGGCGTACATAATTTGATGCACCTAATAAACACCGTTGAAGAGTTCCCTGGTCTGGAGCCAAACCTGGTAGCACTAGGTCACTTGTATCATAAAAATATATTGTCATCGAGTCTTGACCAGCATGTATATTAGCTAATTTTAGCTCAATCGGGTGATACAAGATTTGACCCATACTAACTAACAGGGCAAGTTAAATAAAAGCTTGTAAAAAGTGAATTCAGGTGAAAACTATGAAATATCGTGTTGCGTCAGAATACGATAAGATTTCCGCGCGAGTAGAGCCGCAAGTTTAATTTAATAACTGTACTGAAGTCTACTGAAAATTGTTACATAAAATGGCGGACGGACGGTCTTACCTAGATCTAACGATTCGATTCGAAATAATTCAGAAGATTATTCAGATTAGAAGAAAGGATAGAAGAATTATATATTAAAATAAGAAGTAATATTTGTATATTATTACCATGCCTAAATATCGTTGTGTAAGAAACACAACAAAGGTTAAATATTGTTGAGAAATAATTATTTTCAAATATTAAAAAGGTTATATTTTATATATTTAATTATTTTTTATATATTTAAAAGTGTGACATTAAATTCTTATTTCTTTGTTGGTAAAGTGTATAATGACGCGTCACGTCTGATTGTAATATCGATTGGTCGTGGATTCGATTCCCACTGAGAGGAATGATCACCATTAAACGTTCAAATTGTCTTGTATTAATTGTAATAGATTTTATTAAACCGGTTGGCATCCTATTTATGTTCATACAAACACAAAGCACCCCCAATTCGTCAACCGCAGCAATATCTTTTGACGACTTTTTTATTCTTCATACCTAGTTTCATAATTTCGCCATAAAAAAAGTTCCATCGTTAAAAACTCACTAACTTATCTTGAAAAAAAAAAAAAAAAAACAATCGTAGGGATTTTCGAAGTTGTTTGTTTTATAGCTTCTTCAAATTCTATTATTCGTTACTTAAAACTTCGAGAGGATACTCTGCAGATAATAAAATTGTACGGGGAAAAAAATAAAAGAAAATATTGCCCAGATTGAGTTTAGCTGGCAACTGGATGCTGTAACAAATTATGTAATTGCGTTATTAGATTAATTACAATATTTTTGTAATAAAGTACTTAAAAATTCGTCTTAGATTTTTTCTTTTCTATTGGAGTTTGGTAAGTAATTTTTCTACATTTCGCTAATTATTATTATATTAAACCTTCATACTCGAAATACATGATACGGCTATAAGTAAAGTTACTGATAGAGGTCTAGAATGATACACGGAGGCATTGACTTTTTTACTCAGAAAAAAAAAAAGATATTACACTTTTGCAAGAAAACTAATTAAACACATTCTGCTCAGTGTTCCGCCTGAATTTGACAACATTAATTGAAACGAAAGAAAAACAAATGAGAAATGACAATAATTAAAATATTTAATTCACCGAGTGCGAATTGATCCCACAACGATCTAGTTTACAGATATATGCTGATGTACTGCGCCACAATGGCTTCAGGTTCTTTCAATAATGTTACTTTAAATATATTTTTTAATATTTTCTTATAGAAACAATTTAAACTTATATAACAAATTACATCACTTTATAAATAAAATGCATGTAAAATTCTATATCTAAACTATGACATAGAAATAAAGCAACAAAGTGAAGTTCTTCTGAGAAACTCGAGTACCTAACGCTCCCTTCTCGTATAAAATATAAGCTATATTTAATAAAATATTTTCTTCGAAGCTTTGAAGTAATATAATAAATGTTAAAATGTGCTTATTTTCGCTGGCGCGTAACTGAATATGTTTTTGTATATAGGTATAATAGAGCTTCGATCTTTTTTTTACAGCAATGTAGTGTAGTGTCAAAACACTCCGTTCTCCGTTTCCCGCCAGATTTGCGACATTGCGCGTTGAGTGGTGGAACTCAACGTCGCACTTTGTCACCATAGCGGGGAAATGAAAATGTATACATATAATAAAAATGTAACTGACCGCTGTCTGTAAATGGAAGATACATGAAAAAAACAAATTATTATGGGGGATTTAAAATCAATAAAACCCAAAACAATGAGTTTAAATTTTCTTTTCTGTTTATCTGTTTGTTTGTACATGCTAGTCTCAGAAACGGTTTCACTCATCTAAATTGAATTTTAACTATTGTATTGAGGCAAGCGTTCCTTAATATTAAATGTTTATTATATATTAATTTTAATCGGTTCGTAAATAAAAAAGTTACAGCCTTTTAAATTCTAAATTTAAACAAAGTTTATGATTTAAGTGAGAACGCAGGCGGGTGAAGAAACGAAATAGTTTAGTCGTCTAATTTAGACAGGCATACAGGCGAAACTGCGAGCGAGTCGCTAGTAATTTGAATATAACCATACCAATTTGAATATTCCGACGTAGCTGGCCGTAGAACGCATGGCTTAGCGATCAGAGCGCTAGAACGGTTTTCAAGAGGCGCGTGTTCAAATACCGCTGCGTTCAATTTTTTAAACGTTCTCTAAATATATGTTTTTCAATTTCCTAAGTGTGTGAAGAACACTTTAAAAAATGATAATTCCCCCGAGTGAGAATCAAACCCGCATCCAAACGCGCAACAGTCAGTGGCTGTTCCACTACGCTACGACGGCATAACATAATTGCATACTAATAAATATTATCAATTCAATTATCAATAGAGTATCGTAACAATTATTCTTAGTCGACACAAAGCCAATTCTCACTCGTGATAGCGAGGTGTAAATCCAAAATTTACTATCTTCTCGGTTGTCATAAATCGTTATAGTTACTGTCTATATATATATATAATGTCTATACGTACATAGTAAACCCAACTCTGTACTGTTTATTACATTTTAGATAGTTGAGATTTAATTGGAAATTGATAGCATTTTGATATAGACAACTAGATCATTGAAAAAGGCATATTTAGAAAACGTATAAAAATTTAAACGCAGCGGGGTTTGAACCTGCGCCTCTTGAAAACCGTTCAAGAGGCGCGGGTTCAAATCCCGCTGCGTTCAAATTTTTATACGTTTTCCAAATATGTCTTTTTCAATTTCCTTAGTGTGGGAATAACACTTAAAATAATGTTAACAAAATAACTAGATCATTGATTGTAAGGTAAGTATCAAAAAGGTTTATCATAACTGTTCTAATATCAATTTTGTAGGTTGTCCAAGCGTGTGAGTGAGAACGCGATAGTTGTGGGTTCGATTTTCACACTCGGTATGATATTTTTTTTATTTCTATAAGTCCCGATTCCATATGAAATGTTTTGAAGCGGCAAGCAAAAGAAATCGGCATAAAAAATGTTTTTACACTAGGTTCTCTTTTCGTAACCTACTGCAGAATTCCTTACAAATATTTCGAACGTAATATAACCTTTCCTTATAAATATTTCGAACGTAATAAAATATGAAACTGTAAAACATCAATGAAAAGTGTGATGCAATGCCATACCATGGCATGCCATGCCATGCGATACCAGAAAAAATGGCGAATAAATAGAAAATAAAATATGAAACCTACAAATGATTTTTTTTAATTATTAAAATCACCCATTTCTTTGTATATACCAAGAAACAAGAAAGCAACACCATGAAACAAAGCTAGCATATTAATAATACTACTATCAATGACAATTTTCGTAAAATACAGCGACCCACAGTTACACACATAAGTCTCTATCCAATTGGAGCCTAGAAAAATGAAGAGAAGGTGGACCAAGCGTACCGTTGAAAAATTGTTCCCGGCTCTACTTAATTAGAAGAATTATATTTATCGTTGCCTATGTAGCATTATAAAAAAAATCTACGCGCCGAGTATATATACATAGATATATTCTTTTTCTCTCTGCATAGAGAACCTAGAGTCAAGACACTCCTTTCTCCGCTTTCAGCCCGAAACCGAGACATTACAAATTGAGTGTTTATCACCAAAGCGGTGAAATGAAAATCTATACATATAATAAAAATGTAACTGATCGCTGTCTGTACATGGAAGATATATGAAAAAAAAATGTTATCAGGGGGATTTATCAATGTAATAGTAGTCTTATGGTACCAGAGCGGAGAAATTAATATATTTTATATAAAATCAGAGTGAGAATCGTACTCGCAACCAATCGCGTTTACACACAGACGCTGTCCCACTGCGCCACAATGGCCTGTCATTTATTTAAAATTTAATTTCTGTGTTAAATAAAATCAAAGAGCTGTGGAACGCGAACAAAAGCTAAAACTATTGTATTACGTAATTTACATGTAGGTACTTCGGTAATCTTTATTGACATCGACAGCATATTGGAAATTCGCTAAGCTAGTCCGTTTATCCTAATCATTTGTAACATTTACTATGTTTTATTAAATCATCTTCAAACATTTTGAAATGAAACTGTAATGTGTTCGAAACGTCGGGTTTCTAAATGTATTTTCGAATACAAATATATACGCGATGAATCCGGTTAAAAATAGTTTCATTTCAAAATGTGTTATAATCGCGGAAATCATAGATCTTATTATCTTCATATGTATGACTGAAGAACTGAACTGCGCTGAACCGAATTGATCTTCCCAAAGCAGGATTCGAACTCGTAACTCATGTTAACCAAGTAACGTCCGAACTGAGCCATGACAGCGATTCACATAGCGCTAATTCGTAAGTAAAATAATCACATAGAACCAAAACACAGTTAGTCCATTTAGTTGCTAATTAGACTGATATGCTGACGGGTCTCTACCGTAGTGTTACATTCTATTTTGGGTTAAATAAACAATTTGCTCATTTCCAAAATAATAATATATAAAATAGCTATTTTTCTAAAGAAAACCAATGAATTAAGGTAATAATGTTGTTTTTAAAAGAAAATGGTTGTCGCGAAATAATTTTATTATTAAAGTAGAGTATTTTTTGGATAAGACATTTTATATACTGTACGGATGCTCGAGTTGCTAAAAAAAAAAAAAAAAAAAAAAAAAAAAAAAAAAAAAAAAAAAAAAAAAAAAAAAAAAAAAAAAAAAAAAAAAAAAAAAAAAAAAAAAAAAAAAAAAAAACAAATATATACGCGATGAATCCGGTTAAAAATAGTTTCATTTCAAAATGTGTTATAATCGCGGAAATCATAGATCTTATTATCTTCATATGTATGACTGAAGAACTGAACTGCGCTGAACCGAATTGATCTTCCCAAATCAGGATTCGAACTCGTAACTCATGTTAACCAAGTAACGTCCGAACTGAGCCATGACAGCGATTCACATAGCGCTAATTGGTAAGTAAAATAAACACATAGAACCAAAACACAGTTAGTCCATTTAGTTGCTAATTAGACTGATATGCTGACGGGTCTCTACCGTAGTGTTACATTCTATTTTGGGTTAAATAAACAATTTGCTCATTTCCAAAATAATAATATATATAATAGCTATTTTTCTAAAGAAAACCAATGAATTAAGGTAATAATGTTATTTTTAAAAGAAAATGGTTGTCGCGAAATAATTTTATTATTAAAGTAGAGTATTTTTTGGATAAGACATTTTATATACTGTACGGATGCTCGAGTTGCTTTTGACCACGAACAGCTAAGTTAAAGGAAAGTTTTTAATATATGTATAATAGCGTAAAAGAGGAGTATTAAATTTTACATACTTAAAGTTTGTATAAAAAAAAATTGATTAGCAATCAAATATTTATTATAATAATACATCAAAAATACAAATATGAATTAGTTAAATAAATTAAATAAATAAATACTACACTCACTAGTTTACGGCGACATGCTCGTTGCTAAGGCAACCGGCAAAACATTCACGCGTCAAAGGGGTACAAAGCTACATTAAAAAAATTTACTCTACTATAAAGGAAATATACAAGAAATTGTAAATTTTACGTATTTTAAAAACACTAACTGAAAATCCGATACGAATGGAAAGCTTGCATCGAACGTCCGGGGGTTGTCGCGTTCAATTAGACCGGCATATCCTATCTCGTGACATATTGAATTTCAGCTAAAATCCTACCTACGGCAGGGATACCTCATTAGTCTCCAAGGCAGTGTTTGTTTCGGGGAAATTACATTTTCAACTTTTATATATTGCGATGGAAAAAGTTATTTTTAGTGTAATTCTCTTGATGAAGGAAACGCGACGGCGTTATTTTTTAAAAAAATATCCTTCACACTCAGAGGCATTTAAATATTATTTAGATTTTAGGTTTCACATTTGTTCTAAAAAATATATGTACATGTAAAACATATATATCATTATTATAGTTGTCTAGAAAAAAAAATGAACATCTAATATCTCGAATTCAGACGGAAAGCGGAAAACTTAGTGTCTTGACACTAGGTTTTCTCCACTACGCGGGAGAACCGTGACGTTGCAAAACCAATTGTAAGTATATAAAAAAAAATTGAATACGCAGAGAGAGTCTAGTGTCAAAACACTCCGTTCACTACGAGTTTATACCTACATATATTAGAGGTAAATTTTGAATAAATTGGCTCTCGAATTAGATACAAGAAATAAGGCACAAAAATAAAAGGTAAAATAAACTGAGTTTCTCTTAATGTAACAAGTAATAAATAATAAATCCAGTATTATTTATGTGCTTCATGCACATTTCTTAATATTTTTTTTATCTTTAACTAACTTGAAGGCTAAAGAGAGAATCCATTCCACTTTTACCGTAACAAAATACACGATAGCTGTAGGTTCACTTCCCAAGGGGGGAAATAATTACATTTCAAGTAATTTCATTTCTCTGCTCTGATACCTAAAACAAAGCGCGGCGTTGAGTTTTGCCAGACGCTGTACCACTGCGCCACGATGAGGCCTAACTTTAATTTTAAGGCCTAACTTTAATTTTAAGGCCTAACTTTAATTTTAGGTAATTAGGCAATATACCCTAGCAGTGCAGTGGCAGCGTTATCAGTGGTTACAGGTTTAAAATTTTATAATGCAATTTTAATGTGCTTTTAAGGAAAAAATAGCTGAGTTGTGTGATCCTATGCCATATAGATTTCATTATAGATTTCATATAGTTCATTTTTCAATGGGTATTCTATACCATGGATTTATAGTATCTATGCTTTCCTATCTTTTCCATTTTCCAATCTTTCGTGTACCATAAACCTATACAGAGATATACAATTTGAAAATGGCAATATCTCTAATAGATTTGAAAGGACTCTTCCAGTCTCTTGAATAGAACAAGTACTTTTAAATTTAATTAATAATTAGACTTCTAGGAAGGGCTCTTTCAGCCACCACAATAGCTACAATGTATAATTTTTGCTTTTGACATAGATGTGACCGAGTATGCTGACCGACATATTAAATCAAAAACCAGAATGACAAAAATTCACGAAATTAAAGCGCAGAAAAGGGCACGGACGGCGGAAGCCCGTCGAGTTCAAAATAAAAATTAAAAATAGAATAAGATCTTTTCTTACATAAAAATACATATTTAGAATGGCTTAGCGGTCAGAGCGCTTAAACGGTTTTCAAGAGGCGTGGGTTCAAATCCCGCTGCGTTCAAGTTTTTATACGCTTTCTAAATATGTCTTTTTCAATTTCCTTAGTGTGCGAATAACACTTTAAAAAATGTTTTAAAATATATTTTCTTACATAGTTTAGTTTACATTATTTAAAATTGTTATTACAAAAAATTTTAAGATTTGTAAATTGAGTTCACGGCTCCAGATATTGCCTTGAAAAACAAAAGAATTGCTACATTTCTCTTTTAAACTCTATAGTCGCTAAATCCATACTATACTTATATTATAAATGCGAAAGTACCTCTGTCTGTCTGTGATCTCAACACGGCCAAGCCGCTGAATCGATTGTGATGTAATTCTATATTATAGAGACAATTGAGGGTTTTGGGATGAATATAGGCTAACTTTTTCTTACATTTTTTTTAGGAATTTCTTTGTAAATTTAAAAGGTAGCCGAAAATATAAAGCAGCTATAGTTGACGCGGGCGAAACCGCGAGCGGGTCGCTAGTAAATTATATATACATACATATGTTAAGTATTAAGCTGAAACAAATATCCTTCATGGGTGTGACTTCGAACCGCTGTAGAAAAATAGCTACCACATTACAGTAAAAAAAAAACTAAACTAATTACATATTTAGAAAATGTATAAAAATAACGCAGCGGGATTTGAACGCGCCTCTTGAGAACCGTTCAAGCGCTCTGACCGCTAAGCCATGCGTTCTACATCTAGCTACGTCGAAATTTTTATACGCTTATTACAATTTATACTTGTTGTTAGCATCTCTGTAGTGAGATTTTTACAAACTTCTGCTACCCAGCGGTGTTTGAAATGAAAAAAAAATGTAAAAAGAAACTAAACTAAATATTCAACATGGATTATGCGGATAGAAGCTTCTTCATATAATTTTATTTAAACTGATATATTATGCTCCATATAATTCATTGTTTACGAAATGAAAACACGCACGTATGTTATAAGACTGCGAACAACTCCTTTCCACTAAGCGTCTGTCTGAATGAAATATAATTATCTTCTATGTAAGGTGACCCTCGCCGTTAGCCGTCTAGCCTTTAGGTTAATGGCCAATATTTTCTTGCCTTTTTTTCGCAATTACTTTCCTTCGTACGGTACGTTATTCTTACTTTATTTGAAAGTCTTCTACGAGAAAATTTAGTCTAGTTTTTACGAGAAAATTACTTTCGAACATCGTCTAAGTCTGAAATGATAAACTATAATAATGTACCTAACATTGGTTTGGTTATAATAAAAAAAAAAAATTCTGTGATCTATTTCCGGCTGCACGCTTTTTTCCCGTATAGCAAAGGTAGTGGAACCTAGCGCCAATACACACCGTTCTTCATTTTCCGCAACTCAACGCCGCGCTTTGTCATCAGAGAGAATAATTTAAATATAATGACTCCCCCGAATGGGAATCGAATTCACAAACATTGCGTTAAACACATGAAACCGTGTCACACTGCCATTGCCAATATTGTGTAAAATTGCTAATGGAATACTATTTCATTGATATATATATTATAAATGTATATCAAAACCGGTACTGATATAAATAGGTATATTAAAAATAGGCGAAAAAACTAAATAGTTGAGTCATGTAGTTTATATGCAGGCGAAGCCACGAGCGGGTCGCTAGTATATAATAGGTTGATATTTTTTATAGAATTAAAGTAATGATACCGTAGTTATTCAGTTAAGTACCCTATAAACACAATAGTAGGTTCAATTCACAAAACTCTACTTTGGTTAGAAACGTTATATTCTACTAAATACACAGTCTATATGTAAATATATTTTTTATTTTTTAAAGTGTTAAAAAAAATATACTCAACGCTGCACTTTGTCTTGTCATCAGAGCGAGGAGAATGAAAATAATATAAATATAACCATTTCCACTAGTCGAAATCGATCCCACCATCCATCCCACCAACCATCGCGTATACCACTAGGCAAAAGGCAAAAGGCGCATTTCTACTGAATAGAAAGCAATTAATTTTTAATAATATCTTTTTATCGTATTGAATTTGAGCATCGTTTTATTTAATGGTAAGCCAATTGCACACACGCTTATGAAAATGAAAAACATATATTTAGAAAACGTATAAAAATTTGAACCTGCACCCCTTGAAAACCGTTCAAGTTAATACTTTTCTTTCCACAAAGGTGGAGAACGAAATGAACTATTATGAAAACAACTGGTTATCTACACCGTTTGTGTCACACGAAATGAACAAGCCCGTTTAACCGACCTCGCCGCCCTCCCACATCATATTGGGACATTAACATTAACACAGCCCAGATGTACCGAGGGTTGTCCAGTAGTTTTTCAGGTACAAAACCCATTATTATAATTTTATTGAGCAAAAGCACGCTCTCGAGCGGAATTATTTCGGGAATTATTACAAAGAAAATTAATTACTATCAATTTAAATAATTGCATTTCTAGGGAATTTAATAGGACTTAATTATATGGAGATGGTAAAATTTGATATGTTTTTGTTGTTTGAACCTTTTCCGATTATAAGATACCGTTGAAGCGATATTTGTGGGTTCCAATAATACTCCAGGGACAATTCATGTTTTAACGAGTTGTAGCCCGCAACTTCGTTTGTGTTTTTCGACGATCGATTTTCAATCTGCGGTTAGTAATTGCGTGGTCTGTCAGTCACTCCGTCAGTCAGTAACGGAAGTTTTATATATATATATATATATATATATAATTATAAAGGTTTAAACGCTAAGTTAATGTATCAATCATCATTTAAGATACTCCCTTGAGTTCGAATGAAAAAAAAATAGTATATATAAAGTTTTCGTATGAAAATCAACATCGGTGCCTTGTTACTACAAAAACAGATAAAGTACTTAAAAATTTAATGTACTTGTTCGTATATAAAATATTAGTAATGTACTATGTAAGCGGCATATTCCGTAATATATAGACGAAAATAAAAAAAAAAATAAAAATTCATAATATTGTTTTAATATTCAATTTCATAAGGATACGAAATTAGTAATTTAAAAGATGATTGTCATATAAATCTAAAACTAAACTTAACTCGTAATACGAATAACTGAATCGATTATCAAAATTTTCTTGGCCTTAAATTAAAACAAAACGCAAAATTTTAATAACATAATGCTTTAAATAATTCTGTATTGTACAGAACGGTACCTATCCATCAAGTGTAATCTACTCGCACGCAACGCTACCATGGTATTGCTACTATAAAAATAGTAATAGTGGCCTAAAAATAGCCTCTTTTTAACCACCTTTTTTAACTGATTTAAAATCTGAGGAATCGAGCATTCAAATTATTACATATAAATCGATGTTTTAAATGAAACATTTAAAAAGTTTTAAGATCTTTGGTCTTTAGTGGATTTTTATATATTTTAAATGAAACTATTTAATAGGATTCACTAATTCTATTAAGTAGTTTTATATAATTTTAAATTACTTAGTTATTAGGTTTAATAAATGATTAATCCGGTTAAAATAGTTTCATTTTTTTTAAATGTTATTTGCATACTCCGCCGCTATTATGTCGTTAACTATGAGTATATACAAATATAAAATTTTTAAATAAATACATAAATATATATAAATATTCAAAATATACGAATTAAAATCTAAAGTAAGTTTAATTTTTATATAGAAAATTTTAAGAAATTCATGTAGCTCAAGTATCTGTATATTTGAGATAACAAACACTTGAAAATTTAATTTAATTAATTTTCTAATCTGTAATTCCAAATATAAACAATTTTAGTATAAATACATATATGTAACGATTTAAAAATTATAGAATTATGTGAAAGAATATCCATACAAATAATTAATATGCAAAAGTAGTGACATCACCACGGCCAAACTGAACCGATGTGATCAAGTTTTATATAGAGATACTGGAGTGTTTTGGGATGAACATGGGAAGAAAGTAGCCTACTTTTTCTCCCATTTTTTAGTTTTTCCACGAAACACCTTTAGTTTACGCGGGCAAAGCCGCGAGCGGGTCGCTAATATAATATAAAGCAAATAACTATTTACTTACCTTTGTCTGTATTTACATAACAAGTCGTGGAGTTAAGCGGAATAGAAGAAAGGCGTGAAAGAAACTATACAACCATTAAAATAGAAGATATCTAAACCATAGACAATATAAAGCGCGCTAGCAAAATCGATATATCGCGTCTACCCGCTATATCTACTTAGTAATGTAATATATAAACGAAAATATCGATTTCCAAATTGTTATAGAAGACCAATTTCTATTAAGGCCATCGAGACGCAGTGGGACTTCCAAAATACTTTTAAATGATAGGAGTCCTTAAAAAATACTCTTTGTTCTATTTTTATTTTAAAAAACATTTGACAGTGGAGAACGAAGTGTCTCAACACTAGGTTCTCTCTGACTATCTTGCTCTGCGGGAAAAAGCGTGAAGCTGTAAAAGAAATGTTAAGAGGTCGTCGTAGCGTAGGGGTGGGACAGTGTTATTAGCACACTAAGAAAATTAAAAAAGACATATTTAGAAAACGTATAAAAATTTGAACGCAGCGGGATTTCAACGTGGGCCTCTTAAAAACCGTTCTTGAACAACTTGAACGGTTTTCAAGAGGCGCGGGTTCAAATCCCGCTGCGTTCAAATTTTTATACTTTTTCTAAATAAGTCTTTTTCTGACTATGTAATTGTAGTGGGTTCGCTTCCCACTCGGAGCAATATCCACGTGTAACATATTTCATAACTTAACATATTTCTTTTATTTTTCAGCTTCACGCGTAATCACGCATAACAGGGTGGAGAAGGGGGGGGGGGTATTCCTATACTTAATGATAATGAAATTCATTATAAACACAAGTTAGTTAAGTTATTTTATTAAACAAAAGTCGATTATACACGAGTAAGCTCGAAGTAAACTCTTGAGAATAATTGAAAGCATCGAGGCCACGGTGAACTTGGCGAGGTAAGTCGGAATTGCGGTTTTGTATAGTTTAAGTATTGCTGCCCGATTTGTGTTAACTTGGCCGTATTTGTTGAATCATTAAGATATTTTGCTGTAAGTTTATTATATATATTTTTTATACATTTTTTAAAGTGTTATTTGTCCACTTAGGAAAATTGAAAAAGACATATTTAGAAATCCGCTGCGTTAAAAATTTTATACGTATTCTTTAATAAATAGCATTGTCTCTTGCCAAACGATTGTTCGTAAATAATAATCTTAATTAGAACGGGGAACTGAAAATTATTTAAATACAGTAATTCCATTCAATAGAATCGAACCCATAACCATATCTATGCGTGCATTGTCAAATACTATACCAGGATGTCGTTAAAATAAAATAAATAATATATAAATAATTATATTTTATTAAAAAGATCTCCTCTAGAATTCTATTTCAAGTTACGAAAATATACAGTAGGTTATTTTCGTAACTTCAAATGAACAGATGAGAGGTGAGTAAAATTGAACTGGTACATTATCTATACAATTTTACTCTAAAAAGAACCTCACACGGTAAAAGCTTAAATAGGCCATTGCTTTGTGCGAATTAGAAAATTGTAAAAATACAAACGAAACGAAAAGACGACGTGAAACGGGTAAGAGAAAATGCTAAAACGTTTTTGACATGGCAAATTCTATATAAAATAAAATGCACTCTGATAGTAGTCGCATTTTGAAAGTCCATTGTAGGTTTGCTGCCGCATATAACGTGAAATGACCTGAGCCGTTGATTAAATATTGTATTATACTAGCTGTGTGGAATTCTAAAATGAAAGTAGCCTAAGTTGCTCCTTATTACATCAGCTATCTGCCGGTGAAAGTCACATTGAAATCGGTCCAGCCGTTCCAGAGATTCCAGACACAAACAGACAGATAAAAATTGTATAGTGTTATTTTTTAGTGTTAAAGCTTTTTAAATTTCGTTTATTTAGATACCAAAGCAAATAAATGAAAATAATTTAAATATTATTCCTTCGAGTTGGAGTCGAATCCACGACCAATCGTGTTTACCCACTGCGCCAGTATAATAGATTTTTGCATGAGTTATGTTGATTTTTTTAACGTCATTTAACTAACTTTAGTGTTAATCACACACTTAGGACATTGAAAAACATATTTAGAAAATGTACAAAAATTGGAACGTAGTGGGATACGAACCTGCGCCTCTTTGGACGGTTTCTAAGAGGCGCGGGTTCAAATCCGGCTAAGTTAAATTTTTTATTCGTTTTCTAAATATGTTTAACTTGTTTTTATTATTTTATTAAGATTGAATCAAATATATAATACATAATATATAAGAAGTACCTCTCAATTTACTGATATATATATAAATAAAGTATAAAGACTAAATTATCAAGACCGTAATATTCGGTCATAAAGCCCTGTACACAAAATAAACCGGGCAGAGGGAGCTCGTGGGATGAATGATGACCGGACACAGGATACGGCGGCATTCGTCACCGCTTTGTAACACCAAATGGCCTCCACACTTTGAAATATTCACACAATTATCGCACCTATAGCCCAAAACTTTAGGTATAATGTCCTGTAAGCCATTTCCGTTTTATGGGCCAGGTGTACTTGATGTCTATAGTTACTAGTATAGTATACTCGTATTTGTAAGCAAGAACTCCTAACGGTCAACATGCTTTATCTTAAAATTTGTTTATTTTATATACAAATACGCCACAATATTGAAGTTATTCGAGATTGAAGTTATAAGTAAAACGCCAGATTAAAAATGTAAAAAATCATTTAAATACTGTATATTTAACACACTGTATATAAATTCTGGCTTGAGATTATTTTTTTAATTACGACTTCTATTTTAATTAAAACTTATATAATTTAATCAACGTTAACAGTTATCACCAATTGTTATCAGCAAAATGTCAAACGTAAAGCATTCGGTGGAGGTAAGGGTGGAGGCAAGGGTAAGGCAGAGGCCAAGGGGGTAGGGGGGTATACAAAAGGGTATAGAGAATGGAGAACGACTAAGGGGGTTAACCGGAAAGGCACCGCCCGGAAGTGCAGGAACCCTTTGGGGAGCTTTGTTTGCCGTTTTCTTACTACTATTACGGGACCACGGTTGACGAATTCGCGTTATTATTGTCTTTTTAACGAAGGCCCTTACGCAAGTTTTATTGTTTTGTGGTAATTAATGCATGTAAAAATGGGATATTTTGATTTTTTCCATATATTTCACATACAACATTTTTTTAGACCCTATCGTAGCCCAAAAAAAATCATCTGATTTCGAACGCGATGGCTATTCGTTCGATTGTCACTCCGAGAAATGAGTAAATTTCATTTATTTTCATTCCTCCGTTTTGATAAGACAAAGGGCGGCGTTAAATTGCCTCCACTCAACATGCAATGTCTCGATATCCAGCGGCAAATGAAGGGCGGATTGTCTTGACGATAAGTTCTCTTTGCCAAAAGCCAAAAAAAAAGTGAAAACACAAACAATTGTGCTTATAGTCTGACTAACTCTGATAACATTCTAATCGCGATTGTTTCGTATTATTATAAAGCTAAGTTGATACAAGTTAATTACAAGTGGCTTCGCCGGCGTGAACAATGCCTGTTTCGGATCGACGGCCTTTCCTCAAAACAATGAAATTCCTAATGAAACTAAACAAACAATTGAAGAAACAAGTAGCCCATGCTCATCAAGTAAGTTAAGTATCTCTAAATCAAAAACAAAGTATCTTTACAAAAAAACTTCACCACAATCGGTTAAGCGAATTGGCTATGATGACGTCACAGACATAGATATGGCAAACGCGAGCATATGGTGACTTAGCACAATATTTTGTGCAGCCTCCAAACCAGCGGAAGTGGAGGTACAGTAAATCTATTTGTACCAATACTTACCTTTATGAACCTTTTCGCTTTCGTTAATAAACCTAATGTGGTATGTCTTGAGGCTTCCGGGCCAAGGGGTACCATGTCCTTAAGCTTTTCCAAGCAACTTCTTAAATGTGCTCTTCTGTAACAAAAAAAAAATGTAAATTTAATATTTATCCAGCCGTTGTACAATCGGTGAAATGGAAATAATTTGAAATTACACCTTCATCGAACCCACAATCATCTCTTTTTCATTTAACATTTTCAGACTGTGCCAATGGCCTCTTATATTAAATTTAAAATGAAACAAATTGGGTTTTACATATCTACCTGACCTGTACGATTGTTGGTTCGAATCAAAATTCCCCTAGAATTGAAATGCATAAAAGATATTTTTTATTCGCACGATAAGTGTTATTCGCACACTTTTGGCACATTTGTAAAAAAAAACTCTCTACAGAGATGTTAACAACAAATATAAGTTGTAATAAGCGTATAACAATTTCGACGTAGCTGGATGTAGAACGCATGGCTTAGCGGTCAGAGCGCTTGAATGGTTTTCACAAGGCGCGGGTTTGAATCCCGCTGCGTTCAATTTTTATACGTCTTCTAAATATGTCTTTTTCAATAATAGATCTTGTTAGACAGAGGTGGGAAGTGAAATTCCTCAGTTAGTAATGTTTTTTAATAAAATAAAATGTAAAATTAAATAGCTTCAACATAAACTAATAGTCGACTCTCAATAACCCATTAACAGTAAAACAATTGTAAGATATTTTTTAGATTTAGATTTTTTTTTGTGTTATTCGCACACTAAGGAAATTGAAAAAGACATATTTAGATAACGTATAAAAATTTTAGCGCAGCGGGATTTGAACCCGCGCTAACAACAAATATAAGTTGTAATAAGCGTATAAGAATTTGAACGTAGCTGAATGTAGAACGCATGGATTAGCGGTCAGAGCGCTTGAAATTTTTATACGTTTTCAAATTTTTATACGTTTTCTAAATATGTCTTATTCTAAGATATGTTGAAAAATTGCAATCTCAACATATATTTTATACAATATTCAACATTATGTTCATAGAGTAAATATAAGTCTACCATTGACGTCTAATTTAGCCACTGAAATGGGTTACATTACCGCCGGTATTCCTGTTTCAGCTCAAACGAAACGGGCCGGCGCAATTTGCAAACATCGTTCTTACTACTAGTGTGTTATTTTTTATATTACTAGTTAAAATTATTTACATACTAAATATGTAAGAACAATTTTAAATGTTATCAAGAAAAGTGTATGAATATTTTGTTAAGTGCAGTGTCTTTAAGTTTTTCTTTTTTCAGCTTCACGCTTCTTCACGTATGACATAATAGTTATAGAGACGGTAGTGGCAAAACACTCTGTTCTCCAATTTTCGTCCAAATCCTAGAGATGGAACTCGAACCCACAACCAATCGTGATCCACTGTGCCACGAAGCCCTCTAATTCAACACAATAACATATTATATAAATAATATGTTATTGTGTTGAATTAAAAATATGTAAATACGATTTTGTGATTGGTAAAAAAAACCGTTGAAATTCAGAATCTCGATTACATAATGAAAAAAGGAAACAATTAATCGAAAGCTTCGAAGTAAAATTCAAAATTAACAATTGCACAGAAAAACATTTAACTTACAAGATATAAATGTAAGAAACAATAGTACGGTACAAATAAGCTTTGTTAGCGAGTGCGAGTGGTTGTTCAGTTGCTATATTATTCCAAAATGTTCATAGTCTGTTTATTAAGGATAAAATATACCTATATAGGTATATTTTTTTCATTTTCACGCTATTTCCCGCACAACAGGGTAATTTGCGTGTTTGCGGCGGAACTCAAATTTCAACTTTCTCTTTATAAATGTAAATTTGTAAAAGATAACCATTCCCCCGAGTGGGAATCGGACCCACAACCATTGCGTATCAGACGCTATCACACTGCGCCATAATGGCCTGGCCTGAAATGGATATTTCCAGTTTAGTTTGCCAAATACTGTATTTCTTTTTGTCGTATGTAGTAGGTTTTTATTAAACTTTAAGTAGTTGATGGGTCTAATGTTACTGGAAACCGAATGGCACACAACGGAGTGACTCGTCACTAATGTTGAAAACATCAAATATGGTCGATTCTTAAAGATTCTATTTTTTTTAAGAATCTCCCTGCCAAAAGGCACTCGAAGAAAAAGGCGAAGAACACTTCGCTTTCAGCCCGAACCTAAGACATTTAGTAGTGTTTTAAGGCAGAACTTAAAAGCTGGATGTAGAACGCATGGCTTAACGGTCAAAGCGCTTGGAGGGTTTTCAAAACGCGGGATCGAATCCCGCTATGTTCAAATTTTTCTAAGAATACATATCAACTTCATATACAAAGAGTTCATTTGAAAATATATTTATAAAACGGAGCAAATCAATTTATAACGTATACATAAGCTTTTCTATATAAATCCACGTTATTATAGTATATAAATAAGGACCGTTTAAAATGAACTCACAGTTTTATTATAAAAGGTATGTTAGCAGTATTTTAGAGCTCGTTACGTACGGTTTCTGAGAAGAAATTTTAACAAGAATATTTATTGTTTTAACGTTACACTGTGTAAGGAAAAAACTAGAAAGGTATATTTTATATCATATTTTATAAGACTGGCGGAGAGTGGAGAGCTTATTGCATTGGTGTGTAGGATTTCCCTGAGCTCTTCTTAAATTCCTTCATCTCGATGATTATGACTTGTCTATAATATATTACATAAATCAATCTTGTATAGAGATCGTCGTGACGCAGTGTGGTTTTAAACGCGATTAGTTCTGGGTTCGATTCCCACCAGGGAAAATTAATCTCAATTATTCTCAATGGTACCTAAGGCAAAGGGTGGCGTTATGTTCTGCCACTTAGCACGCAATATCTCGATTTCGAAATATAAATAATGCGTGCGTGATTTTCTATCCGCATCGACGAATGACGGAGTGTCGTGACACTAGGTAGTCAGAGACTAATTTGCTCTGCGGGAAAAAGCGGAAAGCTGAAAAAAAAGAAACTTCGAAAAATTTAGAACCATAATTGTAACAACCATAGTAAAAGGTGCTTTTAATTATTTTCGATTATGATATGATATGATATAAGAATAGTATATCAGTATCTTATAAAGGAATTTGCAATCAAATCAAAATAAAAATATCATTTATTCTAACAAGTACTTCTGAATCATCAGTTGAGATAAAAATGTCAGTATTGTCAGTCGTACAGAAAGCTAACACGAGTTCAGAAAACAGTTTGAAAAGCCATAAATAGGATAATATATTGGTCGTCAAAATAATTCTATTTCAAATGGCGAAAACAAGATGCGTGAAAAATACATATATAGAAAACGTATAAAAAATTTAACGCAGCGGAATTTGAAACCGCGTCTCTTGAAAACCTCTTGAACGGTTCAATCAATTTTTCAATTGTGAACAATTTCGTTCTTTTTTCAATCTTTTTCAATTTCCTAGTGTTAAAAAAAAGATGCGTGAAATATAATAATCTACAATAAAAAAAACACTGGTCTTATACATAATAATATTAGTTTCAGCTATAAAACTTTTTCCGCATATCACTGTAGACATAGAGAACCTAGTGTCAACAAACTCCCGTCTCCACTTTCAGCCCGAAAATATATCACTCTTCCGCAACTACCGCTTATACAGACGCAGACGCTTATTTTATTTATTAATAAGTCATTAATATGATATGGCGATGCAACTGCTTGGTCTATTTATACGTAGAACGGGTTCGAATCCTGCTACGTCCAAATTTATATATGATCTTATTATTTTAATCTTAAACAGGTAATTCTAAAACTCGTAACTCAGATTCAACGAAAAGTTACTAAACGAATATACATATTTTTCCATCGCTAATTCGTTGCGATGTTATCCCTGTATCCCGCGGGGATCCAAAGACAAAGTGGACGGGGAAAAAAATAATAATCCCGGCGAAGATGAAAAAAGAGACTAGCAAAGTATAGGTGAGCCAGACGTTGTACAGTTCGAGCAAAAAGTACTGGGCCAAATAAAAATTAAATAAACGAAATGAAGTATGGCCGTGGTGGTGTTTTATAAAGGTGCTTTGCTAAAAATTTATTTAATAAACGAATGCACTGCTAATTGGAAGAACAAAATGAGTTTGTTGATTATACCTGGCGTTGTTTACAGATGTGGGTCCTTTTATTGTTCTTGGGCTTATAATTTAAAAGATCTTTTTTATGTTTTAAGAGACTAAAGGCCGTCATGGCGCAGTGGAAGAGCGTCTGACTGTAAACGCTTTTAGTTGTAAGTTCAATTCCCACCCGGGGAATGTATATATTAATCACTAGCGACCCTGTCGCGGCTTCGCCTGCGTTAACTACATGACTAAACTATTTAGATTCTTCACCCGCTCGCGTTTCCACTTAAATCACAAACTTCGCTCAAATTTATTATTTAAATGGTTGTAATATTTTTATATATAAACCGCTTGAAATAAAACAAACACTAAATGTTACGGGAATTTTACCAAAATACTAAAAGTCAAAACTGCATTTAAACTGATTAAGATTAGCGTGCACAAACACACAGAAAACATTAGAAAAAAAACATTGTTTTTGGTTCTATTACATTGAAAATGTCCCCAATTATTTTTCATATATCTTCCATGTAGAGACAGCGATCGGTTACATTTTTATTATATGTATATATTTTCATTTCTTCGTTTTGATTAGAGAGGGCAGTGTCTCGCTTCATGATACTTGGTACTCTCTGATAATAATGTAATTATGGAATGTGTGTGAAAAAAAGGAATTAAATAAAATTACAAACTAAATAAATACTATAACACATATTCTTCTCGTTAGTGGAACACTCCTGTCGTAATGTTCGTGGTCATGAAGTGTCTCTCCCGTTTGAAAGCTAGATTGAAAGATTAAAAAAAAAAACTCAAGTGTTATTTACATACTTAGGAGAAGAAGTCGAACCACATTTTTAGAAAACGTATAAAAATTTGATCGGGAAACGAACCAGTGCCTCTTCAATAAAAGGCGAGGCGCAGGTTCGAATCCTGATGCGTGAATATTTTATACGTTTTTTAAAAGTATGACTGAAAGATTTCTACATCTCTCCCCCTGCCTCTTTAGCAGTATTTACAAATATATACATAAAAAGTTAATATATACACAACTTCACTTCTCTTGCCAAACGATTGTTCGTAGAATAATCTTTGGGTAGCAGAAATTAGAAATTAGAAATTAAAAATCTATCTACAGAGATGGTAACAACAAATATAAGTTGTAATAAGCATATAAGAATTTCGACGCAGCTGGATGTTGAACGCATGGTTTAGCGGTCAGAGCGCTTGAACGGTGTTGAAGAGGCGCGATTTCAAATCATGCTGCGTTCAAATTTTTATACGTTTTCTAAATATATATTTACATCAGTTTTTTTTTACTGTAATGTGGAAAGTAAGAGCTTTGTAATAATTAGTATATATGTACGAGTATTTTGGTGTAGTGACTAGCTATTTTTCTGCAATGGTTCGAAGTCACACCCATGATGGAAATTTGTTTCAGCTTTATACTTAATATATGTATGTATATATAATTTAATAGCGACCCGCTCCTTAGTGTGCGAATAACACTTTAAAAAATGTTAAAAATATATACACAACTTAACACCAAGTTATATAATGAAGAACCAAAATTCGTAATTTTATACAAAATGAGAATAATAGGGAAGTCTAAAACAAAATATAAATTACATTTCAAAAAGTACGCC
Source organism: Podotricha telesiphe (assembly GCA_038994665.1). Taxonomy (NCBI): domain Eukaryota; kingdom Metazoa; phylum Arthropoda; class Insecta; order Lepidoptera; family Nymphalidae; genus Podotricha; species Podotricha telesiphe. The sequence goes on along the minus strand of JAOYRR010000238.1, from coordinate 776,225 downwards.
AAGAAGACAAAACTTGATACGTACCCGTCATCTGACAACTTACAATTTACAAACGAAATTACTTCTGGCCGTCTCGTCATTCAAATTCAATGAAGTCAAGTGAATTAAGGTGTTACATTTAAGTTCTTTTTAATGAATAGAGATAGTAGAGACATATTCTCAGCTCTCCGTGTTTTGTGGTTTTTTAGTTTCGTTAGTAACGCAGTCTTAGCATATAATTTTTAAGGCCCCTAGAAAATAACATTTAAAAAAAATTGTAACTTATTTAGGACTGGTATATGAATTGCGTAGACGTAGTTGTAATTTGAACTGTGAACTATGAGTTCAGCTGCACGCTTCTTACTGCATAGAAAGGTCAGAGAGAGCCTACTGTCAAAATACTCCGTTTTCTGTTTCCGCCCGAAATCGAGACGTTTTGTATTGAGTGGCGGAACTCGACGTCGCGCTTCCTTTAGGTATGAGAAATGAAAATGTTTTAAATATAATCATACCCCCGAGTTTCAATTGAACCCAAACCCTAATCGAGTTTACAGTCAGACGCTGTCCCAATGCGCCACGATGGCTGTTATAACTATGAATATAATATATAAAGATAATAAAAATGTAAACGTCTAAATTTATTAATTTAAAGGCTGGTTTCAATGATAATATATTTTCTTGCTTTTTAATTTTTACAGTGTAACTGTTAGAGTCATATTTGTGTTAAGGTAACCTCACCTTAGTTGTAACTAAGGGACGGTCAAGAAGTTTTACCAGTACCTCAATTGTCAAATTATACACACACATACACCACACCATATATATAGCATACATATATCAAAATCTTAACCCTAATGTTAATTAAATAATAATAATTTAAACAAAAAACAGCGGGTATGGACGCAGAATAGCGCTAGTGTTATATTGGAAACTCAATTCAGACGCTCCAGTGTAGAAGTGGCATTATTTTTCCAGGTATTGTTGTCCCAATAGATTGTCTTTGCTTCACAATTTATAACACCGAGAGCGCAAAAATGTAAAAATCTTTTGTATTGGCAAAATATTTTGTATTTTGATAGCGAAATGTTAATTTTGTTACTATATACACTCTACAATGCTTTATTTTCTTTGGTATTGTATCAAAATCTTATTTAAAATAGAAATAAGCGTACTATGAAATATGTTTGATGAAAAAAGTTTTATCTTGTGAACGGTCATGGCTGTATAGTCACCAATTGTATAAAAAAACATTTAAGATAAAGCTTTCGCTAAAAAGTACGGAAAATAGATAAACAAAGGTTGTTTTTTTTATTCTTGTTAATTCATTTAGTGGTTAGTTCTTTTTCAGTTTTTTTTACGAGTAAATAAACTGTGATTATAGAAACTATGTTTCTTAATATTATATGAATTTTATGTAATTAATAAGCAGGTAAACTAAATTATATTATCATAAATTACTATTGTACAAAAAAACAGCAATAATTCTCCATTTTATGAACACAAAATACTTCGCCAAGGTCGCGTAGAATAAAGAAATACACTTAAAAATGGAGAATACAATCGGCGCGAGCGTTGCGCCGTTTAATAGCGACTGACTGCAAACCCTATTAGTTATGGGTTCAATTCCCACTCGTTTAACGATAATGATTCTAAATTACTTTTATTTGTCCGATTTGGTAAGACAAAGCGCGGCGTTGAGTTCCACCACACAACAAGAAATGTTTGACACTAGGTTCTCTCTGTCAATCCTGCTATGCGAAAAATGGTGAAACTTTGCTTTCGTATTAGTTAAGCGACCATCTAAAAAGCAAAATGACAACACAAAACACTTATAAACATATTAAATAATCCAAAAAATTACAGATTACTATGGATCTTTAAAAAATTACACAAAATTACATTACATTTAAATTTTACATGTAAAATTTATAACTCTAAACTAAATCTATAATGTATTCTATATGCTAGCCGTATACAGAGTGTAAATATATGAGTATATATACTAACGGGATTATCCAACTAAGGATAAGGATATTTGGTAAAGGCATCTGTCAAGACTCTCTCGTAGCGTTAATGCAAATTAGTTCTACATTTCTACATGGGAAGCTTCGCATATGTGGAAATAATTGATTTACTAAAGAATTAAGTGACAAAATAATAAATATTTTTATATATCAACATTTATTTAATCATTAGTGATAATGATTTTTCGAAACGTTTTTAAAAACGCTATTGTTATCCGAAATGTGTGGATAGGATTTAAAAAAATATTAAAACGAACAAATCTAGTTTCTCCCTTTAGTAAGACAGTCTCTTTGAATATTGTTTCAACCCTTTCGAATGCAGCTTGCCTTGCCTCTTTCGAAGGCGAGAGATATATTATTAAGTTAGGTAAATTTACCGTCGCCTCCGATAGCGTTTCCGTGGTGTGGTTTCGAGAGAAATTTAAATATTTTTATAGTATATTGATAGCATTGTCTGAGGTCGGGAGTTTGATTTTTGTGAGATATAATTTTGTGAGATATTTTAAAGATAATTCAAAGTTTTATTCAAGAACACTTGATTTCGTTTGTTGTGTTTTGTTTGAATATTTCACTTCGTATTAGCGATTCTGGTTTGTTTTCAATTATATTTTATATAAAACAAAAACTTAGACAGATTTAAGATTCTATATTCACTTAAATAATTATAAAAATCAATTGTAACATACAAGTCGTACTTTAATACATATACAGTAATATATATTCACACAAAAAGAATATCTCTGAAGATATTGTATTTCATTTTTAATTCTATATGACAAGTTCCACTACACATGTATATAATTGTACAAGTTACACATGTATATAATAATGTCAATATCTTCAAATATAAAATTACTAACTCACTTTTTTATATAGTAATAATATATGAAAAAAAGTTCGTCAGTCTTGTATGTTCTCTGCTCTTTAAAGATATCAGTCACTTTTATTCTACACACACACTTTCATACAATTATACACACTTGTACAGATAAATAAATATATAGATAAAATACTCTATAAAATTATAATATATAAAAAACATATTACTTGTTTAATGATCTCTCAATACATGCTATAATTTTCTATATTATTACATACTTTCCATACATACATATTTCCTTCCATACATACATATATCCATACTTTACTTAGTCTAGAGCTCCACGACTATATTAAACGTCATTGAAAACAAAATTCCAACTCCAGTCAGTTCTCATGCCAATTTGAAACTGAATACTAAGTGAGATAGGAAAACTTTTGGTATTTTACACGGCGTAACTCTAGCACAATAAACGTCTTGGCGAGACGTGTGTTCCCCTAATGTATGGCTTAATATTCAAAACAAGTGTTACCGCTTAAAGCTTTTGCAAGAGAAAGCTCTGTTTTATAGTTTATCTTATAACAAAATATTATAATTATTGTTGTGTTCCTAACCTAACCGCCGAACTTTCTCTGAATAGACTAAGATAAAATTATTTTATATATTCAGTAGTTTACCTGTGACCAGTTACAATTTTTATATGTCCTTCAAATTTTGATATAAAAGAAAAAAAATAATGCTAATTCACTTTTACTATCATAAAAATATTTTCATTTGATTTCTTACGTATAAATAAGTATATGTCGGTAATAAACTTTATGTGTAATAGCTATTATCACATATATTTCTGTATGGTTAATCAGAAGGTAATTTTCATGCTTACTTCCGCACCAGAGCGGAGTAATAAAAATAATAATTCCCCCGAGCGGGAATCGAACCTACACTGCGCCAAGATGGCCTATAATTATTTGTATAACATTCACACCGTTTCCCAATGCCAAATTAGACAAATATATAGCGTCTGTATTAATACACGTTATACGATATTACACAATAATGAAACTTAGATACATATACGAGTAAGTGCACAGTATCCTTTATTGCTTGTAGCTTGAACTTAGCTTGAAAGTATGTGTGTGTTTGTGTGTGTGTGTGTTTTGTCGTTGTTATGTTGTGCACTGAAGTGAAACAGTTAATTTAAAACACATTGAAAAAGACAAAACAATTTTCAATCTTCTACTATTCTTCTTTCTTTTCTTTCTTCTTTATTCTTTCTATTTCACTATCGTTTTTGTAATGGAATATCGAGCGCTCATTCCGCAAACGGAGTGTCTTGACACTAAGATCTCTCTGATTACTCTGGTAAGCGAAAAAACGTGAAACTGCTTTTTTACTAACGTTTTTATCGTTCGTAATTATATGCTCGTTACATAAATTAAAATAAACAACCAAAAACACATACAAATGTTTAAATATGTATAATGTTACGAAAGCTTTCAGTTGGATTAAAAGCAAATATTAGCGATTAATAAACAATTCTATTACAGCATGCCCTGGAGGCAATCGTTCAAAAATTTGTAATTAATGTACAAGTTACAGTTAGTCGTTGGTTTGATTTTAATTTGATGGCTGTATGAAAACACCAATATGGTGCAATGGTTAAAGGTTTACTATAAACGATAGTTACAGGTTTCTTCTTTCATTATTATCACTCTGCGGACATATGATCAGTAACTTTTGTTTAAATATTTTCACTATTTTATAAATGTAAATTTTGTTTTTAAACATGCCCAGTACTTTAAGCTCTAGGTACATAAGACTATGAATACCTTAGCAGAGTTCAGTGTTTGTAAGTTTGTGGCCTTGATAGTAATGGGTTCAAAGCTTCCTTTAAATAACGTTTAATACGCGAATTAATAAGCTTATATTGATCAAAGTACGTGTACAAAAATACAATGGGTTGCTTAAAACTTACAGGTACACGTGTCCGAATACAAAGAAAATGTCATAGTTTTTACAGGATGGACAAACAGTCCTTGTCGGGATGACTAGAACTATGGCTAGAAATTTTAGGCGTTTTCCTTTCAGTTTCGTTTCTAAACTAATTTACTATAAAATTGATAATTAGGCATAACTAAAAAATAACCAATATATACAAAACTTGTTTGTTACTCACTAGTGATTGGCAGACAATGCATAGTCAAAATTACTAGGCGTATAATCCTGAAACCTTGGAGAGTCTATGGCAGAATTTCCCGAAATTCCTACGGTGGCCCGAAAAACCGAAAAAAGGGATTTTTTCGTAACTATGGAAGGTGGAAATGAGGCAAGGGTATTAAAGAACTAAAGCCCACGTAAGCAACGTCGCGGGCGACAACTAAAGCGTGAAGCTGAAGAAAAAAAATATGTAAGCAACAAAACTCAATAATTCTGCTTTTGCCTTGCAAATTCTGTTCAGAGGACAAATAAAGCAATTTATTTTTCTACAAGGCCGAAAAAGAATGACATTTTGGGCTATTTGTCATTTTTTTACTTGAATAATTTCTATTCATGTAAGCTATGGCTATTGTAATATATGTGGGTTTTTTTAGTTGTAAGTCACCATTACACTTTCCACTTCAACTTACACTTTCAACTATTATAGAACGAAATACGTATATATATATATACAGGTCATCATGGCATAGTGGGGCAGCGTTCGATCTCCAGTCGGGACGATTATATTAAAATTATTTTAATTTTCTTTCAAAATTAGAAAAAGCCCGGTGTTGAGTTCCGTCACTCAACATGCAATATTTTGATTTCAGGCGTTAAGTGAAGAACGGAGTACTTTAGACAATACGTTCTCTATGAATACCCTGTGGTATGATAAAAAATATATGGATATATATATATATATATATATTTCTACATAAGTGTGTCTGTACATCAGTTGGCCTAGGGACAGATAGCCGGTACATTGTTATCAGAGCTGCGGTTTACTGCCTCGTAAATTACGTCGAGTGCAAAACTCGTAAAAAAGTCATCAAGCTGAATTGGGCGTTTCAGTATGATATGAACAATCGCGTAATTACTGCCCTACTGAACTGGTGTGGTTTAGTGGTTGCTTGTTAAATTCTTGGCTAGTGTGGGGGATTCTTATCTTGATCCACAAGCCGCTGGTAGTTTCTAGTAGGATCGAAAACAGAGACATTTTAATGTCAATGGCCAATTAACAATTGCTTGTATTTGATTAAAGAGTATTTTGATATACGGTATTATACAATATACCCTCGTCATGGGACGTTATAATTTACAAATATATATATTTATAAAAGAAAAATATATATCAAATATTAATTGAGGCCCTCGTGGTACAGTGGGAAAATGTCGTTATAAGCGTGACGGTTGTGTATTCGATCTCCACTCGGGGAAATGCTTATATTTAACTTATTTTCATTTCCCGGCTATTACAAAACGCGGCGTTAATATATGCCACTCAACACGCAATGTACAAATACGGGCGTTAAATGGAGCATCTTAGCACTAGCTTATTTGCCCGTACCTGACTATGCGGGAAAAAGCGTGAAGATGGAAAAAAAATTAAGAAAACATATATTAACAGATATATTTATTACCTTATATTCTTCTACTACTTCTGAATACTTTCGGCCTAAATAACTAAGAATTGGCTACTAATATATTTCAAATCAATCTGGAATCGAATCTAGGACCTCAATAAAAGAATAGAGCAGTAATATACAGCAGCACCAAATAAATACAATTTGGCAAATTCTATGACTAATTGTCAATGAGACTAATTGCATTCACACGCGACTGTTGCATTTTGCTAATACGGCGTAACGTTTTCATACTATTAGTTAATGAACTTGTTCGTAATGGGATTCATTTCATATAATTACTTTGGAGACTTTTGTATACGCGTTGTATAGAAGTTCCAGTTCTAGTTGTGTTGTGTCATAGCCAAATTGTAGTTTTACAGTAGAAAGGGGTGGAAACTGTTAATTGAAGTTAGTTTATATCTTCTTTTCTATATATTTTATAATATGCTCGTATATGTTATAAATATACGCAGTTATCTATACACACATATAATAAAAACGTAACTCATCGCTGTCTGTACATGAAAGATGTATGAAAAAACACATTATTATGGGGGGCATTTATCAATGTAATAGAACTTAAAACAATCATTCTTTTGTGTTTGGCTGTCTGTCTGTGCGTGTGTGCACGCTAATCTCGAAAGCTCAGAAATGTTTATTTCATATCATTCATATGGTTCATAAATAAAAACCGTTACTATGACAACCATTTAAATTATAATTTAAGGATACATACATACATACGTACATATATTATTTTATAAGTACAGGAATTATGTACAAATTTTACATTATATAAAATAAAACAACACAAATATATGTTTGCAATTTGGCTGTTTTTTAGTTACTCTTTAATTAATATTTACTATATGGAATAATATAAATTTGCAAAAACATAACTTTTAAAATGAAAATATTTGTATTTTCTCATACTAACGCATTTTGGGGATTTTCTGGCAAATCGCTCTGCTTTTGCTTCTATTTTATTTAGAGAAGGAAAAGGTTTAGGCACATTTCAACTGTGATAATACATATGTATATATATATATCTATTACTATAGATTTATTAAATGATTATTATATGTTACAGAGATGTATGAAATTTGGCTTAATTAAAGTTTACATGAAGACGAAATACATTAGAAACACATTAAAATAAAAATATTACACACTTCCATGTGTTTCAAATACACTTTTTGCATAAATAATCTAATCTAAGACATTGCTAAGGAAATTGTGTCTACTAGTATTATAGAAAAACACAAGTGTACATACTAAACTGTGTGAACTATATATTTAATATATACGCAGCGTCTTTTATAAAACGCCTTTTACTAAATCTTAAGGGCGAGAGGATTCTTGCTCCCAGCAATAAAACTTACTGTACATCCTTCCTGTAATTTTTTTTTTGACGTGTGTTTTTATTACAGTATGTACCTAATAAAAAGTATTCAAAAATGTGACAGGGCCGGATGAAGTAGGTCTAAGGGCTCATGCAAGTTTTTGTACATATTTAAAATTTAGCACATTGGTGCTTATTACTATGCGGGCGAAGCCGCGGCCTACAGCAGTGTGTATATATTTTCTTAGTTAACTTAGCAAAGAGCTAATTGAAAGGTCTCTAAGAAGCCATAAAAGCCAGGAGTAGCCGAATGGGAGTCAGTAAGTCAGTAAATGAGTAATGTTTGTTTTTTATGGAAAAAGCAGTTCAAGTTTGTAGAAGAAAAAATAAAAATACTAGTAAATAAGTTATAAAAGGGGATTTCTTGTCGTTTACTTTATGCAAGGAATACATATTTTACGTGAGCTCAAATATATACGACTACTTTATCCAGTAATAAGATGAACATCACGACTGTACTTAAAACGCGTTTCCTTGTAATGTAGTAAAAACTTTTACTATGTTTTTTTTTTGCGTATTTACAGTACGAATTTTAAGTGAAAATAATCTCACAACACTTTCCATCTATTTTTGTTTCAATTTTGTTAATAATACGGATTTTTTTTATTAAAACTTCACTAGTGACTTTCTCTTTATCATTATCATATGAACCTACAACCATCGTGTCTATCAACCATCAACCATCAATCGGTAATAACCATCTAGACACGTCCCTATCGCAGCTCGATGATGCCAACATATATTAGATCCACAATAAAATTATAAATGTGAAAGTAACTCTGTCTGTAACTTAATCAAGGCCAAACCGCTGATCCGATTGTGATAAGATTTTATATAGAGAGTAGAGTATTACTATAGAGTATCTATGAGGGTCTTGGAAAGAACTGAATGTAGACTTTTCTCCCATTTTTTTAATTTTGGCAAAACACGCAACAACTTTGAACTGTTTCAAGCGAGCGAAGCCGCGAGTGATCGTAGTACTACATAAATGTAAGCTTTAAGAGTTCAGGGGTACCTTTGTAATGCACACAATGAAGGCTCTTTAAATGGTATGTATGTATTTTATTTCTTATTCTCACGACCTGGTAACTATGGGCGTGGATCGTAAAAAAATCGGACAAAAGTTGGCGATCGCGATAACGATCGCTCACAACGTAACGACTACGACACGGAGATTACAAATAGGATTTACGATTTTTAGGGCCATTTGAAAACAATGATAAACTATGTTTTATTAGTTTCATAGAGGAAATACTAAGTACGAAAATTTTTTTATAGAGGCCGTTTTTTTTATTGTGTGTAACAATGCTTAGTGTGCAAGTTGTAACTTTAACAGTTCAGCGTTCATGGTTTTTTTTTTCAATTTCACGATTTTACGAGAAAGCCTAGTCTCACGACATCCCGTTCTGTTTTCAGCAATATTGTGTATTGAGTGGCGGAACTCAACGCCGCTTTTGTCTTAATACAGAAGGAAAATTGTAATAATTTAAATATAACAATTATACTAAGTGGACAACTAATCGTAATTAAACTCAGACTCTATCTCACTGCGCCACAATAGTTCTCGATATTTATTTTAAGACCGATCGTCTACGTCCGCACATTTTATTCAATCGGACCGCAGAAACGCCATTTTTAAGTATAAACTAAACTTGGCCGTCGCGATAATGAACATTTACAACGTAACGTCTAACGGACACTATAAATAGGATTTAGATTTTAGGTCCATTTCAGAAATGATGTTTCCGTTATAGAATAATTGTAGTTTAGTATGTATTGTTAGTTTCATAAAGGAAATACTAAACCTGTTAGGCTCCTTTTTTAATTTTTTTTACTAATGCTAAAGCACCTAGTGTCAAAACATTCTGTACTCTACTACCAGAGCGGGGAATGAAAATAATTTAAATACAATAATTTTTCCGAGTGGGGATTGAACCTACAACCGCACAACCCAGTGCGCCACAATGGCATCATTCGTTAGTAGTAGTACAGAAAATACATTTACACTTTCGTTTTAACTATAAGGCATTAGTTCAAACTTTAAAAGCTTTTTAAATAAGGATGGATTTTATGTATTTAATTAAAGAACTGACGTTTTTGATTTCAACAGTTGCTGACATTTAAATTATAGCTTTAAATCCAGTCTGTATTCCATTTGTGATATTTCAATTTGTCCTACAATTTCACGGGTTCACGTTCAAGGTTCACGCTTTGTCCTGCATAGCAGGGACAGTCAAAGAGAGCCTAGTGTCAAAACACTCCGTTCTCCACTTCGAATTCGAATGACGGAACTCTTTGGTGCTAGAGAAAACAAATAAAAATATTTAAATATACTTAATTCCCCGATGAAATAGTTGAAAATGTGTAATTCTGTAATCCTCGTATATGCGGGACGCGTGAAGTTATAAATATACATACAGCAGAACCGACAGCAAGTAGTTTTATCAAACAATAGGTGATGTACAGGCTGTTTCGTACGCTGTGGCGTGACGTCACTTGCATACAAATTGACATCCAAGCTGCGGTTGCGTGAGCGTTTGGTTAATGACTTACTCCTAATTGTGTTGTGGAAATCTTAGTTAGTTACCGTTTCTAGGGTAGCGCAAGTTCAAATTCGTTTTTTTCTTAAGATTTTGTAGGAGAAAGAAGATGTCTACACTTAGCCCCCCTTAGAATTCTATGGATTCACCGTGCCATTCCAGTTTCTGGGACTTGCGACAAAAGTGGAATACCCTACCCCTTAAAAATGCACTCAACAATCTCAGCTACTCTCTCTACTAAACCAAATTTGAAAAGATCTTACTAATGCAGCTTCCGGAATACGTATTATTCTTAGAGAAAGACGCAAAATAAATATCTCAAAAACAGCTTCACACTTGCCCCCATAGAGATCTAGGATAAAGCTCTCTGAAACAGGAGAACACAGTGTCAAAACACTCCGTACACATCTTATTTTTGTATATAACTTACAAATATTAATGATACTCAGTTTGTAACTTTCGGGATACAGTCCGACAAGTCTCACTTAAACACAGTTAAAATTAAACTAGTTTAAGATACATATTTAGAAAACGTATAAAAATTTGAACGCAGCGGGATTTCAAGCGGGTTCAAATCCCGCTGCGTTCAAATTTTGATACGTTTTCTCAATATGTCTTTTTCAATTTCCTTAGTGTGGGAATAACACTTTAAAATTTTTTAACAAAATATAATAGTTTTAAATAATAAACAAAAAGATTACTTAAAATAGCTTTTTGATAGAACTACAATAAATGATTTACAAACACCACGCAAAGTATCATATGGAGGTGACATAGACGTTTAACATACAAATTGACTTGCCGGCTGTGAGCTATAGCTGGCATTATGCAACTGAATTCATATAATATTTAGATATATTTCAGATTTATTTCACAATATCCAAAATCTGAAATTCATTTAGATTTCATCGTGGCGGAACTTTAGAGCCTAGTGGCGCAGTGGGACAGCGTTTGAATTTAAGCTCGATTAGTTGTAGATTCTATGCCCATTCGGAGGATTATATATTAATTATTTTCATTTGTCCGCTTTGGTAAATAAAGCGCGGCGTTGAGTTCCGCTACTCAATACGCAATGTCTAGAATTTCGTTGTAAAGTGGAGAACGGAGTGAAAGAAGGCCGGCCACATCCCTATAGCTCGTCTGGTGTTACACGGGGTGGTGGGCGGCGGTGATCATTTACAGGTGACCCGAACGCTCGTTTGCCTTGTCTATGGAATAAAAAAAAGGGACACTAAGTTCTCTGCCTATCCTGATATGTGGGATATAGCTTGAAACTGCAAAAAAAAAAAAGAAATTCCGTTCCAAATCTTACTATTAGATAAATTGTCTCTTTAAATATAAATCAAAACAAAAACTTCATAAATATTGCTCTACATTTATGAATTGCCATTCTAAGTAAGTAACGAATACGAGAAAAAGGAGAATCGCTGTAATAAAGCATTTTGCAGTAAGCACAACCCTCGTTCTTAAAACAACTATTCTTAGATACCGGTTGCCTTTTATATTTTATCTTTTGGAATTGTCAAATATGTTTTTATTTATATTTCAACCTATCCTAATCTATCTAGACATATAATAAAAATGTAACTGATCGGTGTCTGTACATGGGACATATATGAAAAAAATATATTATCAATGTAATGGAACCCAAAACAATGATTTTAAATTTTCTGTTCTGTTTATCTGTTTGTCTGTGCGTTTGTGCACGCTAATCTCAAAAACGGCTTAACCGATTCAAATGCAGTTTTGACTATTGTATTTTGTTAATTAAGCGTCCCTTAAAATTTCAATCTGTTCATAAATAAAGAAGTTACAACCATTTCAATTTAGGCAAAGTTTGTGGTTAAAGTGAGAACGCCGACGAGTGAGACAAACAATTACTCGTATAGTTTACGCAGGCGAAGCAGCGAGCGGGTCGCTAGTAATAAATGTGTATAGCCGATATGTAATTGCTATGTTAAAGAGATGTTTATAATAAAGATTGTATGCTTTTAATAGATGTCATTTTTATTTTACTTTTAGCTAATACATTTTGTTTTATTTATTTATACATATATATTTTTTGGGCATTAACATATGGTTTGTTATTTTTTACTGTATATTTCAACAGTTGTTAATAATATTGATAAAGAAATGGAAGATGGAGAATATGTACGTAGCGTGTTAGTAGGATATAATTAAAAACAAAAAAACATCAATCAATTCCTCGAGTTGGGATCGAACCCACGACTATTGTAAATACAAACAACCGCTGCCCCACTGAACCATTTTTATATAAAACTATTTAAAGCGATATATGCAAATGCAGTGCATAATTAACGAATATTTCACGTAAGCTACGCAGTTAAATTTGAATGTGAAATTCGGTAACCACTCTGACTATGCAATAAAAGGCGGAAAGAAAATACGCGTAAATAAAATAGATACGGCTACAAAATTGTTTCAATAGGTGTAATAGCACCAAATTATAGAACTTATGTATAGAATTGATCGATTTGAGTATAGAATTAATCAATTTGAGTATAGAATTGATCAATTTGAGATGAAATCATTTCACGAGGTATTAAATAGGTGTAGGGAAATATTTACTAATAGACAATCGTGGTACTGTAAGTTAGTGTCTGTCTGTAAACGAGATTCAATGTGGGTTCGATTCCCACTCGTGGGATTGATTATGTTTAATTCACAATCACGTTAATCGAATATAAAATTTATAATCATGACATTGAATTAAATGATTAAGGTACTTTTTCTTCGTTTTTGATATAGACAGTAGTATTGAGTCCATTTTTTTTTCTTTTTTTCTCGGGTAGGCAGAGAGCACCTAAGTGTCAAGATACACAGTCTTCCAATTTCCGTCTAAATACTTGTATTTAAATAATAAAGTCTCACATACGCATTTTAATATGTATGTAACCGTTTAAAGAGCTACTGTCACTGATATTACATTTATACTCTACTCCAAAGGGACATAAGGCGAGTTGCATATTTTTAAAAAATAATATTTAATTATTATATATAGTATTGTACTATACGTGAAAGCTTTTAGCCCTTTGTTACATAAAATATACCGAAATAGAGATATTAATATTGCCATAGTCATAAAGAATAACGCCATATGTACCTCTGGAGTGGAAATGAGAAAAGCTAATATATTAGAAATGTATTAAATTATTTTTTTTTTTTTTTTTTTTTTTTTTTTTTTTTTTTTTTTTTTTTTTTTTTTTTTTTTTTTTTTTTTTTTTTTTTTTTTTTTTTTTTTTTTTTTTTTGCGTACTTTACGCGTTAACAGATCTACTAGTAAGTATAAATAAGTAACTATTAACATATGTATTACAATACAATGTTTGTATTTATTTATTATTCCACTAACAGAGCCACATCTGTCTATAATTGATCTCATTTGACATTAACTTCCTATTACTATACTACCCTTAAACTGCGTAAGAAAAAAGACAATAGTATAGATTGCACTCTTTTCAGCATAGCGGGGTTTCTTTTTCCCACATACCAGGGCAGGCAGTTCTCTGCTATCCGCCCGCAATCGAGACATTGCATATTGAATGGCGGAGCTCAACGCCACGCTTTGTCTTATAATAATTTCGCCCGTGTGGGAATCGAATCCACAACCAATTACGATCACAGTCAAAAGCTGCCCTACTGCGGCACGGTAGCTTCAATACTTATAGCATTTTAGTACTATACTAAAAATAAAATGAGCTTAAAAGCAAAAGTCAACCTCCATTCTCTATCTCTTCTAACTTCAAAAGCTAAAGCTTTCGATCTTAATATCAACTAAATTTAACCTCTGACAAAAAAACACAAGCAAATTCTTCTAAGAATGTGTATAAAGCCTAAGGGGTTGAAAGGGGGTGTAGTATGAGGTAAGGGGTGGGTCTCCTGAGGGTCGTTTTGCATACAGATTGAACTGACCAGTGACCACGCGTAGCTACGTGTTCCGTTAGCCACATGTTTCGTATTCAAATGATACGATTTAAGATTTGCCACCTATACGTACATACAAACTTACAAATAAGTTTAAAATATATATAAAAAAAATACTAATACAAATTACTATACTGTTTTATGTATAGAACGTAAGTCGTAACTAAGTTTTATTTATCGTTTCACGCGAAAATGAGACGTTCTTATAATAAATAAATTAAATATTAAAAAAGATATTTCAAATAATAAGTATAAATATATTTGAGAACCTTGTGACAAGACACTCCGTTCTCCTATTTCCACCCGAGACATTGCGTGTTGAATGGCAACATTTATCTTTTTTAACATTTTAAAATAACACACTTAGGCAATTGAAAAACATATTCTGAAAATGTATAAAATTTAAACGCAGCGGGATTCAAACCTGCAAAATTGGACGGTTTTCAAGAGATGATTTTTACAAGTTTTCTAAATATGTTTTTCAACACTTATCTTGTCACCAGAGCGGAGAAATTAAAATAATTAAAATATAATCATTCCCCCGAGTTGGTATCGAACTCACAACCACACAAAATAAATTATATACATTGAATACAGTAGTTCTACTGTAAATTATAATATTTCAAATCAACTTTAAGTAGGTTAAAACAAAAGAATTATGTAACAGACGAGAACAGTTGTAGTTCTAACGTAGCGGCTCTACCGAACGCTACGCGGCGTATCTCGTAGGTCTACGGTCGGCTACACTTTGTGTAAGCTGTCAAAAGTTTTATTTTATTGCGACTTTTAAGTTGATAATGTGCAAATAACGTTATATTAATAATACTATTAAAGGTTTAGTGTTTATTAGTGTAAGATTTTTCGCTTCTCCAGTTTCATAGCTCTTGCAATATCTCGGATTCGGGCGGAAAGTGGAGAACGGAGTGTCTAGGTTCTCTCTGACTATCTTACTGTGAGGGGTAAAGGGTGAAGCAGATGTAATACTTTATTTAAGCGATCATTTTCTGTCGCAAATAGCTTTACTCAAATAAAATGGTGTTTTTAATATGAAAATTTAAATTACATCTGTCAGCCTTTTGTGAAAAAAAAAAATAGAAAATGCAAGAAGCTAGTTACCAAGACTATATATATATATATATATATATATATATATATGTGTGTATGTGTGTACATTGAAATAAAGAGTACTTTTAGTAAACCTAACCTGCCATAATTCCGTACGTGCTCGCTTACTCAAAATACTAAAGGCTTATCACAAACGGTGAAAAGTTTGGTCGATTCGTTTAATGTCGAAAATTTAATCGGCCCAATTTCATCTGCGAATTTAACTTTGCATGTTAAAAGTTTTATAATGAATGGAGTTGAATACCAATTTGTGTTAGTATTAATATACTGCTGCAGAATTGAATTATTGCTTTTTTTGTATGGTACATCAAACAAAATTTGTTTTGAAAATAACAAATTAGTTTATAAAGAAAATTAAATGGAGCACGCTAAAATGGGACGCGATTAAAATCATTCCCCCGTTTTCGTGGTCGTCCTGGCATCGACATTGAAATAAGCTATGAAAATATTATATCGCCATTGGATCAAAATATTGAAGTGAAAATTTCAACAAATAGCGTTGCAAGATTGATATATTGCTTGATAGAAATATAGATTCTGGTGGTAAAACATAACAAAAGTGAAGTATTTGGATGGATTTAAAAGCTATAATTTCTTTGTAATTGTAACATATGTTTATTTATTATGGTACTACATATGCTTGGATCGTAACAACAACAGTCAGAGAACAAAGGTGTGATAATAAATAAAAATATTGTTCATATAATAAATATTATTGCGTATCGGAATGATATGCCTTAAAAAAGAACTTGAGCGGTTTTCAAAAGGCGGGTTCAAATCCAGCTACGTTCAAATTTTTATACGTTTTCTAAATATGTCTTTTTCAATTTCTTAAGTGTGCGAATAACACTTTAAAAAATATTAGAAAAATAAATAATATGCGTTGATATATCTGACCCTGGAGCAAGACTCCCTGGACGCCCAAGGAAGCTATGGCTGGATGTCGTGCAGCAGGATATGAGAGTCAATGGACTAACCACTGAGGATGTCAAAAATCGTGCAAAGTGGAGGAGATTGAGTAGAAAGGCAGACCCTGGCTAAGCCGGGATTAGTGCCAAGTAGAAGAAGAGAGAGTATTGATACCTTCGAACTCTATCAGTAAATTGAAAATTCTATATTAATCGTTTATCGCATTTGGAAAGATATTTTATATTATCGCATTTTTAGAAAACGTTAAAAAAATTCAACCAAGCGGAACTTCTTGGAAACCGTTCGAACATTTTTTTATTATTTTTCACACACTTAGGACGAAATTCCAATGCACCTGGATTAGAACCAGCGCCTCTCGGAGACCGTCCACGAGTCCAACCATTTTGGTGCAAGTAAATAAATTTTAAAAACCATTTAAACAAGATACAGTACAATCTTCCTACTTCAATATATGCAAGACACTTGTCTAAACATACAACATGCGAAATTCCTAACAATTTCGAAACCAGAATTGAGTTAAGCTATCAAAACTATAACAAAGCTAAGCAAATTTGTTTATTATTAATATACGAGTAGAGTAAGATGTGTCATTTGTCTAGATGTTTCCATTTAAGTTTGCGTAACGCAAACATACAGCATTCAACGTTTAAACGTATTGATTTTGCGGCGTCAAGATGTTCTTACAATGTAATGGAGAAATTTAATGTTTATTTTGTATTTATTGTTATTTATTAATGGACAATTATTGCTTGACAAAACAAGACTTATGTGTAAATTTCTTTTTTAAGTCCCACTTTCCGCCTGAATTCGAGATATGAACACACAGTTCAGTGGCGGATCGTCAACTCACCTCTCAACGCGTCTTGTTTGTAGAGCGGAGAATTAATATGATTCCAAAATATATTCCAAAGAGTGCGATTAGAGTTAGAAACTATTCAACTGCGCCCAGATTGTTTAATCTTATATCGATTCGATTTTGGAACTAAAAGATGAAGATTTCAAAATTGAATGTAATGAGGAGTGCTTAAATACGTGAAAATCCTTTCAGATCACTTAAAATTTTTTATTTTCCCAATTTTACCTGTAACAATGAAAAATTATAATTAGTTTATTATTAGTACATACTAAATAAAAACAACATCCCATAGTGTGTCCTTGAAGAAAAAATCGTAATGCAGCCAGAGCATGAGGGATGTAAATCGGTGAAATGTTTTATTATATACAAACATAATTAATTCAATTCTCCACCGTGGAACAGTGAGTCAACGTCCTACTGTCAACGCAGTGGCTGTGGGTTCGATCCTCACTTGGAAGAATGATTACATTACCATTAAATTTACATTTTTTGCGCGGCATCAAGATCTGCCACTTATAATACGTAATGTCTCGATTTCGTATGGAAAGCAGAAAACGGAGTGTCTTGACACTAGGTGCTCTCTGCCTTAAAAGTTCTCTTGATTTAGGATAAAACCCACAATGCAAGTGAAAATACAAATACTAAAGCTGTACAATGATGGCATAAAAATAATTGAAATGAATAACATAATATCCCTATAAATAGACCAGCGGTTCCCTTTCAACCCCAACATTCAGACTTGCGTCCAATTTCCTACAGTTAAATTAAAGGTTGTATTGACCTTTGCGATGTCTGTAACTCGTTAGTTTGCGGAAAATTTACTTTGAGCAAACGAACAAAAAAAGTTTTATGACCCGGCGCCGAGTCTTGCTGAAAGGATCATTCTTGGGTTATTGAACATGGTGTTGTTAAGGGGCTTAACTACTTTCTTGATAATGGTATCTTGATACACTTGTGCCTATGTTTTGAAATCATTTTCACAAAAATATGGCTCCGTCACTGCTTCATAGCTAACACCCCACCAAACCGTCACTGAAGTCGGATAATGCCTACATTGCACTCTGATGACTAATTTAGAAGCTTCTTTAGAGCTTACAGCAAAAATACGCTCATATTGTTTGTTAAAATATTGCTGAATTGTAAAAACTTCCACATTCGTAAACAAAACTTTTCTGTGACCTCCCTTTGCGTACCGATTAAGTATTTGTTTTAATTTCATCAAATATTATATTCTGTTTTAAATTATCAATTCAAAAATGATTAGTGCGTCTCTTATGGATGTAAGTCTTAAGTCATCTATTAAAATACGCGACATGGTCTCCTGAGATAAAATCTTTCAGATTTCGGTCAGGATTTCTTCGAATTCATCAAAGCAGTAAGGTTAAGACCTTGCTGCTTTGATAGCCTTTTTGGTTTAGATCTTTTTCTGTCACAAACAGAGGAGGTTTCATTGTACAATTCAATTTTCAATTTTTGACTAACACCAAAAAAATGCACGATTTAAAACTTGTATTTAGCACCATATCTATCTACTCTATGTAATGCAATCACAGCGATTAATATACCAAAATATTTTGTAATATATTGGCTCGAAAATAAGAAAACGCAATGAACAATTACATTAGAATGACAGATTCCAAATTCAAAATTAATATTTGTTTATTTTTTAACATTTTTTAAAGTGTTAATCGCACACTTAGGAAATTGAAAACCGTTCAAGAGACACGGGTTCAAATCCCGCTACGTTTCAATTTTTATACGTTTTCTAAATATGTATTTTTCAATATTTGCTTATTTTTAATTGTAACAGTATTTATGGCCAGATTAAGGATATAAAAATATATATAAAAGCAGAACGTTCAAATCTAATAATATTTTTTAAATAAACCGAAGACTTATGCGAATCTAAAGAGATCCATCAATATTTTTTGACAGACCCAACCGGTAGAGAAGCCAGGAAATAAGCTTTCCGACATAACGATGCCCAAATCAATCTCACTTCAAACGAAAAACGCATCGCAAACGCCCGTCGGATATTTAATAGCGCGGTAAAAGGGCGTAATTACTGTGTAATTCGAACATGAGACATCGGCGTTTCAGAATCGATTGCTGGAAATTGAGTTTTATTATAGGGTACATTTACAATTTTTTTTAACATTTTTTTAAGTGTTAATCGCACACTTAGGAAATTGAAAAATACATATTTAGAAAACGTTTAAAATTTGAACGCAAAGGGATTTGAATCCGCGCCTCTTGAAAACCGTTCAAGTTCAACTGTTGAACGGTTTTCAAGAAGCGCGGGTTCAAATCCCGCTGCGTTCAAATTTTTATAAGTTTTCTAAATATGTATTTTTCTTACGAATACTGTTATTTTAAAGAATTTATGAAAAAAATATTTAACAATTTTAATTTACGGTACAATTGGAAAATATAAATGGTTGTATTTTCAATTTCCCTTTTATAAAGTATCTACAATTCTAATAGAGGTATTATCCAAATCGACATAGACAAAAAGCGTTAGATTGTTGAATTAAGTGAAAAGTATATAATTGGTATATTGAAGATAACTAAAATATGCATTAAAACGGCTTCTCTCTTTTTTCCGTGTTTTTTGACCCTAAAACGAGTCATTGCGTGTTAAATGGCGGAATTGCGCTTTTGCGACTAATGGGGGAGAAATGAAAATAATTAACATAATCACTCCCCCACGTGGGGATCGAATCCACAATTAATACCATAACAATCAATACCATATACTGAAAGATATATTACTTATAAATAATCGTGAAAATTGCAAATTTTCGACTCATTCATACACGTGCTTGTCGTTTTGATTTAAATAGCAAAATAAAGAGTGTATAAGCTTCTCTTTAAGCAAGTTATAATCTAGTGAAGTGCAGCAAGACGGTAAGTCGAACAACCCACTATTATAAAGTAGTCGTAAAACCGCAAAAACAAAATAAACACAAATGGCATTCCCCATTAGAAATCGTAATTGAACAATTTGCGAAATGAAAGTCAATATTGAGAACGGGAAGTGTGAATCTATTTCGCTTCGCCCCAAAAAGAATCGCAAACACTTTTACAAGCGATTTAATTATGCGGTAAATACGCTCGCGAAATTGGAGCACTCTTTTCTCCACGTACAAATTTAACGACATTTTTTATTCTGAAAACATCCAAATATTTTTCCGTTCTTGTAATTAAGTTAGAAATTTTTGATGACGGTGCATAAAATGGGTTAATTGACATGCTTTTTGGGGTTTATCTATTTTTCTTATAAAATGGGTTATTTGATAAGTTGTTTGGGTTTTATTTATTTTTATTATAAATTATTAATTATTCGAACTATTATATATCATAGATTAATCAATATAATATAAATATCTAATTATAGATGTACAATATTTGTAATGAATAACTTAATTCTTAACTTCGACCATTCAGAAATTATATTAAAAATAACGAAACCCAAAGTCGCACTTGGCTATATGGGAAGATTTATATAAAAAAATATGTACATATAAATATTCAATTAATTTACATACAATTTCCCATCTATAGCTTTAAGGCATCTTACACTAACATTGCATTAACTTATTAGAACTTAGAGCTTGGACAGTGGAAGTGAGCGTCAATGCGTTTTTTAAAGGGGTCTCCTTACACACTTGGGTCGCAAGTTCAAGCCATAGCCCCGAGCTTTTCTCCCTACAACTTGATGGTAACGCACAGTGAATCAAAATGGAATGCTAAGGACGTTCTATCTTCCTTCATAGTAAAAATAACTATAAAACAAATAATTATATCTTAAAACGAAAAAGCAAGGCAATAGCGTAAATCAAAAAGATTCACAAGCTCAGGCTTTACATTCCACTTGCCGCTATAAAATCTGCATCTCGGGCCAATGCAAAAGAGTTCTAAAGTAAATCCAACGTCTTCAGACGCCAGAATAAACAGAAGCCGAAAAGCCTTAGTAGGATGGTCTTTCATGACGTTGAGTGTTTCTAATTATGTGGGCTTAAACCTCAGTTTTATTTTATACAAACATGTTGTTTTTTTTTCTTTTGATTTTTATATATCTACACAAAACCTATAATTTATTTTATATGAAAGGTAATAATTAGTAATTACAGTCGCTTCTGTCGAGGCTAACTTGGCGATGTGGGATAAGGTGTGATTGCAAACGCGATTGGTTGTGGGTTCGATCACTACTCGGAGAAATTGTATATCTAAATTATTTTTCATTTCTTCCATCTGGTATAAGACAAAGCGCGTGTTGAATGCGGTGGAACTTCGCGTTCCACCATTCAACACGCAATGTCTCGAATTCAGGCGGAAAGTCATAAATGTAGAATATATAGCTTGGACACACAATACTTGCAAACACACACACACACACTTTATATTTGTTGATTCACTGTTATAAATAATAATACATTATTTTATTTTTGTTTATATTTTTAAATTGGTAAAGCTAAATTGTAGTCAACGGGGAAGGGAGTCATTCCCAACCCAAGTATCCTAGATTACTAAATGGGAAGACTCAGCGACTCAATTTATTAAAAAACTTTAAGTGAATAAAATTTAAATTTTAAACAAAATAAAAAAGTGGGAAACGGCGTGTCCAGTTCTAAACTTTTCACCCGAAATTTCCGTTTTAAGTGTCGGAACTCAACGCGGCATGCAAATGAACATAAATATAATTATTCCAGCAAGTTAGGATCGAACCACCAACCGATCGAATTTACATTCAGAAGCTGTCACTACGCTATGGTGGCCTGAATTAAATCAGATTATAAATAACTAAATAAAGTATAATTCATCAGACCATCAACAAACGAGTTTAATTAGCTTTGTAAAAGTAATAGAGAATAAATAAAAATATTTTATTTATTTACTAAGAAAGAATGGTTAAGGAAGGAAAGTTTGCAAAGCCTCGCCGGAGTTGAAGTAACTCGGGTGACTTTTCGCCACGTCCAGCTTTAAATTCAATATAGTCCATTAGAAAATTCTTTGAGATTTTTCCACCTTAACATAACTACTAAATAAATAATATAATTGTATTATATTAAATAAATGTAGAATTTACTGAGGTCATCATGGTGCAGTATCTGATTGTAAAAACAATGCAGTATCTGGTTGTGGGTTCGGAAGCCCGTGGGCTAAAGGAAGCCCGGCCTCGTCTTGTCTAAAAGTAGGGAACGGACGGTACTATGTTCCCTTGTCCGTTCTATTCTATGCGGGAAAACACATAGTACTTAAAAAAAATTTATATGCTGAGTCTAAGTCAATATATATATTTTATCAGTTAAACAGGTATAATAAACACAAAAATATAATATAATCATTCGACCGAGTGGGAATCGAACCCACAACTAAAAGCGTTTTCTGTCCGACGCTGTTGAAATCGCCACGGTGGCCTCATAAAGGCTCAAAATTCTGCTTTGTCCATAAGACAGGGTGTTTCGAAACATTAAAAAAATCTGTAAACATATCTTTATTTTCCACTTTCCGCCCATATTAGACGCTTTGCAATTTGTCTAACCACATAGAATGCTACCATTTTAGTGTCTGTCTAAATGTTCATTTATAAAATAGGACGAATGTACAATTATAAAATAGGACGAATATAGAACCGCCAACATCACATGATAAAGTCGCTTTCAATTATCTAGTCAGTTAGTATTTACTCTACACATTTACTTAAGAACAAAATTGTATAAAGTTTCAACTGTAGATAAGACCGTGTACTTCGCAACTGTAGTTCAAATTCAATAAAGCCGTTAGAAAATTCTTAGTCAACAAACATACAAGACGCTCGTTGCTTAATGCACTGATGTTGCTAAGAAGACTCGATTACTTGCAATTCTATTAAAGTACAAGTAAAGTACTTGTGTACATTAAATTACACACAATACAGGTATACGAAATAGATATACTCGTATACTTAAAATATACGTTAGTATATAAACCGTAGGGTGAGCTTAGTTTTAAGACATTCCATTCTTCAACTCAATTTGTTCATTATATTTTTTGCAAATTTAAGTGTTGAGAGGTACTTCAATATAACAAGGCAATAGAAACCTATGTATATATATATATATATATATATATATATATATATATATATATATATATATATATATGTGTGTGTGTGTGTAACCGGACAGAGGAAATATTTCTAAAATAAACTTCCTCCAGCTCAATATATTCATTAAGTTAAGTCAATCGCTTGCTAATAATGCCACAATACAGTTACTTCTTATTTACTTAAGAATCTTTCTTATATAACATCTCTAAAAATTACTCAGGCATTACAATATAACTGAAGTAGAATCAGTCTTTATTATGTTTTACAAGCTATACCTCGTAACTTAGTTTACATGCTATATATGTGTGTATGTATGAGTATACTTTAAAGGCTAGACACTTTGGCTTTTGGGCTTTGCGTTAAAGACGTTTCCTTGCTATGCAATCTCTACTGCATTTAGCAGGTATACGGGGAGTGTTCAGGGGCACTGTTTGTCGTGAATTCTACCGCTGAATTCACCATCTGAATACGTGGACTCTACTATTATCCGGTTTTGTAGGAATTTCCTTCCACGTGCCACACTACTGTGAAATGGCCTACCAGCGGTGTTTCCAGGTCCATACTATTTGGCCGGCAACGCAGCTGTAGCACCACTGGTGTAACATGGGGTCGTGAAGAGCGGTGTTCACTTACCACCAGGTGACCCGCATGCTCGTTGGCCTTGTCTATAGTATAAAAAGAATGATCCATAGTTTCGACTGAAAAACATAAAAATTCAATATTTTCAGATATCATCAAAAGTACCAAAAACTCCCTCTTCATACTTTCTTTAACTCCCCAAGGAACATTAGTGCCAAATGTCTGCTTCTTAGGATTCGTAATTTCGGCTGTGCCTCTGTCAGTCAGTCACTTAGTAACGGAAGATTTTATATATATAAATATTGACCCGATATAGTACCCGACATTTTCAACACTTTACAGTAATCGGTGGTCCCAGACACACTGACGTGTCATCCGTCTGTCAGTGGATACAATTATTATATCAAACTACCGCCAAAGATTTCTTAGTTGCCTCGCGTACTGCCCTGTTACTAAAATGTATGATCGAACACCAAAAATATACGCGATTAAT
Organism: Podotricha telesiphe; assembly: GCA_038994665.1. Lineage (NCBI taxonomy): Eukaryota > Metazoa > Arthropoda > Insecta > Lepidoptera > Nymphalidae > Podotricha > Podotricha telesiphe. The sequence goes on along the minus strand of JAOYRR010000238.1, from coordinate 751,839 downwards.
CCGGTTAAAAATAGTTTCATTTTAAAATACCTATTTCTAAATTGAATTGAAACGGCACGATGTGGATTGTTTTCTTTTCACGTCAGTGCCTTGCTAGAACAAAAAGGAAGAAGCCGAAGCACTCTGCTCTACGATTTCCCCCCGATATTGGATGGAGAAATTGTGTGTTGAGTGGCGGAAATCAACGCCGCATTTCATCTTACTTACTTACTTTCTTACTTAAATTCTCCGCCTTTCGAAATTAAAATAATTTAAATGTTGATTCATACGAGTAGAGATTGGACCAACATCCAATCGCGTTACCAGTACGACGCTGTGCCACTGTGCCTTTTAATAATGAACTCGGCTTTTTCGCTACACGTATATATATCTCTCTTTAACAAGTTCTACTAGAATCTAGTATTACGTTTTGTAACAATTCTTCTAGTTCACACTGAGAAATATCTCAAGTGACCAAGTGTGGCAATTTTATGGCTTTATAGAAACAAATGTGTACCCGCACTCTAAACAACGTGGCTTAGACTGTAAGTGACTTAGTTATGTACGGTCTAGATCTGGGAACTTTAGATCTAGAGTTACACTTTGTTTTAGTTAAAGGGCTTTCAGCTTCACACGTATTTCGGAATAACAGGTTAGTCGGAGAGAACCTAGTGTCAAGACACTCCTTTTTCCAATTTTCACTCGATTTTGAAATATCGCGTGTTTAGTTGCAACTCAATATCACGCAATGTATTATTGGAGTGGGTAATCTAGAATAATTTAAATATGTTAATTTCAGTGCGTGGGAATTAATCCCACAACCGTCTCGTTCAATCAGACTCTGCCCCACTGCGTCACGATGGCCTCAAGGACGTTCAAGATTATTTAAATTACCTTATTAGCTTGTTAGTATGATTGTCAAGTTAGAGGGCGTGAAATTTAAATATAACAAAACAAGTATTACGTACAATACAACAATAGTATTATCATTTAATTTAAAAAAAAATCACAACAAGCCCAAAGCCCAAACCATCGCAATACGTCAATTAATAAGTATACCTAATTCTAAATTTTTTTTAACATTTTTTTGAAAGTGTTATTCGCACACTTAGGAATTTGAAAAAGACGTATTTATAAAACGTATAAAAATTTGAACGCAGCGGGATTTCAAGAGGCGCGGGTTCAAATTCCGCTGCTTTCAATTTTTTATACGTTTTCTAAATATGTATTTTTCAAGTATAATTCTCTTATAACCTGCTCGTTTAATTACAAGAAAATTTCTTACACAGCGAGAGGGTAGGGCTTTCAATTTTACATCATTAGAATATACTAAAATACAAACTCTTCTACGCAAGACTCGTTACCTGTTTTTCATTCATTTTGTAATTTTAAACGTGCAACTTTATTCAATTACTTGACAAAGGCAATTTTTTTATGTACATTTTTTAACATTTTCTTAGTAAATTTGCTTTTAATTAATATTTATGATGCCGGAGAAAAGATTCGAAGTGGATTTTACGTAACCGTTAAGTAACTTTAAAAAGATAATACCAGTAAAAGAAAGCTATTTTAACTTGAAGCTTGTATAATATTTTAAGTCACTCTTTTCTCCATTTTAAATAAACACAAAGGTATCGGGACAAAAATAGATTTAAAAGATTAAAGATATTTTAAGCCAATTTGGTGTTGGAATTGGAGATTTAGGTTAAAAAATAACAAAAATTAGTTTTGTTAATTCTAAAGCAGCCTTTAGCTCTATTAGGGACAGCCGATAACATAATAAAACCCTTTCGTTATTCATAATAAAACTCTGATCTCGTGTGTTTCGTCTGAACGGTAAGATAACTCATGTGCATGTACCCGTTGAATTTTACTGACAGTGCCACAATAGAGATAGGGGCCCTGTTATAAGGGCTGCTTGTTACACCGACATACAAAATACACTTAAAATTTTATAAGAGGCAAATTTTTAAACGAATTCTATCTTTTTCTTTCTATCTTAGAATCGATATTGACGTGTGGTGGAACACCGCACGCAATGCAATGGTTTTGGGTTCAATTCCTATACAGTGGAATTATATTTCAACTCGGTTTATTTAACGACGATATAATAAGACAATAGGTTTCTCAATCTAGTATACGATAATCCAGAGAGCCACAACGGAATAAATAAATGAATGAAGCCATGGTGCAGTGGCGCAATCTAACTATAAATCCGATGGTTATAGGTACGAGGTAATGATTAAATTAAAATTATTAATATTTTATTTTTCCTCTCACGTAATACAAACCACGATGTTCAATTTTGAAACTCATCAGGATGTCCCTAATTCTAAGGAAAAGCTAGAGAACGGAGTATCCTGACTCTAGGACAAAGCGATGCATTAATGGAGAAAACATTACTCAAATATTTAACGAATTTTCCAAAAAAATATAAGTATAATATTATATTGTATGTAGTTTTAAACATAAATCTATAGCGGTGTTACACTTTTCCGCAGGGACACTCGCCTCTAAGTACCAATATTGGGGAGAGGCGAGGATTTATCGCACTGAGGTCGAACCTTAGCCTTCTTGCTGCCCTAATGTAGCATTTTATGTTGACTTTTATTGCACTGCATGTATCTCGATGCGATAAGAACAGTAATGCTTTAGTTTAAAGCGTTACAAAAAAACAATTCAAATGAAATTTTACAGAAAAAAAAATATGTCACTGGTAAATAATTGTATCTTTTTCTTGTTATGATGGATGGATGGATGGACAATATCACATAGTTAAAATTTATATCAGGAAAGGAAAAATTTTTTGAAAAACGTTTTTGTTAAAACATTACGAGTACATAAACCTAACAAAATAATTATTACACACTTTATGTGTTTGATGTACACTTTTATTGTAATACATTTTACACGTTGCCAAGTAAACGCGTGTTTTACGCATCAACAGGTCTTCTAGTATAACTTGAACAGTGCTGAGTGACATTTCATAGTAAAGTTAGCCTATAAACATACCGAAGAGTGTTGTGATTAGTAATATATATATAGCTATTTTCTTTCTACAGCCTAAAATCATTCTGTGTTAGATGATGGTGCCCTAGGGACTATTTATTTTGCCCACGCCAAATAAATAGATTACAGAGCAAATATTTGACAAGCCTACTGATTTGGCTGTTAACTTTAGTATCTTTGGCTTATAAATATATATATAAATACTTAAATAAGAGAACTAAGCGAGAACACAAAACATATTCACAGATACTGTCCCATTACACGATGGACTAGTATGGTACTAGTAATAAAATATAATTATATTATCACACTTTTTCCTGCAAACCAATGTAGTCAGAGAGAAGCTTGTGTTTTACCGTCTAATCTCCCAATTCCGGAGAAGAGAATAGAGACGAGAGTGGCGGAACTTAAGCCCGCGCTTTTTCTCACCAGAGCTTTAGTTTTTACTAAAGCTACGGTCTGAGCGTAGAAATGAAATAAAATAAATAAATCGCAAATAAGTAAATAACATTTTTTTTGTCTGTCTAACTGTTTGTTCTGGTTAATTTCTGGGACCGCTGATCTTATTTTGACGGGACTCACCGATAGATAGCTGATGTAATAGGGTGTATCTTAGGATACTGATGTAATCTGAGTAACTTAGCTTATTTTCGAATTCCATGCGGACGAAGTCGCGGGCATAGCTAGTTTTAAATATAATCATTCCCCCGAGTAAGATCGAACCCACAACCAATCGTGTTTACAGTCAGACGCTGTCCCATTCCACAACGATGGCATCATTATAAATAATGTTTTAATAAATCAATATAAATAAATAAGACCTACTTATATATGATAAGATATTCAATATTAAACTACTGTGCGAGCACTTAAGCCTACAACCATTGCGTGTATTTTATTAGGCTATGCTAAAATAAAGTTATCTAAGAAATATACAAAAAAGCACTGTGCGTTCAACGGAAGTCCAAATTACAGTTTTACGTTAATGTTAGGTTTTATGTTGACTTTTATTTTACTGGCGGTATTCCGTAACAATAAACCTAAACAGCCAAAGCTATTCTTCAGAAAGCTTTGGAGCTTTTTTCCCGTCATTGCTCGTTTGTAAAGTGAATATATGGTGATTTGACCTTCAAATTCTATGAGGCAGACGTATGGCCATTGCTAGTCTAGTTAATTTTATAACATATTAGTTCAAAAAATATATCAAAAAATCAACAAATCAAACGGCAAGAATTGGGTCGACATATCGTATCAAGATTTTTTTACATGGATAGAGGATCCATGTTAATTTAAAGTCAATTCATTTAATTTTAAATAAGATGTTACATGCTTCATATTTTGAACCTTAAACAATTTAGCAACGGTTCACTAAAATTGAGACTTCTCACCTGAGATGAACCGGTGCAAGAAACTCAGCGCGGTTTTCAAGGGTTTTCAACAAAATATGTCAATTTACTACTGACAAAATGATACCTTTGAAACAGACTGGAGCAAATATTTAATTACCAAGGCGTGTCATTGATAAAACCATTAATGAATAACCTTTAACACACAAACGTCTGTCGTATTGTAAACCCGAACACATTGTCCCATAAAATAATTATAGATTTAATGCAATCTAGTTACAGGCGCTGTCAATTTATGTTTATTTCTAGTATTTTGATGAAATCATTAATATTAATAAATTAATATTTTTCTTAACACATAACACATTTAAAAAAAAAATCGTATTTCAAATATACACTTACACTAGCTACAATCCATTTGTAATAAAGTTATAGCCGGAGCAAATTACAGTTCAATAGTCTGCAACAAACAGATCTCAAGGGCACTTCAATAACAAGTACTCCAGCTGAGAATCGAATCTGGGAAGGCACGTACAACTAACTGCGTAACGACCACTTGGAGAGAGCCTCCTTATATTAGCATCTAAATTGGTTTCTAGCAACAGTCACTATTTTAAATGCTTTTGTCAGCACGTTTTGGTTTCTTCCTTGTGCCATATTATGGTAACGGTTATATTTTTCTTTATGTTTGTGGGTTTGAAGGAGCCACGTTCAGTATTTGGGGTTAAATATAATTTTTTTTTTTTTTTTTTTTTTTTTTTTTTTTTTTTTTTTTTTTTTTTTTTTTTTTTTTTTTTTTTTTTTTTTTTTTTTTTTTTTTTTTTTTTTTTTTTTTTATATATATATATATATATATATATATATATGAAATACCTACTTATTATTTTAGCATAATTTGCATAATCAAATGATTGTATATTACAATAATACTAACAAATGTTTGAGTTCTTAATTAATTGTAATTAAGAAGTTATTAGTTTACAAATCTAAAACTGTAGACTCGTTGTAAAACGTCAATAATTAGTGTGACTTTCGAAAATAACGCAGTGGGTCAGCGTCCGGGTGGAAACGTGATGCTTGTGGATACGAACCCCATTAGAAGAAATTTCTAATAAATAAGTTCTTTGGTGAGATTTTAACCAATTTTAAATTTAAATGAAACAGAGACAAGTAGACTCAGGTGAGTCCAGTCCATGGTGCCAGGTAGGACCCTGGTGACCAGGTATTCCAAATAAGGGCGGATAGCGGAGAACGGATTGCCTTAACACTAATTAAAAAAAAAGTAAATGCTGTTTTAAGTAAGTATAGATCTATATTAAAAAATCAAGCAAGCACAATTTAAACTGCGACGAATTGATACGATGTAATTGAACAAAGGGCGTTGCAGGTCATTTCAAATAAGCACAACCCTTAAATGATCAAAGTATAGACAAATAGGCCGCTTAATATAATCTCTTGGGGTATGGATGAATATTATTATATTTTAGGCTTAATCCACAATTTTAAGTTCTCGGTTATAATAAGTTATATTATTGAATAAGTTATATTATTGAGGGTCATAGCGTAGCACGTGGGATAATGTCGGGGTACACCCAACGGTTGAGGTACGGGGTACACGCTGCGATTTAGGGGAATTAATTTATTGATTTTAAGGACATTATTAGATTACTAATAATGATAAATTAAAAGGCTACCCTACTATATGCCAACCCATCATCCCAATCCGACTTGGTAAATACATTCGGTTCATACTATGAAAATGTTAGTACATGCCGTTACAGGAAAGCGTCTTTGCCGTATCTCGAAACGGAGTTCATATCCTTGTTGTATTCTTTGTTGTTTGGGATATTTTGTTGTATCTCAAAACAGACCTCAAAAACATGTTCTTAATTCTTTGCTCATTAGAACTACGTGGATAGTTCTAAACAGTTAAGTATATATTGAATTTTTGAATTGAAACCTATTTATTGTCAAGAACTAGCTGTTTACCTATTTTGATTCATAAGTTATGATTAAATAAAATTATTTTTCGATATAACACTGTAAGACTGTCAAAACCTCTGTTTTGAGATACGACAAAATAGTTTTCTCGCGTCGAGTAAATTTGCAAGCAAATTAAACGGAATGAAGTGGGTTAAAATAACGTTGCAAAATTTTCTTACACAAAATGCTTGATACAATTCAGGTGAACCTGATAAAAACGTATCAGAAGAAATAAAATTTAAGTTTTTATACAAATCTTTTATATTTTAATATATAGTCGTCACACTTTTTAGCATAGCTGGGTAGTCAGAAAGAACCTAATGTCAAGACACTCCGATCTGTGTTTTCATATTTTTTTTAAAAACTATATCATTTAATTTCCCCAAAAGGTGTTCCTTAATCACAGCGGCTAAGCAAGTATTTAACAATACGATAAGATTGTTACAATCACTTGATTGCTCGTATTCAAGGAACATCCCAATGGAGATATCAAGAATAGAAGTAAAATTGTGTAGCTTCTAAAATAATTGTTGCACCGTACACTTTGGTAAGATATATATATTTTTTAATTAAACAAGTGTATTTATTGGACGTTGGAAGCTGTATGATTAAACGCGATGTCTATAATTTCATAGGGAATCCTATTCTCATAAGAGTTTTTATACCAATATATTTAAAACTTTTCTGTTACTGACTGACTGGAATAGAAAGCTGACATTTTTAATCTAGATTCTTTGATGAGGACTTAGAATGCCCATAATTCCTGTAATACGGCCAATGATAAATATTTAATGCTGAATACTAAAATCCATGCAAACAAAGTTGCGGCTGACAACTTATTTATTGTATATACATACACTTTAATAATTGTCTCATTCCTTACTCATGTCATTAAAGAGAGTAACTAGGGTTTAATAAAGTAATTGGTAAAATATTATTTATATTTAATACCAAGAAACTTATTACAAACAGAAATCAGGAGCCGTCGAAAAAATTGAAAACACGAGTGTCGATTTCAACAAAAATTATTTTATATTTAATTTAAGAGTTCGTGGCCAAATATTAACCGTCCATACAACGTGAATGATTTATAGATAAAGCTCTGTGACAGATGTTGAAAAGATCTAATAATAAAATAACCTTACGAGATACGAGTTAGGGACACGAGAAAAAATTGCCAAGAGCTGGTGTATTTAAAATAAAAACGTTTGTTAATTATTTCTATATATATGAAACTTTTCCGTTACTCACTGTGTAACTGACAGACTGATTTTTTTATTATTTACCTAAATTACTGGTCGTAGACAGCTGAAATTTCATTTATTAAGTTTTTATTAAGTATTTATCAAGTTCCTTGGTGTAGGGAAGCAATGAGAAAGGCTTTCAACAAATTTCTACGGGAGCGGTAAAATGGGGGATTTTACGTAACGCAAAGCTACTATGGCAATGTTTTTCTTCTGAAATTAGACAAAGTACGACACTAAAAGTATGTAAAGTTTGTTGAAATCGCTTCATAGGTGAAAAGTGTAAAATATAATCAAAAAACACTACATAAATACAGACATAGCAATATACATTGAAAATAGAAAGATAAAAATAATTAGAGCCCAAATAATTCGCGTTACACAATATTCTGAGTAAGGTCCGTCCAAGCCCTTGATAACCGAGCGTTAATAAAGATAGCTTGAAACTAAATTTGTTGTACAAAATTGCTCCCGTGGCCTTGACTGAAAAATCTGAAAAGCAATCATTTTCTTCATATAAATTTTTCCTGTTGCAAAATCGTAACGAACTGTCTATAAAATTGGTTGGTTAATTAAAGTTGAAAATAGCCTCGGGTTTATTTTATTTAAAATTGCTGTGTAAATCATTTAGAGAGGATGAGAAATTGTAATGATCGTCCCGTCGCCGTTCAGTTGGCATATTTTTTACTATACATAATGGATCTAGGTTTATTTCTCATGAGGCAATTATTAAATTTTAACAGTTAGTTTACCTAGTTTGACTGGCATTAATCTATAATGTGTATGTATAAAAATCTTGCTACTTTATGATGACCCACTTCGTGCCGTCCAAATTTACTGGCTGTCAAAATTTAACACACTTGAAAAAGACATATAAGTCCCGCTGCGTTCAAATTTTTATACGGTTTCTAAATATGTCTTTTTCAATTTCCTTAGTGTGGGAATAACACTTTAAAAAATGTTAAAAAAATATATTTAACACACTTGTCTGATCTGAATCTGGACCCAATGACAATATAATATTTTCATAGGAGAAGCCATCAGGTTTATGGTATGAATAATGTCTTTGTCAGGACGACCAGGATACGAGACACGAGAGAGAGAGAGAGAGTTTTTTTCAATGTAGTCAGAGACAGAACCTAGTTTAAAAATATCCCACTCTCTACTTACGCCCGAATCCGTGAAACTGTGTGTTGAGTGGCAAACTCAACGCCGCGTTCTGTCTTGTCACCAGATTTAGTAATATTCTATAATATTTATTTATTTTATATAATATTTTGTGATCATTAACTGTGGACTTAAGCTAATCAATTTTAAATAAGACTTTGAATGAGTTTCGCATAACAATTTTGTTATAAGTTTTTCTTTTCGTAGAAATTTCAATTTCATAGCTAATAACTTACTACCAGCACACATTATTTTCTTCAATAAGTCGATTCGACAATATAACAAGACAAAAACGAAAAATCGAAAAAAATTACACTTTTTAATTTACCAATACAAATGTGTATTTAAAATAAAAGATCAAATACGTTCTTTAATTAATCGCTTTTTATAAAAATTAATCGTACAAATGTCGTTTCACATCGGCCTCTATCATTTGCTGGAGCTAAAATTGTAGGACTTAAATAATAGCTATGCCAGCTAGGGGGTACAATTACATTGCTATTTTTACCATGGACGTATCGTAAACGTTAAGTAATTTGCATAAACATTATATTAAATTATTAATTACAAGGAAACTTGGTGAAATCTATATTTTGGGATCATTGTTAATATAAAATATTCATTGTGACACAGTTGTAGTTGTAGGTTCGATCCGCACGCGGGGGAAATGTATTTAAATATTTAAATTTTCGAGATATGGTAAGGCAAAGTGTGAGTAAGACAAAAAGGGCGAAAGTAAAAATAGAGATTGAGAATGGAGTGTCTTTATACTAGGTCTCTCCATTACCGTGTGTTATATGCGCAATATGTAGTTAAATATAAAGTTAAATACTATATATAGTTAAAAAAAGTTTATATACATTTAAAAAACACTTTCATCTACAAATAATATATATATTTTACACAAAGTCAGCGACCTGGATCCATCAGTAGACTATTTACATTATTTAAAGACAGAAACCCTACTAATCCAAATATACATAAATTTAACGGTAATACACTATGGAACCAGGCACGCAAAATATTAAAACTAAATGTATTGTCTCAAGAACTTCTGAACCGTATACAAGATGAAGCTGAAGGTAGGATAATTGAAAACACTGATACAACGAATCGATTTCATCAGCAGTAACAAATTGGTAGTGTCAATATTGTATATAAAAACAGAATCTAATTTGCACTCGGACACTCAACAGTTAATTCATGCGAATATAGAACCACCAAAGGAACAAAAAAAGGAAGCGGATCGACTTACGCGTAATATAATAGTTAGTGAATACCAAGATCTATTGATAATAAGCTTTTTGCACATATTAGCAGAAACTATGGAAACGTTAATAAGGGACAGACAACTTTTACCCAAAGCAAAAATAAACAGACATTTTGTACAAAACCTACATATAATAAATAGTTATATACCCAATCTCTTAGTAACTGCTGAAACACTTAATGAATTAAATGGTATTACATATGCTATTGCCAAAACATTAATAATGAATTACAAGCAAACACCATTTATGCCTAAACATGTAATCTAAGTAATATTAGACCCACCATAAATGGAGAAACAAGCAACTATATGGACAGTTTCCTAAAGCAGTTTTAAACCAGGCTTATATAGATAAGGTGGGTTCATTCAAATGGATAAAGAAGCAACAGGTAATACTCTAGATAGAATCCGCAATATTCGCTAACCAGGACCAAGCCGTTATAACGAAGACCAACGTGATATGCTCAAATTACAAATAGACGGTAAATGTCGCATATGCGCCAACAAAGACGAGACCACGCAACATGTAATATCAGGATGGAGTAAAATTAGCTGGTGCGTATTAGGTCCAAGGACATAACAGTTTGGTTCAGTATGTACATTGGTGTCTGGCAAGAAAGCATCACTTTCAAGTGTCGAGTCTTTGGTGGAAGGCCCTAAAACAGCCTCAGGTTAAAGAGAATGATCAAGCCAAAATCATGTGGGAAATACCTGTACAGACAGACGTGACAGGAACACATAATAGACCAGATTTAAAGTATATAGACAAGATTACCAATAATACAATTTAATAGACATAGCAGTACCATCTGACTATAACATAGGAGCCAAATGAAATAGAGAAGTTATGTAAACATCACCTTTTAAAAACAGAGATTCGGCGGCTATGGAATACACAAACTATAGTGGATCCCAATTATCGTTGGAGCGACAGGTGTAATTTGTCAAAATTTACATAGATACTTAAAACAGATAAACACTGCAATAGACTTAAAAATTCTACAAAAACAAGCAGCCTTTCACACAACAATCATTCTTAGTAAGGTATATATAGGTATATTGTGTTTTTGCCAAATGCACCAAGCACACGACAGTATACGAGAGACACACAAGAAATGTTACACGTGTCTACATCTAGGTAGCAACATACTGCACAGGCCGTCACTCAGCCATCATCTGTCCAACATCACAAAAACCATCCATCACCTGCAGAAACCACAGTAAGTACACGACACAACAAACAAACAAGGGGTAGAAGACGGAGATAGGGTAAAAAACTATATATCCCTTTTCTTGAAGGTTTCAGGACGGGATATTGGATGGGTAGTGTTTAACGACGTACCGAAGTAGTCGAGTCTCGGCATACCGGAAAAATAGTATATATATATTACATTTATTTTATCATTTATTTAGCCTTACTGAGTATTCCGTTACTGTGTGACTGACAGACAAAACGCAGTCGTAATAATTTAACGTAGAAACCTGAATTTTAGCATATAGGTACCCGAACATTAAGTTAATTGCCCTAAATTTCATATGGAAACGGAAAAAACCGCGATTTTACATTTTATATAACACGCAAATAAACTTTTAGACTATAACTCGTAGAATAACGATTTTTCACGCGGAGAGACTCACCACTACGTTCTCCGCTTCAATTTATTCACTCCTTACACAAACTATACCCGATTTTGTATACAATACATATTAGTAAACTGTAACAATAGAACAAAAGACAAAATCGTGAGTAGAATCGAATGCGATCAGGTGAACGACCCAATAATTCACACATTACAACAATCAACATAAAACATTTAATTCACAAATATAATGGTTTCTATTGTACGAAGCCATAAAAAACTTGTACAAAAATCGACCTTGTAACTTGGAACAAGTGTTCAAATTGTATAATATCTTTATACAAAGCTACCGAAAAAAAGACATAAATCAAGTGAAATTAAATTATGCACCGTGAGCAGGGCGATACCTACATATAAAATCGCTTATTCTTTACAAAACAGTAGGGAGTGGTGCGGTTGAACGCGTTAAATGCTAATGGGTAGTATGTCACCTAGCGTTTTTTTTATCTCCAAGCTCAAAGCCAGGTAGATAGATTCTAGTGTCAAGACACTCCGTTTTCCACTTTTCGACTGAAACCGATTAAAAAGTGTTGTGTGATTTCCATATTATCTTTACACTATTAAGTTAATTAATATATGTATATATTCAAATAAACAGCAACCTCTAGGCCCATAATTTATATTGGTACAGGCATATTACGTCAGAAAACTAAAAGTATATATATATATATATAAATATATTTATATATAAATAGGCTAGTGACCCGCTCGCGGCAGCCCCAGCGTAAACTATAGGCATTTCCTATTTTAGGCGGCCTTTCTGGACCACAATAAAATTCCTGGAAAACAAAAAAAGTAGAAAAATCTATATATAAAATTTCATCACAATCGGCTCAGCGGTTTGACCGTGATGACGTCACAGACAGAACAGAGTTACTTTCGCAAAACTACAATATTAATAAAACTTACAATATTATTTAATCCAACGCATTCACTACAATCATACAATAGTGCGCGTGTTATCTTTTAATAAACACATTAGCGTGATTAGCTCTACTTGCACTTCCGGTACTTTTTTCGGTAATCGAACCTACTGCTGTCCGGAACCACGATATTATCTAACGCAGCAATAAAACTATAGTACGTTATTAAAAACTCAATTTATAGTTATAATTAAGTTTCACCTTATTTGTAGGTTTATATTTATCTTTATTTACATCTATTTCCGCTTATTTCTGTTGTTTCGTCGCAATGTTAGGTAATAAACTGACAAACTGATTTGTGTATTGTTCTATTAATACGTGAATTGAAAGCTTTGCATACTTATTTACAAAAAGCTCCGAAATTTAGTACAGTTGAAAGTTTATGTGGGGGAGAAGAGTATAAAGCCAATTTAAACTTTATAATAATGAATTTGAAATATGTACATTGAATTTGACTCGAATCGAATTGAGTCAACTAGTTATAAGCCATAGTCAGTATCATATAATGCTGAAATCTCAATCCGTCTATAATAATCTGCCGACAGCGCAGTTCCGCCACTTAACACCCAATATCTCCGATTAGGGCGGAATGTATAGAACGGAGTGTCTTAACACTAGGTCTCTGTGCCAACCCTATAATGTGGGAAAAATCGTGAAGTTAAAAATAAATAGAGATTTATACATACAATTTAGTTTCTAGGCTAACTCAACAGTATCCGAAAATACAATTTGAAACACTCACACGTACATATAATACACAAACTCCAAAATACATCACAAAAAGGCGAATCCAGCTGAGCTGAGCTGTCGTAATTAAAAAGCACGAAATCACCGCAACTGGGAAACCTCATTTCGCTGCTGAAAATATTTTTAAGGTGCGATTTTAAAAAGGTTCCCATTAAAAGTCCTAAAAATGTCTCCATTACAGGTTTATTCAAGGAGTAGACGTAGACTAAGTGATTAAAATCGTGACGCAGTGCCGAAACAAAGCGGACGATGTTCCAATGAATTTAAATGGGGTAGCGGGGATGAATGGGTGCACCGTGTCTTCGCGAGATGTGTTTTGACTGGCAGCTTTTTTTAATATGTATATATATATTTGAGGGCATCGTTAGTGTATTTGGACAGAGCCTGAATGTAAATATTTGTGGGTTCGATTCTCACTTGGTATATCATCATACTGGCCTATCTTCCATAGACTGGTACAAATGCTACAACTAACCTTTTCCGGAGAGGAAGCTTCAAATCGAGCTTCCTTACGTTGTATTAATTAAAATAAAATTATAAAATTTTATGAATACTGAATATTTCATATACCGATTTTTTTGCCATTTCCCTTTGAATCATGATAAAACTACAATCTTAGGAACCTTCAAGTCGCTCTCCTGTAAAGTTGTGTTTTTTAAGGACACGTCGATATTGACATTACTTCCCCAGCTCCAATAAGATAAAACGCGGTTTAGACCTCATCTATAATATCACAAATCTGGGCTGAAAATGGAGAATGAAGTGTGATGCCTCTAAGTTCTCTTTATTCATATATTTACTAACAATTAAGTTTTGTATGAGAATTATATATTGAGTTATCTTAAAATCCATGAAAACCATTTCTTGTCATCTAATAGTCTATCTTATATTACAAAAGCAGACGCATTTAACAATATTAATTTTGAAACTGTACACACGGCCTAACAAGGCCACCCTCTTAGCGACCTTTTCAATGTGGCAGGAAATGTTTATAGCTCCAGAGCGTCGCGTTGATCAGCTATATGCAAGTGCTGTGGGATTTACACGCCTGAGACGCAATTAGTTGTCTTCGTATAACACTTTCATATTTAATACGAATTTTATATTTATGACACCAGTTATGTGGAGTTTATATGTGACTGACATCTATTATGGTCGTATATATATATATAGGTGGTAATATTTAAAATATTCATTCATTCGTTTTTTTTCCTTTTAGGAGAATACGGAGAAGACGGAGAAGAAGAATAGGAAAGAAGAGAGTAATTCTTTCTGATCGTGAAGTGTAAATAATAAATCAATTTCAATTAACGTTCTCGAACTTATTGGTCAAATTTGTTTTTTTTTATAAATATCTTATATTACTACAATAAGACAAGCAAAACAAAAAAGCATTAGGAAACGTATATAAATGTTGAAAGTAGCGGGACGCCAATCCGTGTTTCTTCGGAACCGTTTTCAAGAGATACAGGTTCGAATCCCGCTATAAACTACTTATTAGTCTTCTAAAAATGCTTTACTTATATACTTAAAAATATAAGTTTAATTAAAATAGAAGTTTCATTTCTCCGCCCTGGTGAACAAAACAAAGCGCGGCGTTAGGGTCCGCCACACAACACACAACGTCTTGAATTCGATCAGAAAGATCGGAGTTGAGAGATATCGAGATCGGAGAAAGAGAGAAGAAGAGAACGATGTGTCTTGACACTAGTTTGTCTCTGACGCTTTTTCCCGCAGAGCAGCGTGTTATGCGGGAAAAAGCGTGAAGCTGAAAAAAAAATCTTTTACCTAACACTTCTTTGTTATAATTTAGAATAGCTGCTACCTAGCACCTATATAGTACTTTTATTGTAAGCACGAGCGCATGTTACATAGCGTGCATTTCCCCTCACTCAGTCATTAAATGTTTCACACCGCAATGGTGTACCATAATTATGCCTCTTACGATTAGGGTACCGTTATAAAATGAAAATTGTTCTAATTATAAAAATATGGCTTAAAAAAAATATAAAATATAAACCAGACAGATAAACGATAATCTTATAATATATATAATCACAAAACAGCCTTTTATCCTGCACATATCTGTAATATTGTCTGTTTTTTGTTTTATTACTCATACTAATTATATTAGTAATGACACAAAGAAATGATAGTAAAAAGTTGTGTCTGTACATTGACATTCAATATATTTTATACAATTTAGGGGGATGTAAAAACAGAACAGTTGAAAATATAACGAGATTTAAAAAAAACTCTTCAAGATATAGTCGAATTAATATATGAAATGTATATGTATATGTTTAAATAAAAATGTGTAATTGAATCAGCCAACATTTCGAAATTCCGCGGACGATGTCGCGGTGAAAGCTATACTTATATCCATACTAATCAGTATAAATTTATACAGTGATACTTGAGGGTCTCGGGATGAATATAGGCCACTTTTTTCTTCATTTTTTTTGTGGCTAGAATGATTTAAATTAATTAAAATTTATTTGATAATCCAAAGAAATAATTTAAAAACCAAAAGCAATGAAGTTCAAAAATTAACCAAAATTGTGTGACAATCAAACATACAGAACTCATAAAACAGAAAACCATCAACTTTTTTCAACAAGCTGAGTGACTAAGTATTTTCCTTGAAGTGTATAATATAAATTTCATTGAAGCCCTAAGCAATTAAGACGCTTTACAGCTTAGTAATTGAATAAGGTGAATAGAAAACTTGTTCTTGTGCTTTTATATAAGTCTCCATAATAAGTAATAGTATTTTAATATTACATAAATATTTGCATGATTCTTAGATCGATATGAAACGTTTTTAAACATATTCTTAGAAACGGCAGAAATTTGAACGCAGCGCACACGAACTCGCTTCCTGAAAAACCGGGGCTGTCCAAGCTAGTTGACCGCTAAGCCATGCATTCTATATTATCTTATGTCTAAATTCTGACACGCTTATTACAACTTATTTTTGTTAAAAATAGACGATAAATTTCCCGCCATGCCTGCCATGCCAATCTATGTCGTAAAAGACGTCGCACTAATAAAATTTGATAGCTAGCTTCAGATAAAAAAAGTGAACACAAATGATGTTTAAATTGATTTTCAATTTTATTCAGCCGTGAGACGACACTCCGTTTTCCACTTTTTACTTGAATTCGAGACACTACATTTTAACGCCGCAATTTGCCGTACCAGAGCCGAAGGAAATTTTAAAAATAATTTGAATATAAACATTTTCCTGAGTAGAAATCCCCCCATCGATCCATTCGCCTCAAATGGCCTTTTCATTTTTCATATATTTAATTATTTAATATGACGATACAGACTGAGGGCGTCGTAGTGAAGATAGGGTAACTCACAACTATTGTACTAGTAGCTTTATGTTCATTTGACGATATAATAGTGCGAAATGTGAATATGATATTTTTGAATATGAATTGCTTTTAAATACTAAATTGCACAATAATTATAGTTTATTTCGAGTATATGCAATTTTACACGTCATGAGAAAACAAATCTATTTTAGATTGCTATGCGATCTTAACAAATACTTTAGCGTGAAATTTGGTCCCTAAATCTAGCAATTATTTTGTACCTTAACGCTTCCGTATGCCAGGATAGTCAGCAAGAACCTAGTGTCAAAACAATCCGTTCTCCACTATCCGCCCAAATGCAAGACATTGCGAGTTTAGTGGCTAGACTGGGAATGGAACCCACAGCCAATTGTGATTTCAGTAAGACTCTCTCGATGCGCCAGGATGGCAAATCTACATTTTTTTGTTCAAAAACCGTATCTGTTTCGCCACGACAATGTCATAAACACAAAATTATTAATAAATGGTCATATAACTCATCATTCTTGAACATCGCTAGCACAAGGGCCTGAGCACTAATAAAATGCGGTAAATGAAATTCTCTTAATATAGCGTCTCCATTAGAGGCGGCTTATTGCTTAAAACACGCTGTTAGAAGATACTTAATGAATTATTTCATTATAATACACTGCAAAAGGCGATTTTATGAAATTATATTTTAACAATATGGAAGTTATTTAAATCTATTTCACAAGAGACACGATTTTGTATGTAAACAATAATAAATTCATATAATTATGTGTTGGCTTAGTTATCTATTATTATCGGCGTTTAGTTCCGCCACTTGAAATGCGATGTTTCGGTTCTGAAACCGAGACCGTTTGAGCGGAAACTGGAGAACGGAGTGCCTTGACACTAGGCAACATTTTGATTTTCCTTATATGCGAGAAGAGCGTGAAGCTGTTTTATTTTATTTATTAAATGCGGCATCGTTGTCTATTTAAGATATGGGTAATATTGTATCTAAATTATTATCATTTTCTTGATAAATAATTTATAAAACAGATATAAATTAAATAACGAGTCTTTCTCCTGATTCTATATCTTGAAGATTTTTTTATACTTCGCATGAAGTTGAAAAAAAAAAAATTTAATATTTCAACGTAGTGGGGTATGCAGAGAAACCTTAGAGACAACTGCGTTCTTTATTTTTAGCCCGAATTCTAGAAACTGTGTGATGAGGTGACGGAACTTAGCGCCACGGTTAGTTTTACTAAAAGCGAAAAAATTAAAATAATTCAAATTCCCCCGAGTGGGAATCGAACCCACAACCAATCGCGCTTACAGTTTACAGCCACGATGGATGGTAGAGATTTTGTAACCTTTTCTAGTTTTGTATTTACCTTATTTGTTTTTTTTACAACAATAAAGAATATATATAGATTTATATGGTATGTATTATAATGTTGTCGGTTATACCATCAACAAAAGCCCGGGCTCCGAAACAGGCTAAAACACAAAAACGAGTTACACACAAAAGTCTTTCACCCGACTTTACTTGGTGACGACTGCCAATAAAAGAAACAAACAAACACTTACGAAGATTGTTATAAAGAAAATAATCAGACTCTACACAATAGGTAAAATACTATAATTTATTTAAATTGAACGGTATTGCGTGAATGCAAATGCGATATAATTCCGTAAGCGCATAGGCTTCTAGAGAAGCCGATTAATACAAGCTAATTGATGTGACAAGTTCAATGTGTCGTTATATGGGCTCAGGGCGAATAAAATTTGTATAAAATGTTACTATATAATGCATTGCCGCCTGCTATGTTTAGAATAATATATATATTTTAATCTGCTGGACAATTGGCTGAATTTGCTAATTTTACAAAGCTGGTTTCAGACTAATAAAATCAACACAATTTTCTATACATATATTTTAGAAGAAAGGATGAAGGCAGAGAGGATCTAGTGTCAAAACACTACGTTCGCTCTCCGATCGAAAATTAAAATAAAAACTATACAATTAAAAAAAACTCCAATCAAATAGGTTTTTTAAAAGTTAGTGTTTCAAATGTACATATCAGTTTGTATAAAGTAATAAAACGAACGTAAACACGGATTGAAACAAAATTGAAGTGGTATGTACAGTGGAAACGGGTCAAACTTCTCTTTTAAAAAGCTCGCTCTAACATGCATTTACACGACTTGTATACAAAAACAGTTCGTTACTAATTACATGAAGTTTATGAGCGTATTAATTAAAATATTTCGCAATTTTCTAGTTAACAAACTGAAATTTGTGTTTGAAATACTCTTAATGTGTATGTTATGTACATTGCATACATAGATTGAGGCTGAAGACGACAGGTTGTGAGTTCGATTTCCACTCGGGGTAATAAATTTATTTTAAAAACGTATTTATATTTTTCTACTCTAGAATACTAAGACAAAGCGAGGCGTTGAGTTTCGCCACTTAACGAGTCGGAAAGTGGAGAACGCAGTGTCTTGACTATAGGTTCTCTTTGACTACCCTGCAATGCTATATGCATTGATGAGAAGATGACTATAGAAAAAATACATGAAAAAAAAACTGCTCTTGTTTGCAATTATAATACAGACAGAGAATAAAAAATGTTCCATAGTCAAAGTTTATATAAAAACAAAGTGTTGAATTCAATCTGTTTTGTAATAAAGCTTTAGTAATTCACTAAATTAATATAATATATAACATTATTACTACCCTACCTTGTGTTTGACATACACTTGTGTACAAAGTGCTTTACACGTTGCTGAGGCAACGCGTATATTGCTCATAGGCCTGTGCCTATGAGAAAAGCCCCTGTAGGCTATAGTGGCTAATAGCCATAGTCATAGTCTTTACATAGAAAGTGGGAAAAGGAGTGACCAATAGATTTTCTAGTCCAAAAACAGAAAAGAAAACAGTATAGTATAGAATTGTAGGAATGGCAAACATTGATATCTCAAAACGGTTGCACGCGTCTCAGTCACGTCCGCAAACAGACCGGGCGGTGCTATTTGTTTTGGAAGTAAGCCTCGCCACTGTACCTTGTCCGATCATGGGCTGAAAGCTATTTTGTGTGACTTTGTAATCTTGAATAATATATATAAATATATATAATTAATAACAAAGTTCTAAAATCAAAAATTGATAACTCAATTCAACCGAAACTTACCAAGTACTGACATCACTCTTAATATGTTTAAAACCAAAACTTGTGATAAATTACCTGTAACAAGAAAAATAAATTATTATGACATATAAATTATTTTATAATTACTAATCATTATTTATTAAGGGATATTGGTAGGAACACGCAATGAACAGCGTGAAGCTTCTCTATTGTTAATTTACTTAGTGGGCATAGCCGGGTAGCCAGAGAGGACCTAGTATCAAGACACTCTACTCTCCTCTTTCCGACTGAATCTAAAACATTGCGTTTTGAGTGGCCCAACTCAAAGCCTCCTTGTCTTGTCAATACTAGAACGAAGAAATGAAAAATAATAATTCACGGGTAATATAAAAAATATATATAACCAAAGGAATTATTCCTGTAACTGAGTATCAAACGTACACATTCCGAAGCTTCCTAACTCCGCAGTGATGTTGTTAATTTTCCCTTGTACCCAGACTAATCTGTATTAGCGGTATTAATGAAGAAACTAAGCACTTAACATAACAGCCTATCTATGTCTGTCTTTGGGGGAGAGCTTCTTCAGTTAATTGCGAAGGATTCGGAGCTTAAAGCTCTGTTCAAAGTGTGTATTTTAATTTTGTACATTTTTTTAAAGTGGTGTTTACACACTTAGGAAATTGAAAAATTTCTATACGCAAGAACGCAGCGGTATTCGAACACGCACCTCTTCGAAAACGTCCAAGCGCTCTGACTGCTAAGCCATGCGTTCTACATTAGGCTACGTAAAAATTCTTATACGCTTTATTACAACATATCTTTGTAGTTAGCATATCTGTAGAGAGTTTTTACAAATTTCGGCTACCCTAAGATTATTCTCCGAACGATTGTTTCACAAGAGACAATGCTATTTATTAAATATTTATAACATTTTTGAAAGTGTTATTCACACACTTTCAGCTTGAACTAGAGACATTGTGTGTTCAGTGGCGGAACTCAACACGCACTTAGTCTTATACCAGAGCGAAGAAATGAAAATATTTAAAAAAATAATTATTCACCCGAGTGGGAATCGAACCCAGTACCAATTACGTTTGCAGTTAGACGCTGTCTAAATGCCGCGCGATGGTTTGAACTTAGTTTACATATAAATACTAACTTCTACTTTGAAACTCTAACACACTCGCTTATTTAGTAACAGACATGACACACAGACCGCAAGAACGTTTCGCGAAAGTATATTAAATCATTGAGCATCCGTGAAGCCTTGTACTATCCGATACCTACACCAAGCCGGTGTAATTTCGAACGGCGAAGCCGCAGAAATGTAGCGGAAAGAGGCGTATGCAAGTGCGATACACGAGAGCAAAATTTATATGATATTAATTTTGGGTTTCCAAAGTTTATTTCAAACGCTTTATTAGTTTTTTTTTTGTAAGTTCATAGTTTTATTGTAGAGTTGGTATTTAGAAAAGTATTGTACAATAAATACAAGGAGTGACGTGTCACGAAGTTCTTTCCCTTTGGACTAATTAAAACAATATGGGTGGTAGAATCTAACTAGTTAATTTAATAAAAATATAGATATACCTTCGAATCAGATTTGAATCCACAACCCTAGAACCAAAAAAAAGGAAAGCAGCTCCACGCACTTTCATGTATAGCAGGGTTCATGTATTTTGTGTTGAGTGGCACAACTCAATTTCGTCTTAATACTCGATATATAATTCGATTCTATAAATAGTATATATGTTTTAATTCCAGTTTATTAATTTAGATATTTATTTTTATATGTAAATACATCAATTAACTTAATCACTTTATGTATAACAATATATATAAATATAAATTGAATGAATTTTTGAATAGGAAATATATGAATTTCAAAATATATGTATAAGTCGAAGCGAAATCACTTATAATAAAATAATATGAGTATTTTCTAAAATTAGCTGTCTAAATATAGATTTTTTTCGTTTTAATAAATATACGCTTGAAAAGCAAAGATTTTGCTACATAGAGCCTCCATGGCTACTGTGCGGTTTTTAGAAGCGGAGGCTGGCTGGAATGCCGAAATTAAATTTCTCTTAGCTGCGTTCAAAATTAACTAACTCCGCGCATACCTGAGATCGTATGTATGTTTAAATAATATAATACAGTATGTATCTATATTTTGACATTAAACAGTCTGCTTTTTAAGCAATTCACTTATATTTTCACGTCATTCTGAGATAAAGCAAGATATTGCATTTTGAATGGCGGAATTTAGCACTGCACTTTGTCTTGTTTTGTAAACGAAAATAGTTTTGTTTTATGAATTCCTACACTCTTTTGAATTGCAACGTTGTACATACAACAAAGCTTTAAGTACATTACTACATACATACTACTATTACAAGAGAACGTTTTAATATTGATTATGCGCTAGATATTTTTATGTCTCGAGATTCAATAATTACATGAAAAATATTATATGAGGTTAGATGATAATATAAAAACTAATTAGTTTAAAAATAAACAAATATTAAAGGTAGGTTAGCTATGAGAATATTTTAATATCCGGATTCCGGACACGTGTCCAAATTTTTAAGCAAATCAAACAGTAACATGGCTTAGCGGTCAGAGCGCTTGAACGGTTTTTAAGAGGCGCGGGTTCAAATCCCGCTGCGTTCAATTTTTATACGTTTTCTAAATATGTCTTTTTTTAAAACACTTAATTTTCATTCACAGTTAATGGTTCACATGTGAGCAAACTTAAAATGACGGATCCCGAATTATTAATGTTCGACGCGTTTATAACATTGCTGCTAAAAGTTCTCGATGGAGTAAACTTTTGAAAAGCTCTCCCACGTTAGTCGCTTGACGTACCTACTGTGCTGAAACGATATATCTTAAATTTTGTTCAATTTTATACTTAATTACATTTATATGGATTTAGTAGATTTAATATTGTTTAGAGCTGTTGTGGGATAGCGTCTCTGTTCGCGAAAAACCATTTCTCCCTTTGGTGGACCAAGTGGAGAACGGAATGTCATTTTACGTTCTCTCTGCTGACATCATTCTCTATGTAGAGAAATATATTTTTTACTCTAGCTAAATAAAAAAGGACCTTCCGAAGGACCAGATTCTTCTTAATTCGGGAACCATTTCGAGAGATACATAATATTTGACAATAATCCTATACAACAACCAATACAACAATATAAGTGAAGTACTGCGAGATGTATTACGGAAATATGTAAAGAAAAATACGTATCTTCAAAATTAAATACGTCAAATATTGTACAAGCGCCAAACGCTTGAAAATTATTCCACACTACACGTGATAGTTACGGGTTCGATTACTATTTAAAAAAAAACTTTATTTTCATAGACAAAATGACGCGCTATAAACATGGCAATATTGATTCGTTTCTAATCGTTATTTATTTTTCATTCACTTTATTGGATTACATACATACAATAACATTAAATAAATGTCAAAAATATTTATTGCACTCAAACATGCATATAACTAAAAGGCTACGTTTAAATATTTGTCAGCTTCACGTTTTTCCCCGCATAGCATAATAAGTCAGAGACAACCTAGTGTCAAGACATTCCGTTCTCCACTTTTCGCCTAAATTCGAGACGTGTTGAGCAGCGGAACTCAAAACTGTGCTTCGTCTTCTTCACTAGAGTGGATCAGTGGAATCAAATTATTAACATTCCGCCGATTGAGAATCACTGACCCAAGCCCACTACCAATCGCGGTTACATCCAGACACTACCCAAACGCGCCACGACGGCCTCACATATTCGACGGCCTCACCTAATAAAATATTCAAGGCAACCAAATCGAACGAACTACTGAAAACAGCAGAAATAATGCGGTGCAAACAAAAGGAACATTTAAAACTCTTAGAGTTTATACACTCCGTTTTTATTCACTGTTTTTTAATAAAAAAAGTTATACACATTGTGCACATATACAGCGGCAAACCGTGATAACGTCTAATTAGAGCTTTGATTGATGAAAGCTCATTATGGAAATGAGCTGAAAACCCATTAAAATAGTGTGCTACACCACCATTCTAATTTGAATTGTTGTTGAAATGTGTTTGTGAACATTTTATATTATATATATATATACAGGTAGTTCACATTATAAGTAAGGTCAGTTTCACGCTCTTTCCCGTGTAGCACGCTCGTCAGAGAGAAACTAGTATCAAGACACACAGGTCTCCACTCTCCGTCTGAATTTGAAATATTGTGTGGTTTGTGGTGAAACTCAACGCAGCTATAATTTATCTAATCTTGTAATGTGATTAATAGTTAAAATTGTGTTATAATAGCTTTTATCCTCGGCTTCGCTCACGTTGATGTCAGCGACAACACAATAAGTTTTGCTTATTTGAACGCCAGATGGCGTGGTGATGGCGATTAGATTCAAAGTCTTCGCTGTCATATATGCCTAGACGAAAATTTATTTTTATGACTATTCTTATTTATACGCTTCGGAAGGACAAAGTGTGGTGTTAAGCTCCGCCAGACAACAAGCAATGCCTCGGGCGATACGAATTTGATGAGAAATAAAAGTATTTAAATATAACCATTCCTCCGAGTGGGGATAGAACCAGAGTTTGCAGGTAAAATATATAAATTTTCATGTAATAAATTACTGAAATAATTATTTTACCAATTTATATCTATTTTATTAAAATATATGACTCATACATATATACTGTGAAATATTAACACTGCTTTATCCCAAACAAAGTATCGCCGGATACAAGTTCGTGACTAAAAGCTAGTAATTAATATTAAGCGTCTCCATTCAATCATTCCTGTTATGACAAATCGTCCATACATTTAAAGGGACAAAAGCTATAGACCGGTCTTAATCTATTACTTTTTAATCCTTCTATAGAAATCGACTTTATTAATGAAAAAGTTCCTTTTTCAGTGTCTTAAGAAAGAAGTACTAAATGACAGTAATTTATTTCTTGTGTTCTCTTCGTCTTAGGACAAATCACTTGAATAGCCTAGTTTTTATAGTTACAGGTTCGATTTCCAGATAGGGCAATATATTATTGGACTTTTTTACATTAACGATATCGCTTCAGTGGTAAACTGGAAAAGCTTAACAGTATTGCATACCATTATAACCACTTTTCGCTATTTTAGAGACAATATTGACATTTAATGTTACTCGACGACTCGAAAGTGCTTGTAATAAAAGCCTATTTATATATAGAAAATTTTGATATTGAAATGGCTAAAGCATAACTTTGCCCAAACCTAGATTACCCCAGTCAGGGTTTGAATTGACAACCATCACGATTAATCAATTACATCCTAAAGAAGCCACGAGGGCAACTTCCAGCTAAATCAGCAGCTTCACGCTTTTCCCCGCATAGCAGGGCCTATGCCCTAAATATCGAGAAATTGAGTTTCAATTGGTATTTTTATATTGAAATATATATATACATTTATTGTTTCATGTTGTTTTTTTTTATTAGAACTAAGAACTGGAACTAAGTTCCCGTTCTCCCGTTCATGTTTAAATTATTTTGATTGACCTACACATTCTGGCAAGAAAGAGCACAGCGTCGAGTTTTGCCATTCAAAACGCGTTGTCTCGAATTTAGGCGGAAAGCGAAGAAAGGGGTGTCATGACTCAAGACTCAGAGAGAACCAAGTTCTAGTACTCGACTTGCTGCAAAAAAATCTAATTCTAGATAATAATGCCTATGCAAAGGATTTTCTATTTTAATTACCAAAAAATGCATTTACAATATTATGCAAAGGCACAGGCAGAGATGTACGGACGTTAGGTCGACAGTTCGATCACAGCTTCACATATGACTTAACCCATCCTCATCCTCTACTCAATTCACAGACAGACATTATATAGTATTATTAACTGGTGCAGATGAATTCACCCGCGAGCACGTCTACTGTGATGATCTAAACGGAGGAAAATCAAAGGGTTTTCTGTATTACAAAAATATATGTACATATGTATGTATAAACAGACTAATACAGTATATTTTATATGTATGTAAAATTAAATCGTTACAGTTTGAAACTTAAAAAAGAATGAAACTAAAAAAATTAGTAGTGGGTTCGATTCTCACTCGGGGTAATGATCATGTTTAAATTATTTTCATTTCTCTGCTCTGGTAACTTATAGAAAGCGCGGTGTTGAATTCCGCCACTCAACACGCAATGTCTCCATTTCTTGCGGAAAGTGGAGACTAACCCGCTATGTGGTAAAAAGATTAAAAACTGAAATGTTCAAATTGTTAGACAAATGTGAAGTGTCTGTCTTGACACTAGAGAGAACTCTATGTGGGAAAAGACGTAAGCCTCTTAAAAAACCATACACGTACAATATATTATCTGTATGGCATAAATTGCGTCACAAAAGAACTTAAACGATAAATTCTGAACTTGTGTAACAACAAAAGAAATTATTATTAGGCTTGTCTTAGTAATGAGTAGTTTCGTATATTGAGGTGATTCATTAAAGGTACTATGTGTTAAATTTATGAATTCATATAAAATAAAAAAAAATGATTTAGACAAAAAAAATTGTTGATTCAAATATAAATCAATATATTATATGGGAAAGGTAACAGTAGTTAAGTGTCTCTTTGACAACACCATACTTAATATAAAAAAAATACCTGCTATCCGGTCAAAAACTCATATTAAGTGTAAAAATAAGCCTTTAAACACTCACACTTTATTAAAAACAAATAGCTATTATTAATATTTATTCAATTCTCATATCACGGTAGCCAGAGAGATACTCTAGCACTTTCCGTCTGATTTCGAGACATTGCATTGTTGAGTGGCGGTACCCAACGTCGCCGCTTTGTCTCGTTAATCCAAACGGAGAAAGTACATAGAAAATTAAATTAACGAGTGGGAATCGAATCGACGACCAATCGCGCTCACAGCCAAACACTGCACCCCGATGGCCTACAAATTGCACTGGTGTTGACACAAAAACAAAATGAATATAGCGCATTCAGCTAAATTCCCCATCCATTACGTGTTGAACATTACGCACGACCACACACATTAGTACCAACGCGGCAATGTACATACACGTTATGTCCGCGCAATTTACTCGTAACTCGCGAATCGCCTGGTAATGGGACGGGTGGGAGATATAATCGATCCACTCGAACTCGCTACGGTACGAACGAGCAGTCGTAATTAGTAAAGTTCGATATCGATAGGCCAAGTTTAGAAATTGTTCAAGTGTTATATACAAATTGTTCAAGTGTTATTTATATACAATATTCTTGAATAGTATAATTTTTCGTCGTCTTAGTAATTCTTGAATAGCAGAGTGTTTGTAGTCGATCACTCATTAATAGCTAATAGTAATGAGTTTAAATCTATAATAAGTTTAGGTGTTTCTTTCATTTAATTACAAAATATTAGTTTACATGTAAAAAACGCGTTGCCTTGGCAACTGTTGCAAAAGTGTATGTCAAACACTTGTTAGTGTGTGTAATAAATATTTTAATAATTCAATGTTAAGAGTAATGCATTTATTAACAAAATTGTACATTTCTTCTCCATATACTAATTACACGCATATTTCAATTGTACAAAATTGGAGAGATTATATCTTCAGAAAAAAATATAATTTAAATATATATTTAAGTTCGTCGACTGGTGGACTGGACACAATTTTATAGTAATATATGTATTGTGATATAACAGTAAGTGCTTTAACCGTACAAAATCGTAAATAGGAACAATTTAATGAATATTATAAAGCTGATTGTTTATACAGTAAACAAAGCTGTACTATGTGATCTTTCACATTATATATATACACATATATACGTGTATGTGTGTATGTATGTACCAATTAAATAATAGTCACCCAACAGTGCAAGCACGACTAAATGCATATAAATAAATAAAAAAAGGACTCTCAAAAATGCAGGGTTTAACAACTCGTATTCGAGGAAGGGCGATGAGTAGTACAGAATACACTCGAAATGCACTTTCATCCAACCCTGATTGTTCGTCGGTAGCGATAGCTTGTAAGTCCAGAAAAAATGCTTTATTTTGATTTGTTTTTTTTTAGTTAGAAACGCTATGCTTTTGCTAGAAAACTGTGTTAGATTAAGCTTAACTTAGATATACCTAATGTAACGGTATTTTTAACTGAAAATGTAATATTGCAGTTAAAATATGTGATTTATCAACATTGGAAATTGTTTTTTAAAGTACATTTTATTAACTTCACCAGTGTCTATCTATCAATTAATTTATTAAGACCATCGTGGCGCAGTGTGACAGCATTTCACGGTATACACGATGGTTGTGGGTTCGATTCCCATTCGGGGGAATTATTATTTTTAAATTATTCTCATTTCTCCACTCTGGACACTTAAGACAAAGCGTAGCGTTCAGTTCCACCACTCAACAAGCAATGTTTAGAAATTATTTGTATATTAATATATATATATATATATAATATAAGTATTTCTTTGAATTAAATTTAAATAGTAGCAATTCGCAATCTCTGAAATTAACTGAAATAAAGATGGTATGGCGGAAAAAAGTAAATTCCATTGGCTTTGGACAGTAATATATAAAAGAATAACATTTTTAGAAAACGTACAAAGATTTGAACGTACCACTCGAACTCGAACCCGAACCCTCTTGGAAACCGTAAAAACGATAGCCGAACGTTCGAACATATACGTAACTGTATATATATTTTTTCGTAAGTGTTATTAGCAAACTTAGGAAATTGAAAAGGACATATTCAAATCCCGCTGCGTTCAAATTTTTATACGTTTTCTAAATATATCTTTTTCAATATACCTAACTGGTTTCTAAATGAATAACACTTAAAAATACAAAAAATATATATTTCTGACAAACGTACTACATATTGCAGCTTCACACTTTTTCCCGTATCAGAGGAAACCTAGTGTTAAAACTCTCCGTTCTCCACTTTCCGCCCGAATCCGAGACATTGCGTGTTGAATGGTGCTTTGTATTATCACCAGACCGGCGAACTGAAATCTATTTAAATATAACAAGCCCCACAATCATCGCATCGCATACAGCCAGACGCAGTACCAATGGCCTCTACATACAAACATACATGGAGAATAGAATACCACTTTTCAACAAAAGGTATATATATATATATATAAAGGCACACTACAGTAGAAATGAAAATCGTACAAAACAAATACATATAGCATTCATTCCGTCGCTCAGAATTGAATCATAGGGAAGGTCGAATGGTGTTTACGAAGTTTGCTCTTTGAGCGACGGATTGCTTCATATTGAAATATCTTCTACAGACCGTGCAGTTCTATGCATTTTTAAAATACAACTACATAATATCTACATGGACTAATATTTTTTTGTTAAAGTGTTATTCGCACACTTAGAAAAGTGAAAGAGACATATTTAGAAAACGTATAAAATTTGAACGCTACGGGATTTCAATCCGCGCCTATTGAAAACCGTTCAAGGTTGAATGTTTTCAATCTACATAGTGTTCATTTTTAGTTACACATTTTCAGATAGAGAAACTAATTTCAACACACTCTCCGCTTTAGTGGCGAAGTGCAATGCCGCACTTTTACTCTTTTATTCCACCGATCGAACCAACAACCATTGTTTACATTCAGATCTTGTATTACTGAACTACAATGGCTTTTTCGGATTTCCGTACTAAAAATGTAGATATATTATAAATAAATTAACTTACATGAAAAAATACTCAAGTTGCCCCCATTTTAATATAAATATATCGGGCATTACGGCGAGTTATCGTTTCTGCGTCGTTAGCGGCTTACGCTTTTAACGTTATGTGGCATCCATTACGTAAAGCAGTCAAACTACCTATTTTCTTTTATCTAAACTCGCTTTTCCTACTTAGAGCAGAAAGAAGATAAATCTTATAAGAATTTTCGACGACGGTACCAACGGTTTCCAAGAGGCGCGGGTTCGAATCCAGCTGCGTTCAATTTTTTATAATTTTTGTAGGTTTTCTAAAAATATGTTTATCTTATAACCATAATATACACAGATTTTAAATACTAACATATTTTCAATGGAATTGAACCCAGAAAAGTTGTGTTGAATTAGAAGCAACTGATCTGCATCACGAAGGCCTCAATTAAGAATTGTCTGAAATAACAATATTCTTAATTATGACCTTTTCCTACATTTAACGCAATATTAAAGTGTCATGTATCTTGTGTAAAAACATTTGTAGTAACATGCTCTGGACTCATATTAAAAAAAAAAACTATTTCTGTGTGTTTTGTGTTTCTGTTCGAACTTACTTATATCGATATTTATTGATATCGATATATAGTCGACATATCACATTATAAGCAATTTTAAAAATAAACAATTTTAAACAGATTAATGGCGTAATACCATACGGTTTGGTATTCGAAAATACATTTCAGAAAATTTACAGTACCCCGTGGTCACCGTGGTCCGTGGTAGACCTGTGACCACGCACTTAAAATATACGCGATTAATCCGATTACAATAGATTCATTTTAAAATGTGAATTTAACGCCAAAACCAAATATCTTATAATAATAATAATGAGTATTGTATAATAGATATTTTTTTTTCAACGTGTCTATTATAAAAGTGTAAGGGAAAAGCTTAGAGCACAAACATATCGTAACAAAATTACTGTTCTATTCGTAAATCCACCGCCGTAATCTATTTACGTGTCCGCCCCCGCCCCCGCCCTCGCCCCCGCTCTCGCTTCCGCTTATCGTGATCAAATTATGAGTGAAGCTTGTTAGCTATTTCAATTACATCAATTAGTGTTTCATATAACTATTTTAGTTAATTAATTATCATTTTTTTTTAACAATTAATAAAAAACAATCTTTTTATGAGAATTTGTCGATTTCCTGCGGCAAGTATGAAACGGAGTATTTTGACACTAGATTCTCCCAGACTACCTATTGCTATATGGCCAAGACGTGAAGCTGAGAAAACAAATAAAAAAATAATTTCTGATAACGTCTTATCGCCGATTGTACTTGGACTATACTATACTTATCCATAACAAGTTGTAACAAGCGTATAAGAATTTCGATGTAGCTGGACGAACCTAGCCAGAGCCCCTGGACGGTTTGCAAGAGTCGCGGGTTCAAATTCCGAAATATAATTTAAATCAGGATTAAAAATGTAACTTGAACATAAAAAAATTTGCGAGTACATTTTGAACCCTTTTTTGTCTTTAGTGGGCGTGTCTTAGCTATGCCACAGTACAGTTATAAAAAATATATATAATTCATTTCTTAAAGTTTCAAATACATTAATTAATTAATTTGAAATTTAGTTTTTTATCATTTTTCATAAAATTTAATGAAATTTAAAGTTTGAAAGAAGTACAACGAGGACACGAAATTATTTATGTAAAACTTCAAATTCACTTTATACGAAAAACTAAATTTATTATAGATGTATGGTAAAATAAATAAATACGATATTGGTATGTAATAAACTGTGAGCGTAAGTTATTGTATCGCGTCATACAAATCGTATCTCGACCGCCTTTGCCCGTAAATTCGCAATATCAATTGTCGCATATCCATCACATAATAACCGTTGAAAAAGCTGCGGGTTTCGATGCGGATTTTATTAAATTTCGTGTTTGCGTAGAGGATTTGTGGGGCATGTGTAGGATGACCAAAGCTTTATGGTATTTTTTTTTATTTATTACCATATAACAGCTTCACGGTTCCGTTCCGACATTCCGTTCTCCATTTTCTAGGTACGGTACCGGTCTCTACGGTAGGAAAAAGCGTGAAGTTCAATTTTACATTTCTCAACTGGAGTATAACTTTATTTTCTTGAAATGTGATATCGTACGAGAATTTCCCTTGAAGCTTCCACTAAAGCTGGCCACCCTAAGCTCGGGTACGTAACGATGGTAATAAAATTGCAACTGTCGCAGACCGACAGAGTTAAATTTGGACGAGATTAGAATGTGAATTACAATACAAATTGAATGCTATATTAGACAATGTGATCCAGTGATAGATAGCCAAAAAGCTTTTTAGATAGAATTTAATAATATTATATCTTATACAGTTTTTGATTAAGATGTCCAAGAACCAAGTAGTGGAACCATTATTTATAATTTAGATGGCTATCGTGGTACAATCGTCAGTGTCCAACTATAGACGTAGTGTTTGTGGGTTTAAACCCCCCTTGGGGGATGATGTGGTATATTTAAAATTACTTTATTTCCATGCTTTAGTACCAGCACTAAGCACTCAAGTTCTCTAATTGAGGTAGATTGTCTCAGCGGACTCTGCTATGTGAATGAAGGCTTAAGCTGCTTTCGACGTCTGTTTTGTTAGACTAGAGGTGTGAGGTGGAAATTAGTTTACAAAATGCCTTATCACATTTGACTGTCTCAACAAAAATGCTAAAGCACAGTTGTTATGTAAAATATGGGTATTTTTTCTTAGCTTTGTGATGCGATAAAAGATGAGATTTGGAGACCAGAGAGTATAAACATAATTTCAAACCGCTCCCAAAAAAAATCGGCTGTTCTTACATTTTCAAAGTAGATACAATTTTCAAGAGTCAACCAACAAATTTTAATGAAATTTGTAACCACATGACCAATAAAGCCAGTGAGCTTTTCGATTTTCACGACGACTTGCAAGATGTTCAATAACCCAGCAACTGCTGGCGGCAGTAAGTTTTATATTTTTATCTAACTTTCATATTAAAATTTCGTTGAATTCCAGCTAGAAGCATTTTGGCCTCACTATTATTGTGTACCCAAAATTTAATATAACATTCAAATTATTTTGGCATACCATTTGCTGTACTTAATTTATTTATTATATTTTTATCAGCTACACTAGTAAGGTAATGTGGGCACTGCCCGAACTAGTTTCATCGATTACTCAACCCGATACTACTCATTAAAATCCAACGAAAACATTCATACCAGAATTAAAGCCCAGATGATAATTGTACAATATCTTAAATTTCACAAACTCTAGATTTTAAAGCTAGATACCCTGTATGAGTAGATTCTATCTATATTTGAGTAATATATGAAAAAAAAACTACATTTAGAGGTTATCGCGATGGAACACCGTCTTACGCGATCTTTGAAGGTTCAATTCTCACAGTGGAATAATGATAAATTAATTATTTTCATTTCTTTTTAAAAAACTTAATCGCACACTTAGGAAATTGAAAGACATATTTAGAAAACGTATAAAATTGGAACGCACGGATTGTTCAAGTTCGTTCGTTATTTTCATTTCTCTGCTCTGGTGAAGAAAACAAAGCTCGGCATTGAGTTCCGCCACTCAGCAACAAATGTCCCGAATTCGGGCGAACGAGGTGTTTTGACACTAGGTTCTCTCTGTCACTACCTTGTTATAAAAAAATAAGATTTTTATTTCCCAATTACATTACTACTATTTCCAATTAAAATACTTAGTTAATTTTCAAATACGTAACAATAGGCTATAATTATTTCTAAAACAATAGAATCAGCAGAATGCTCTATACTATTCATAATATCCCTGAATGCATTTAAACAGAATTTGGCCGTGGATTTCAAAATGATATAGGAATTACACAAGCACATATTGTTATTTCGGTGTACAATGGAGGTTATAAACAATCGGCTTATGGAATTTCTTGGAAATTTCAGATGAATTATTCCATAAATATATTTGAATCTGTTTCTGTTTGGTTTAAATGATTTTAAATAGTTTGTTTGTATTTAGAAAGGCTCTGATGCGGCTTTGTGTGGAAAATGTAAAATGATCATTTGGCACATTTATCTATTTATATTAACTTGTTTGTTTGCTTTTATTTGTAGCTTCACGCTTTTTCCCGCACGGTAGTCAGAGAGAACTACAAATACAATCTCCATTATTCACTTTGTCCGAATTCGAGACATTGTATGTTGGGTATTTCATGTTCAATTTTGATATATACATTCCTCGAGTGAAATCGACACTACAACCAATGGCGATGCATCAGGAATTGAACCCACGGCCCTTTGTAACTATGTAGACCATTTTCACGAAATTTTACTACTTTTCTAATTGGAAGTAAAGTGTGAATAACATTTCGAAAGATATTAGAATACTGATATGACAACAAATTACACTTAATGGATTTCTATGAGCACTACGATTTAGGGTCTTCTCTTCCACCACTCATGATGTAGATGTCCATGGGCCAATGTAACTATTGCCCAGCGGGTACGTTACCATCAGGTAATCCCTCATTTTACTCGTCTGTTCCATTTTTTCAAGAAAAAAAAAACAATACACTCAAGGATTATAGGTTTTTTAGACAAAAACAAACACTGTACCCAAATCATAACCCATGAACCCATTTATTTATCAAAGGCAATTTCGGGATCATTACAATCGTTGTAACCCAACGGTTCACAATTAGAGATGTGCGTCGCCGGGATAATTCTGCGATAATCCCGGGATAACTTCTTGAGAACACTTCCCCGAATTGATTTGATCGGGCGAATCTTGTAAGCTTACGATACCGTTGAGGAAAATGTTAGATTATATTAGTTTATGTTGTGATATGGAACGCAGTTTTTATATGATTGCCTTTCGGTTTTATAGCTACGGTATTATCTCAAACAAAATAATAAAACTCGAGTCTATTCTCTTGGAACTTATTCAACAATAATAATTCGCTTCCTTGAATTACGACTTCTTATACCCAAGTCGCAAATTCCACCGTTGTTCTTAAAAATATTACATAAGCAGCTTTTAATATTTTTGTATTAGTAGATAACCAAAAAAACGGTAAAGATATTAAAAATCATAATAAAATCTTTGTATTTCGCGATTACTACATATTTTGAAATGAAACTATTTTTAACCGGATTAATCGCGTATATTATTGGTATTCGAATATACATTTCATACACCCGATGTTTCGAACGCCTTACAGTTGTCCGTTGTCACAGATAGTGTTCGAAACGTCGGGTGTCTAAAATGTATTTTCGAATACCAATAATATACACTATTAATCCGGTTAAAAATAGTTTCATTTGAAAATATTAAATAAAACGCATCCAAATATAGAATCAAGGGCAATTGAACAGGTTCAGTTAGAATTTTTAATACAGTAGTGTTACCACCATCGATAAATTCATCTAACGCAGTTTCACATCGACCGTCTGTCACTGTGCGATCGTAAATTAGCCCCTACGGTTCGTGGCATACCGAATTAACATAATAAAAAGGAGCATTCTTTGCTGTGCCGTAAATAAAGTTTTATAGGCAACGCTCTAATGCGTCCAAAATGTCGCGAGGGGACAAATATTCACTTTACTAGAATTTGGATAAATCTTTTGAATATATTCAATATTGTAGGATTTGAACTGGCGACTGTTGAATTTGTTGACTCTACAAATTCTAGGCGTTTTTCTTATTTCGAATTATTCAATCCTAAGTGCTAAGTGAGGGAATTTAATTAATAAATTAATTTGACATCAATACAGTTCAGTTAAGCGGTATTTGACTGAATAAGCTGATTTGATAGCTAGAATATATAAAGTGCAGAACACTCGCAAGAATATTTAAATACATGCGGCGTTTAGTTTCACCACCTCACAAAGTGTTACCACTATAAAGGAAAGCGTACAATAGATTTTGAAAAGTAGGTTTCTTTATGTCTATTTTAGGAAATGTATGAAAATAATAAAAAAAAACCTGACATTTTCGAAATTTCACTCTAGTCTCTTTATGCAATGTGTAAAAAAAAATGCTATAAAGCTCCATAACCATAAACAAAGACCAAAAATACAGATAGTTTCTGATATGGACAGAGTCTACCCGCAATCCGTAACCGAAATCAAATCCGAACGTAACGGATAATCCGAAATACTTTTTATATCCGTAACTGGAACTTAAATAGTCACAGTGGTCTTCCTATATCCTACCTATATCTCATTATTATTTTATTTCAGTTTAACTATATTTTAAGAATCACTTGTTTATAAATATAATTTGTTATATTTTGAAATTAAACATATTTTATATGTAGAGTTAGCCTATGATTGAGACAAAGGTACTATGCAACAATGTACTATAATTGCACAAACACACACACATATATATATTATAGGATATATATATATATATATATATATATATATATATATATATATATATATGTGTATGTGTGTATATAACATACCCGTAGGTAAGCTCTAGTTCAGTAGCAGTGTCAATTCCAGGGATTGCGACCCCCCGGGTTGCTATTACGGGGAAGAGCGAATATATTACTTTTAACGACAATGGATTAAAAGCATATTTCCTGTTTTTATTTAAGAAGCTGAGGAAGTTGGTTTACGATGAGGTATAAAAAAATTCGATAAAATTTATGATATTATTTACGATTTAGTTTAATATTTAAATTAGTCACGTACAAATTTAATTTTTTCTTCTTAAGCTTTACACTTTTTTCCGCATAGTTGAGTAATCAGAGAAACACTCCGTTCTCCACTTTCCGCCCGTAATCGAAATATTGCGTGTTGAGCGGTGGAGCACAACGCCGCGCATTGACCGGACCGGATTGCCGGAATAAAATATTTTAAATTAAAACATTATCCCGAGTAGGAATCGAACCAACAACCACTCCTAGCGGTTTCAGTCAGCCGCTAACCTTACTGCGCCACAATGACTATGGTATTATGCGAAATAAACGCGGTTGTTTTCTAACTAAAATTATGACTTTATCATATAGTTTAGTTACTTAAAGACTTTGGACTTGTATCTTCCAATTTCTTCCAATTTTCAAAAGTTGATATTACACTAATTATATCTTACATATCGAAAACCGTTTTTAAGTGAAACATAAAGAAAAATTTTGAATTATTATAACATACCCCTGTTAAGTAATCAATAATGGAAAACAAAAACAGTTTACAAAATATTTACATACAAATCATATACCGTAGCTATACATTACAAAAGCAGTTTACAGTAAATTAGCTGTACTATAAAATTCTAAACAGCGCGTCGCGCCGCATCGCTTAAGTTAAAATCTTTTCGTCCCATTACCGTCACAAAGCGTGGCTCAGATAAGAGTCCACTTTGCCCACAGCCCCTATAAATATAAAGGGCCATAAATGTCAGCTGGACGATCGCCGGACCAAAACTTTCATTATGGGAACTGATGGTGTAATTTTTATAACGTTGCAAATGTCAAATTCTCAAATCGAACGACCATTCGTACCTATAGGCGTAGCATTAGGTTCAGCCATCTAATATGCAGCTTTTTTTCTTAAGGAATAGGCAAAAAGGACTCAATCTTGACTTGACTCCGTTCTCCACTTTCCGTCTGTATACCAGACATTGCGTAGCGGAATTTAACATCACTCTGTATTATATTCAGTTTCAATATAGGGGACAATTTATCAATCATTTTTTTGTTTAGTTTTTTACATTCTTAACAATTTGGATAATATACAATAAGAATTTACTTATAAACCAATATTTTAATTTTTCATACGCTTATTGATAGCAAAGGAGATTGCAAAGAACTAATAACCTACGAGTATATCAGTCAATATTGTTATCTCGATTCCAGGGTAAAAGCGGAGAACGAAGTGTATTGACACTAGGCTCGGGTAAAAGCGTAAATCTGTAACAGATTCGAACCTATACTACCCAATCTATGAACACTAACTAAAACCCACAGTCGGTTTCAATAAAATTTTGAACAGCTAGCTGTATACCATACACACAGCACCTAGGCAGATAAAAGCCATTCATTAATATAAATTGCGCAATAAACGTCAGTGGGACAATCGGCGGCGATTTCAACAGTTGCATTCAATGTAATAATATGAAAATTTACAACTATTTATTTTTGCCACAATGCAGTAAGTTATGCGGAGATTTTGTGTGTATGAGTAAATATGTGTTATTGTCCAGTGCTGAATGAATTTGGGATATTAGAAAACAGGTTATGTAAGTGTTTTTGTTAATTTAGTTTTTTTTTTCGCATTGGGGGAGCGCACTTTTGTCGCTGTATTTTCGCGATTGGTTTTATTTTCGATCGCAACTCGTTGTTTTCAATTATCATAATTTCATCCCTTTCATTTCTCCGCTGAATAAGATCAGGCGCAGCATTGAGCTCCGACACACATTACGGGACGTCTCGAATTCAGGTGGAAATTGAAGACTGACTGTCTGAGCTATCTGAATTAGAGCGCCCCGTTCTCTAGCCGCTAGATAAAAAAACCTGAATCTAAAAAAATCACCTAAAGCAGTAAAAACATTACATTTTTACACAACCAAGCATAAACGCTATTATTAATAAAATATATGTTTTCAAAACCACTACCTCCATACACTCTATTCATACAGTTGTATTCGTATCAATCATTGCCAGTAACAAGTTTCTGATTCGAATGTGAAGTAACAAACTGGACCGATGCAGTGTGTATAGCAAGAGCATCTATTCATTACTAACAATTTTAAATACTTAGAAAAGATATAAAATGTTAAAATTGTAGGATTAAAACCCGCGCACAAGTTCTGGAACGATTTTCAAGAGGCGCGGGTTCAAATACCGCTGCGTTTAATTTATTATACGTTTTCTAAATATGTCTTTTTCAATTTCCTAAGTGTGCGAATAACACTTTAAAAAATGTTTAAAAAAACTTTAAATACTACTATAGTTCTAAATAGAATAAACGAATATTCCACTTATACTTTCCACAAGTTCTTCTTCACAGCTTCTTCGAGGCCAACTTGCTTTCCAGATGATCGCGATACTGGCAGTCACTCAAAACGTAACTTATTCTGGGCGTGGCGTTAAGAGGAATGTTCTCGAAAACTGGCGACACGACAAATGGGTTTTTCTTAGTGGTTAACGTGCAAACTTGTGTCTTCTATCATTCGGCATTATTATCTTCAATATCATCTTCAATCGGCATTATGCGCATTAAAGTCGCCAAGTATCACGTCCTCAGCGGAGGGGATGTGTGAGAGTATATATATCGTCAATAGCCGATTGCATGTGCTCCATAAGTCGATCCATTTCTGCACTACCACTATGGGCCCTGTATAGGCATGCATAGATTCGGATGTAATCGTCCGAATCAACACCAAGCCAGATGGTTGACAAGTCCCGACCTTCAAAATTGGCAAGACGACGGAAACTCATGTCCTCCCTTACGAATACAGCGACCCCGGCATGAGGCAAAAAATAATATTCCATTTTGTAGCTGGGGTGTAGAAGATATGCTGACCAGAACGGAGAAATGAAAATATTTTAAAAATAATCATTCCTTCGAGTGGCAATCAAACCCACAACCAATCGCGTTTCCAGTCAGGCGATGTCGCACTGCGCCATGACAGCCTCAAATTATATCAATCTTTTTAATACTGCAGTAATAAATAAAAGTAAATCCAATGTCGTACCACGTTCTAACTAGACCTGGCCAAAAAATAAATTTTTTCGCGTGCACTAAGCAGTGCTAGTTGCATAAGTTGCTACTCTACAACAAGCCATCGACTTTTAAACTATTTTTTGGCTTATAATAAAAATCACTGACTTATAAGTTCTCATAAAGAAACACTTGAACCATTCTTAGAAAACTTACCTATACAAATTTTAACGCAGCGTTGTAGAACACATGGCTTAGCAGTCAGAGCGCTTGGACGGTTTCCAAGAGGAGTGGGTTCGAATTATGCTGCTTTAAAATGTTTTTTGAGAATTTTATTCAATTTCCTAAGTGTGTGAATAACACTTCAAAAATATTAAAAACACTTAAGCCGTTATTTATTTATTTTATTTTTCAATTTCACATATAATTTGGTCCATATTACAAGATAATAATAAAAAAATTATCTTCATGAGTATGTAATGTAATTTTGACATGAACGTGACAGTAAAACTATGTAACAGGTATATCACAATTTTTTATATAGATATTTTCAGATATTCTTTGATTTCTTTCAAAATATTCTTTTATTTCTTTCAAAATATATAACTTTTCATGTATTCTTAGAATTATAAACATCATCATGCTTAAAAAGACATATTTAGAAAACGTATAATAAATTGAACGCAGCAGGATTTGAACCCGCGCCTCTTGAAAACTGTTCAAGCGCTCTGACCGCTAAGCCATGCATTCTACATCCAGCTACGTTGACATTCTTATACGCTTATTACAACTTATTATTGTTGTTATATAAAAATATAATCATGCTTAATTGGCAAGTGTGTGAGTAATAGCAACTAGGTTCAAATCCCATAGAGGGTACGTTCCCATACTGACTAAAAGCACAGCTTGGATACTTATTGGTTATATATAACCTAATATACAAAATCTTTACAAAAACAAACGGAACAAGAAGGAGGTCACAAAAAAGGGCTCTGGACTGGAGCCTTATCAATTGATAACCTGCATACATACCACCATTTGCATATTACTTACTTACTTACTTATATAGGTTATTTTAAATGTGTATTTGAAAAAAGCCACAAATTATATATTTTTTTAACATTTTTTAAAGTGTTATTCGCACACTAAGAAATTGAAAAAAACATATTTAGAAAACGTATAAAATTTGAAAACTGAAAAAATGTTAAAAAAATATATATTAAATAAATAGCATTCTCTCTTGCCAAACGATTGTTCGTAGAATAATCTTTGGGTAGCAGAAATTTGTAAAAATCTCTCTACAGATATGCTAACAACAAATATATGTTGTAATAAGCGTATAAGAATTTCAACGTAGCTGGATATAGAACGCATGGCTTAGCGGTCAGAGCGCTTGAACGGTTTTCAAGAGGCTCGGGTTCGAATTTTTATACGTTTTCTAAATATGTCTTAAGCCACAAATTAAAAGTCAAGTTAAGATACTCCGTTCTCAAATTTACGACCCAATTCGAGGCTTTGCCCGTTAGGTACCAGAGCGTAAACTTTAATAGAATTTCCATATAAATTTCCATGTCATTACAACCAATAGCGACTACAACCAATAGCGGTTACAGTCTGAAGCTGCCCTGCTGAGCTAAGATGGCTTCTAGTTATATGTGAAAGTTGTAACATAATTTAGCAGTTTTAAGATAGTGCACACGGATATAAAGTTACTAGGATGAATATTATGTATTATATCATTGTAGAGTTATAATGGATTATTGCAGCAGAATGCCGAATTTATTTCTCTAATTTAAGCGAAAATACTTATCTTATTGCTATTGAATTATTAATTATTCGATGAAAAACATGGACTAGGTTCTCAATTAATTGGGCACACTAATATATATATACGTAACTTTACTTCGGAACTTCAAAACTTTAATTAGAAATAAAATTATATATATATATATTTATATATATGTGTTAGACAACGCATATGTTAGACAACGCATAACATTTACAGTGTTTACAGATTTTCATAATTATTTTTTTCAAGACTTCTCAAGTATTCTCTGAAGTTGGTCCCATAAAGAGGTTACCTTTAGGGTACCAAAATAGTCTTACACGTGGGTTTAATTTTTTATTAAATTTTACATATTTTCAGTACATTCAACTCCATATATCAATATAAGAAAATATTTTACCCTTTTTTTTGACACACTTCCTGTATTAGGTTTTGCTTCAAAAACTGCACATTATACGTAAACCGATGACATTACTAATCATTTTATACCATGGACCTAGAATCCTAGCCAGGATGAACATAATAACTACGAGATAATAGTATTTATAGTTTTATTATATTTTTGAAATTATTTTGTGTTCTTTCCACACATATATACATA
The DNA here is from genome assembly GCA_038994665.1 of Podotricha telesiphe. Classification (NCBI taxonomy): domain Eukaryota; kingdom Metazoa; phylum Arthropoda; class Insecta; order Lepidoptera; family Nymphalidae; genus Podotricha; species Podotricha telesiphe. The sequence goes on along the minus strand of JAOYRR010000238.1, from coordinate 710,222 downwards.
AAAAGAGCTAATTTATACTCGTTAATCGATCTATTTTCTACTTTTACGCATTAATTTAATATGTCTTTTGCGTTAAGCAATTCGGCAATTTGTTTCAACAAATTGTAGATATCCTACAATTCACCTCAAGATTAAAATCTACAAGCATCACACCCCCAAACCAATTAAGAAAAAACACTCCAATAAGAAGAACTACGAATATGCCAACTACTAGCGACTGCTTAATAGTATTCTATGATATTAACACAACAGTCCAAGATTTATTATAATGGCGATGCAAAAGCTGCAAAAAAAAGCTACCTCGACTTCATACAATCGTGTGCCAGCAACACAAAGCACCGGTAAACTTATTGGCAAGCTCCAAAAAGCAGTATAACCTAAAGGCAAATAATTAATCAGATAATGTGCTGTTGAATTTACAACTACTTATACGAAGGATCCCGAGCCAAGTTCTGATGTGGGAGATTTATGAGTAGTGCATTTTGACGCTATATTATGGGCTGGAATCCCACTTGAGGAAATTACTTTTTTTTAGCTATACGCTATATCTAACGGGGTATTCAGAGAGAACGGGGCGCAGTCATGATACCTACCTACAAAAATACCAGATACCCGTCCCCGGGACCCCTCGAAGGACCCCCTCAGGCTTTTTACGTGACCTTCCTCCAATATCATTGATACTGTGTTCTTGAAGGTCAACCAAGGTCACGTCATAGAGATATGATAATATTTATTTTCATTTTGTTTTTTATTATGTATGTCCTAATTTTGCGATGACAGGCACAAAATAATCTGCCAGTGTCACATATAGTAGAGAAAACACGAAAGAGATGAAGGAGTTAATTTTGTGGGATTATATAAATTGATGAAATATAAGCGAACGATAGACTGGTCTGGTTATTTTCCTCATTAAGTTCCGACGTTCACTTCTGTCATAGAACACGCTATGTCTAGAATTCGCGCGAATGTAGAGAACCAAGTTCTCTCCGACCATCCTATCCTGGCAATACGCACTCTGAAAATTGTGACCAGCAATTTTGAACTGCTTGGCTGTCAAATGACACAAACGTCTTGATCTTCTTCGCTTTCTTACACGCGGAACACATATTGTATCTTGAATAGATGGAGAGTGGAGAATAACGACGGAGTGATATTGTGTCAAGAGGTTCTCTATCCATGTGATACAGAAGAACTTGGTAATATCTTTCTTTTTTCACTTTAATTCAGAATTCGGTCGCACAACGCATCGTCGTATTTACGAATTAAATGTGCGGAGCTCCGTGCCAAAATTCCCGTTTTGCTTGAACTGTCAAAATGTGTATTTAAATATTTATTGTATTATTGAAACGATTTATCATTATAGCTTTCGCGTGTATGTGGAGAATGTCGGAACGATGACTGGTATATATATATACAGTAGTTATTTATTTTATAAATATTTTGTTTAACTGCTCTTTCCCGCACACCAGGATAATCAGAGAGAATCTAGTGTCAAAACTCTCCGTTCACCACATACCACCCGAAACCGAGACATTGTACTTTAAATGGCGGAATTCAATGCTGCACTTTGTCTTGCTATCTAGAACCACTCACAACCATCGGTCGCTGTCCCACTGCAACACAATGGCCTTATGATGGAATATTGTAACATAGTATAAATTGAGATACTGGTAAAATACTAATTACTACTATTGTTATACACTACGGTATGAATAAGAAACACTTAAAATAATATTCGAATACAACGTTCAGTTCAGTCAGGCATATGACACATCTCAAATTTACCGAAAGCATAAATTAAATTGTAATTATAATTATATCAATGCAGTCTACATGGCATTGATTTTTACAAATTACAAGTGCAACGATAATATCACAAATATGTATTGAGCTTCAAGCTTTTTCCCGCATAGCCAGAGAGAATATTTTTTAAAGTGTTAATTGCACACTTAGGAAATTGAAACAGGCATTTAGAAAACGTATAAATATATATAGATTTTTTTCTCAAATTTTTTTATACGTTTTCCAAATATGTCTTAGTCAGAGAGAACCAAATGTCAAGACACTAGACACTCCGTTCTCCATTTTGCGCACGACTCCGAGACATTGCGTGTTGAGCGGCGCAACTCAATGCCGCGCTTTGCCTTGTCACCGGAGCGAAGAAAAGTAAATAATTTCAATATAATCGTTTCTCCGAATGGAAGTGGGAATCCATCCCACACCAACCGTTTATAGTCAAAAGCTGTCACACTGCGCCAATATAGCCCCAAAAAAAAATGTAACACTATATAATTAAATCAAAATACAATATGTCGCTCTGGTATCATCCGAAACGAATCACAGCCACAGCAATCTCTTCGCCCGCATGCAATTTGCAAAAACACGATATCACTTGACAGTGCAATGCGGGATAGATTTCGTGTTGGACTTGTAAAATTGTTACCTTGGAATACTTTTGTATGATATAAATACATATGCAGCTACCGCGCAGTGGTACAGCGTCCGACTGTAAACGCGATTAGTCATGGGTTCGATTTCGACTCCGAGAAATGATTATATTTAAATTATTTTAATTACCCCTCTCTGGTACCTAAAGCTATTTGGGTTTGCTATTTCCTGATATACGGGAAAAAGCGAAATGCTGAAAATATATATATATATATATATATATTACACATTCAGTATATTAAGCAATAATATAACATCACTTACATAAAACATTAAGTAAAATATTTTGGACTCTTAAGAATTGGGGCCTCAGTCGCGCAGCTGAAAAGAGTATGGCGGTAAACATGATTGTTGTGGGTACAATTCCCATTCGGGGAATGTTTAAACACAAAGGTTACCCAGCGAAGACTGCCCTTGTGAAATAAAGGGTAAAAAAAAAACAAAGTAAAGTCACGCTGTTAGTAGTACAAACAAAGTATATACTAAATTTATTTTTTAATCTAATTCCTCAAAATTATATGTTAAAGCAAATGAAATATAATTAATTTCAATTAAGAATCGCTACTTAAAAATATACTCAAATTGTTTACTAAAATTTCAAGCAGATTCCAAAAAAGCACCCCATAATGACAATTTTAAAAGTTATTTAAATGACACAAAATGTATATCATTTCGGAACGAAGCGGGCAATAAATTTGGATAACGTTTACATTGGATCAAAGTGTTTTAATTACCCACTTCTTATGTATTTACAAGGGTAGGGGTGGGGGGTGAATTATAATTAGGAAAGTTAATGTTAAAGATAAAACGAGCCTAATTAAAATTGGGCGACATCTGTGCCATCTGAGGAAACTTGGCCAAGGATCTCTGAAGACATTTTTAATATACTCCGGTACGGTGTTCCACGAAGGCACCGAAAATAATTGGACGACAAAATATTATATCAAAGCATGTTCCTTGTAACAAATTGACATCATTAAATTTTTATAATATTTTCCGCGCGTATTTTAACCAGCAGCGGGGTAAGGTGGAATTTTCTTGTAATATTCCAATGCGTTGTTCATAAGGTCTCGTGGGTGGAATGGAATGTCATATTTTTAAATGTAGTCAAAACATTTTTTTTCATGCATTCAGCTCAACTCTAATTTCATGTGTTATATAAACATTTTACCAAATAGATATGTAGCCTATTGGGTGGCAAACCTTAATTCTGAATTTGCCCTACCAAAACTGTAAACTATTTTTATTTATTTATATTATTATTATTATAATAGTTTTAAGCTTTAACCTGCCACCTAGAAACAAGTTGGGACACTCCATTATCCATTTTCCACCTGAATTCGACATTGAATTCGACATTGTGTATTGAGAGGCGGACTTGTCACCAGCCCTACTAATCACAAACTGCTTGATGTATAAAAACCAAAAATTTCAACGAATAAGTCAGTTTAACCGTTAATTATATACATACTAGAATCGTAACACAATATTTCCTTTCAATATCCAGAATAAAACGAAAGTTCAGATGCAAGACAATGTAAAGGCAAGAATTTAACGTTAATTAATGAAAGGAATAAACCGTAACGTTGCTACGAAGTTGAAGAATCCTCTGTAAACTACAGCTAGAAGGGGTTCTATTGTTCGGGCAAAAGAAGTTTTATAGGGTGCCTCGACTTGTCTTCGAACTTAGACTGTACAAAGAGCTGAAATGTCAGAAATCATCTGCAGACTTACGGCTAGTTAGAACTTTCTGAGCGATCACAATCAATTAGGCTTTAAAATGTTATAGCTGTTAGCTTTACATTCATATATCTTGTTAAATTTTAAAGAAATATGCACTCATGTGTTTAAAACAGTAAAAAAACTATATTGTTATTATTTAATAACTCTTAGGATAGGGAAAATATTTTTACAAAATGTATACAAAACATTTGAATATAATGAGACCCGAACCTGCCAAAACTTGGAAACCATAGAAGCGTTTTGATCGCTATTTTTGTTGTCATAAGAGGCGCAGGTTCGAGTCTATAGTGTATAGTTTAACTAAGTCACATTTATATGTCCATTATAAAAAATTAAAGTTGTCAGAATTTGAATCTACAACTAGCCTGTTCAATTAAAGATTTCAATCAAAGTACATAACAAATGTTTCAACAATATATACCAAGCCAATTATTAGTCTACGATAAGTTCTAAAAGAACGATAACATAATATATAGTTATCAAATAGGTAATTTAACTGCAAATCCCTTTGTCGATCTGTAGGGTGCAATCTATCAATAACTGTTAGGGGTCGTGATTAGGGGAAAGTTTAAGGGTTGTTTGCTCCAAAATAGGCCAGGCAATTAACAAACGATGACTTTGTAAACTGCTAGCTTGAACTAACTACTGATTCTACAGGAACTTTAATTAAAATACTCTCGAGATATACGAGTAAGTAGTTTAGACTTCTTGACGCGGTTTCAGAATGCCTAATATTTGATCCTTCGCAAATGCTTACTTTATTTTATTTACTATTTATATATATATATATATATATATATAATCGTCTAAATCTTGCTTTAAGTGCAAAAATACTCGGCAGGCCGTCGAGGGTGCCCACCACCCTTGACTCCTAGACTTGCCTTGCTGGCTGCCGCCCCCGGGGTTCACGGAAGATTGAGGCTAGTGGCGGTCGAGGAGGAGCACGGAGGTTTTAGTGGGTATACGGACGGTCTATCTTACAATCCGGAGTCCCACATAACCACGTCCGAGTCACCAATCGGGCTGGTAGCAAATATACTACTTTACATTAGAGCGATTTAAAGTGTTGAGAACTTTGACTTAAGAGAATGGAGACTTTTAAATGGTCCGTGTGACAGTGACAAGTCTTTTAATGGCAGAAGTAAAAAAAATGGACTAAAATTACACTTTTTTCATTTGTGTAAGTGAAATGCGGGAGATACGTGAATAGGAATGATATCAATGCTGTAGATGTTAATAGCATTATTGGGAATATCGTTTAATTATGGATATCTTCACATCAAGTTCTTTGGAGATACTAAAAAGTCGCCTTTATGTTTTTAAGAAAAATTCTAAGCTCTAAATATACAAAATTATAAACACATATTGATTTTAGAACATATATTGATTTTAAAGCATAGCAAAGCATATATATTTTGTATAGCTTAAAGTAATTTTTTTCATTATGCATTTACCCACCGAGAGAACGTAGCGGCCGTGTTAATATAACGAAATAGATTTTCAAACAAAAATGGCAAGTAAAGCCTCCGCCGGGCTCGGCTGCCTATGATTAATTTTTGTGGAATGATTTGCAAAACCCAGATGCTTGTTGCGACGTGAAAAAAGATATTAACTGCGCAATAGACTTGGGTGGCATAATTCTTAATTTATATACATTTCAGCTTCACGCTATTTAAATGTATAGTCCGTACGTATAGTATTAGTCAGTCAGTCAGTCACCTACTGTTAAAATGTCCGAATTCGAGGCATTGCGCGTTGAGTGAGCGTTCAACGCCGCGCTTTGTCTAGTTCACCAGAGTGGAAATATTAAATCGGGAATCGAACTCACAACCAATCGCATTGCAAGCCAGACACTGTCCCACTGTGCCAGAACGGCCTCGCTATACTAAATTACATAATAAAAGTATGTTTCTAGTACGAACTTCATGGTAATTAAATACTACATTAATCAATGCATAAATAATAACTATAAATTTCGTTTATTATTCACAATCTAGGTTCTTGATAAATTAAAAAAAAAAACAATTGTCGAACTCGATTTAAATGTAAATGCAGCGGGTGACATGCGATTTATCAATAATCCGGTATTATCGGGTCGTTTTCCTTTATGAATGAATAATACATGGTTTAATTGTATTTTCATAGTAATACTAGCGACCCGCTCGCGGCTTTGCCCGTGCAATGATTGCGCTATTTACGTAAAACAATTAATCCTAATCAAAAGTAGCCTCATTCCAAGATCCTCAAGTATCTGCATATAAAATTTCATCACAATCGGTTAGCGGTTTGGCCGTGTTCACGTCACAGACAGCATTTCGCATTTATAATATTAGTATGGATGTATATAATATAAAAAAAATGGAATAATTGGTCACTACGAATTATACAACTTATTACTCTTACAAAAAAAAACCAAATGCATTATCTAAATTGCATTGAAAACAAATACATAAGTAGGCTACAACTTACAGACATACTTTACTACAGCATATAATGTGTTATCTTATGAGGCCTATCACTGTGGCGCAGTCACACAGCGTCTGATTTAAAATAAATGGTCATGGGTTCGAGCTCAAGTCCAACAAATGATCAAATTTCTATTATTTTCATTCCCCGCTTTAATAAAATCGCAACATCTTGAATTCGCAGAATAGGCAGCTTTGTAGAGAGCCTAGAGTTTTGACACTAGGTACCATTTCTCAGAGAAAAAAAAAAGTGTAGGGCAGCTATTTTATATCATATTATATAAAAAAAAAAGAGAATACCACAGAATGTTTAAAAAACACACAAAGATCTCAAATAAACAGACAGAATCGCGCATAATCTGCTATTTAATAACTAAATAACTGCAGTACTTGTTTGAATTAACCCCGTATTTGCCATACCGTTATGATGCCCGCCTATTTGCAACATTCGTTCGTTCCGTTTAACTTGTTTGTTAGCCGTTTCGTTTAGTTCTAAAATGTTAAATAATAATATATGAAGTTTGTGACTCGTCAAAATATAAATAATTATTAAAAAGGCTGGGTTTTAATAATTATGCAGTTATAATAATACTCGGGGCCTTATACTAGGGGCCATCGTGGCGCAATGGGCGCGAAGTGGCGTCTGACAATAAAAGTGAAGGTGGTGGGTTCGTTTCCCTCTTTGGGGAATGATTATATTTAAATTATTTTCATTGCTCTGTTCCGGTAAGAACACAAAGCGCAGCCACTCAACATGCAATGTCTCGATTTCGTGCGCAAACTTGAGAGCGGAGTGTCTTGACACTAGGTTCTGGCTAACCTGCTTAGCGTGAAAAAGCGTGAAGCTGAAACAGTCTTCACCTCGCGTCATTTAACTACGCTCAGAAAGCTTTTGTATGTAACAAAAGCTCAGCAGAACACTTTAGTTACCTTACTCTATAGTGTATCTCTCTATAAATTAATTATTATAACAAAATCTTGCAACGCTATTTCGATCCACATAAGTTTCCGTATGCACAATCCAATATTTAGCGGGTTAGTCAGGAAAAACGCTACATACTTCTTACGCCTCGTCCACAGTCAACCTCTTCAAACACGCCTTCTTCCTTCTGGTGGGGGGGGGGGGTCCTCATTCTTTTTACGTGACCTTGATCTAATATCATCAACACTGTGCTAAAAATGATCAACCGAGGTCTATTATCTTCCTTGCCGTTCACTTTTGCTATATATATCTTCATAGTAAATGATTTCAGGTATTTATTTTTTATTTCTTAACAAAAAGTATAAGCAACAAAAAGATAAAAATACAATTAGTTTTAAATTATTACCTCCATAATCATTCACGATTGAAATTATTGTTTAATTTAATGTAATTACAACAGAGAGATGGTTTCACATCATATCTACCAATAAAATTGTGCAAAAACCAAATTCTATAAATTAAAATCAATTTCCTAGAACAGAAGTTGTATTCAGTGTAAAATGCACAACGCGGCCGCAAAGAGGGGCCAATCGTCGCGGTCGCGGTAACACGTTCGATACGATACCGCCAGTTTATCAGCCTTACTGATCCTTTTGTAAAGCTAAATGAACTCTAAAAAACTATTCTGGTATTGTAAAATGCAATGGAAATATTGGAAATTGTAGTGTTTTATATGAAATATGCAGATTTTTAATATCAAATGTATCTTTTTGGTTTTCAAATGCATCTTTCAGAGTTGCAAATTCAAATATTTAAGAGAAAATCGTTTTGCACTTTCCGTCCGAATCCGAGATATTGATTGAGAGTTCCGAAACTCTACGCCGCGATTTGTCTTGTCACCAGAACGGAGATATGAAAATAATTTAAATAAAGTCATTCCCCCGATTGGGAATCGAATCCACATCAACCATTGCGTATTTATACAAACCAAAAAACCAACAAACGCCCAATTTTACATGAACCTATTTTAATTTAATAATCTAATTAAGTTTTTGTATATGAGTATACATTTGCCAAAACCGGACGTTTACAGTAGTCCGTGGTTCTAGGTAAACAGTTATCTAATACATAAATTTACGCGAGTAATTCGGTTAAAATAATTTCATTTATAAGCCAAAGATCTTGAAAAAAGCTGAAACTTATGAAATATACCTATTTTTTGCGGAGAAAAGGCAGGTCTACTAGATATATCATTTTGGTCTATTTTGCGGAATTCACGGTATATAAATCAAACTGCAGACCGACGACAGACCTCCCCTATCCGCTATCCGCGGGGGTTCGGTTACAGTTTCCTGATAACTAAAACCGCGGAGGCGAGCCAGTGCGCTTTGTGCTATATTTTTTTACTTATTTGAAGAAAATTCTTTTTGTCCGCTGCGCTTTTTATGTATTTTCAATACTTGACGCTTGATTTGTATTCGTATTGGCAGTATTTCAAAATGTAATGTATGTGTATGTAGCTACTAATAAAACATGTTACAAATATAATAAATACAAGGTAGTATATTTTTTATATATAAAAGTTTGTAGGAGCATAGAGTGGAACAGTAAAAGCTCAACTGTAATCGTGATTGTTTTTCCAATCCCACTTGGGTGAATAATCATAATTTAATTATTTTAATTTTCTTTCGCTTCTAGTAAAATCTAATTCGAAATTAAAATCTACTCGAAATTTACAGGTCTTGCAGCCCACCTGCCGTGTCGAGTGTGAGTGAGCGAAAGTGGAGAACACTAAGTTCGTTACCTAAGTAAGCGAGGAACTGGCAAAAACAATATATTTGAAGCAAAAACATACGTATTACGCAAGATGGGCCAAAAGAAGTCATGTTGTTTGGCACTCATTTTTTTTCTAAATGAAAAACTTCGATTCTGTCTTTTGATTATGTTTATTTGAACCTTTGGAATTTTACTGGTCAAGTCGAGATGATGATATCGGCCCAATCGGCGCCGTCACCATTGCTTGCTATACGGGCTTGTTTTATGGCAATTTTCCTCACTTAAATTAAAGTTAAATCGGGCGATCTTGCGGGCCAGTGAAAATCGCCAAAGCGCGAGATGAGGCGACCCGGGAACGTCGCTTTCAGAATATCGGTTGTGGTTCACGCAGTGTGTGCCGTTGCTTCGTCCTGTTGGAACCACATGTCCTCCAGTCCTAATTCATCGGTTAACATGGCCCTATAGCGCGCACCATCCACTGTTGTCGTCTGACCAGCGGCGTCCTCGAAAAAAAATGGCCTGATGACTCCTCCAGCGTTAACAACGCACCATGCAGTCACTTTGAGAGGGTGTAATGGCTCCTCGTGCATCACTCGTAGATTTTCGGTGCTCCAGAAGCGATAATTTGGCTTAATCACGTACCCGCTGAGGTGGAAATGAGCCTCATAGCTCATTATGATTTTGGTCGAAAAATCGTCCACTTCGTCCTCGAGAATGAAGATGGCTTGGGTGTAGGTTACACGCGTTTGGCGGTCGTCAGGTAGCAGCTGATGCACAGACTGGACTTCGTACGGGAACATGCGCAGGGCTTTGACCACAACTCGCCTTAGGGACGACCGGCTGATGGCTAATTGCGAGACACGGTGTCTGGTCGATGTTTCTGGTGACAGCTCGACATCCTCAGCAACAGCGGCGATATTCTCGGCAGAACGGGCGCTCTGGGGCTGGCTCTTAGCAGCGTCTGTGAGGTTCCATACTCTTTAAGGTTGGTGGCCAAAGAGCGCAGTGTTTGCGCAGTCGGTGCCGGACGACCCGGGAATCGGCAACTAAATACGCGCTGAGGCGTTACGCAAAAAAATAGACACTCCACGTTCTTCACAAATGTCAAAACATATATGACATTGGCCGCCATTTGCAAAAATAAGAACATTTTCCAATAGGGTGATTTCTTTTGGACCATCTTTTATAAAAATAAATTCGGAAACGAGTTATCTAGAAAAAAATGACAATTTTAAAGTCAGTCAAACGAAAGCGTATTAATGGGACTAGCCCTTGGTACCAAAGTAAAAAATAACAATTTCGAGTTGCGGCTAAGTGACACGTGTGGTGATCGCCACATATCGATAGCCGGGAAATGCTTTAGTAAAACGTAATAAAGATGGAACTTGGGTAAGAATATAAATTCAAAATACCAAAATGGCGCAGTTCGAGAGACTAACTAATCGTGATGGTTGCGAGTTCGAACCCCACGTTCGTGGTATTTAAATTATTTTCATTTTCCTGCTATGGTGAGAACGCGTGGCGTTAATTTCTGCCACTTTCACGCACAGGCGGAAAGTGGAGATAGTGTCATTACACCAGGTTCTGTCCGCATGAATAAATAAATAAATGAAAATGTAAATATATTGGAACATATTATGCAAGATTATATTAAGGTATGCATAGTTCCAAATTACTTGGAAAAATATTCTTAATCACTTTTTAACACGCCTTTAATAAATTTACTAGCATCTATCCATCAATCAATTTATTTAAGAAAACTTTGAAAAATTGATTGATATGATCCGTAAAATTCATATACTGATTTCATTAAACTATTTGTTTTTTAAATATAGATATCTAATAATAATCCGGTTTTGTGTAGATCAAACTAGTTTAAACAAATGGAAAGCTGCAGACCCCACCAGTAAAATCCAGTTATAGCAAATACATTCAGTTTAAACTAGTTACAACCAGATTCAACTAGATCTAACAAGATACAAAACAACAGCCGACTAAATTGTAATTAGAAAAATTACTGAACGTTACGCACGCACGTATCAAACAAGCGTTCTGAAGGGGCGGTATAAATCGTAAAGGCGACGGAAGCGGCGAATCGTGAAATGGCGCGGACGAGATATATTGGAGACACGCTTTCAACTGTGGATGGATGTAAATTATCGGCCTTTCAACTCGCCTATGCTGTACTTTTTATGATTACCTACGCTTGTGTGTTAAATATACTGGGGGCAGTAGTTGTATGGTTACACCAGTTACATAAGGTTCTGACATGTAAAATTAAAAAAATATAATAATATTACATTTATTTATATTTTAATTTCTCCGCTCTGCTCCCCAAGATATAAGATACAAGGGCGGTGTAGTGTCTTGACACTAGGTTCTCTCTGACTAAAAACAAATAAACAAATGTAAATTTTCTCAATTCTGAAACTTCAAAAAGAGAACAAAATTTTGAAAAAAATCTTATTAGTCTTAACAATATGAGCCAAATAATATTAAATTATCGATAAATAATATTATTTTTCATTACGTACTCCAAAAACGGAGACTTAAATAACACATATTGGTTTCCTGCATCCTGCATAGTATTATCAGAGAGATGTTAGTGACAAGACACTCTGCTCTCCACGTTCCGCGTTCCTAGTGGCTTTCGAACGCACAACCACTGCATTGAAAATCCACATTCCGTCCCCTCAAAACAAGATTTAAAAAATTACTTAACAAGTGTCTCAAGTTATCGTCGAAGCCACATCGTAAAATCCGCCCGATTAGTCTAAAACAACTCAGATTAATTCTGCAAGACCAATGACTGTCACGAAATGTAAAGTCATGGCTGAGCCGCTAATGCTCTCTAATGCTCTCTAAAATACTACTTAGTTTCTCTCTGAAGAATTACACTCGTTTATTATATGTAATCATAGATTTATTTACTTATCGATTTTTTATTTTCGTATGCAATTTAAAAAAATACTAGATCTATTAATATCTTAGTGCTATATCACTAGTCTTTACGCATATAAGTGAATGAATTGATGAGAAGCCACGAACCTCGAACACGAACGAACTTTACAAGCCACTAACAAGTTACGGAAAAAAACCATTGTGTTTGAAAATGCCTATATATATAATAAATTACCGCAAGATATTAAAGAGGCAAAGTCACAATTAATCTTTAAAAGGCTACTTAAACATTATGTAATTAATAGTATAACAAAAAAAAAAGGAAAAATTAAAAAAAAAATCTTAATATATAATAAACAAAATAAGACTAAATACTAGGAAATGTTAATATATAACCGCTTATTATGAGTAAATAATTATGTAAATAGTAACTGACACTTCCAGTGGCTCTAATGTTTTAAGTCCATTTATATTTTTACCACTTCAAATTCTACCCTGGCTTTTATTTGTTAGCGTAGACCACTGTTTGTTAGCTTAGTGTAACCTACTCACAAAATTGTATTAAGTGTAACATGTTATTATCTCATATAAGTGAATTTAATTCTTTTGGGAAATAAGTTCTCTTGAACGGTTTTCAAGAGGCGCGGGTTCAAATCCCGCTGCGTTCAAATTTTTATACGTTTCCTAAATATGTCTTTTTCAATTTCCTTAGTGTGCGAATAACACTTTAAAAAATTTAAAAAAAAAAATATAAGTACTATTTTTAACCGTAAGTAAGTGAAATGTCGTTGAAAAACATTTTGAGTACATCCGAAATTTCTATCCTATTTTTCATATTATAAAACTGGTTGGTCTTGAAGACCGTTTTCAGGCCACGTATTTGGCGTTTGCATAGACATTTTGAAAAATGCTTTGTTAAGGCTTCCTTTTAGTCGTTAAGGATCTACAAGACAGATTTTTACGATATTTTCCTAGTAGCTGTCACTCAATAAGTGACAGAAGAACGGCGATAGACGAACTGTTTCATTTAGGTATGGTATCAATATCGATTATAATTAGAATTGATATCGATATGGTTACAGGTTATTCGAATCTATAAGATGGTGTCAATTAAGATTAATTTCACGAGACAGAGACATCTTGAATAGGCAATGTTAAGTGAAACTCAAAATCAACACTAAGTTATTCAGTCAGTCACAGAACTTTCTACTAATGATAAATTTCAATTTTTATTTTATTTAAACCTTATAGTTTTTGGATATCACAGCCACTATATTTATATAAATATTTAATCTCGCAACTTATTTAAATTTTTCTTTTCCTTAAAAAAGGTTTTATTAACAAACGCCTCAATTTATCGTGTTTAATTCCGGTCAACAGCTAACTTGGCAGGAACGGCTGGCATCGCTTCTACCCCTAGTTCAAATATTCACAAAGCCAAGTAATTTTAAGGGTAAAAGGTGGAATTCTAGTAAATTAGCTGTCTGTCTGTCGCGATTCTTTTTTGTAACGCCATGTTTCTTACAAATTGTGCAGTTAAATTAAATACAATGGCAATCTTATGTTTAAACACGCGATACTTTAGGTACGTTTTTCGAATCCTTGACATAAAAGAAGAAGCTCCGTTAGTAACTGTCACCTATTTTTTGTTCTTTCAAAAGTTCGTATTTGAGGAACGGTTGAGATTTATTGTTGGTAAAAAATAATTCTAGTTAAAAGGCAATTCAAATAAGTCAGTAAGCACTTTTTGACATGAAGCCACCACACGCTCGAAATACAGGTTACAAAATAACAAAAAATACTAAAAAAGCTGTTTAAAAATAAAAGTTTATTTTAATATACAATACTCATATTACTTATTCATATCTTAATTACTAGTTACTACCGATTTTGAAAAAAACAACTTTATCTAAAAAGAACTCTCGAAACCGTTCTTGTCAGTCAGTAGTGGGTTTGATACCCAATCGGGGTAATGATTATATTTAAATTATTTACGTTTCACCACTCTTGTGATAAGACAAAGCTTGGCGTTGAATTCTGCGTCTCAACACGCAATGTCTCGATTTCGGGCGGAAAATGGAGAAATGAGTGTCTTGAAATTTGGTTCTCTCGGACAACCCTGCTATGGAGAAGTGAATTTGCTATATAACTAAATATACACTTTTGATTCAATTCTATAATAGTTTCGCGAATAGATGACTTCAAAAAACGTGTCTATTTTGCGTCTATACTAATCTAGTTCAACACTCAGTTTCACGCTGTTTTCAGTATACCAGGGGAAGCCACAGAATGTTATTATATTTAAATTATTTCATTTTACCAATTTGTTAAGCATGGCGGTAGGTTCCGTAACTAAATACACAGTGTATCTTAATAAAGTTGTATCTGAACAAAGTTGTATTTCTATATCTAAGTAACTAAAAAGAATTATTGATGAATAACTTATAATATATAAATATAAAACCATTATGTATGGCTATATGATATAATTTCGTGTAACGAATAACTTAAAGCACCTCTACCTTTGTATACTAACCCAGTGTAGCTAGAGTACAGTATCGATCTCGTCGTACATGCAATCTGTATTACAAGCATGTGCTGAGGCGCGCGAATTGTGCAATAAAAGTAAGGTTGTGTGTCACACCGTCCTGTTATTTTGTATGTATTATTAAGTTTTTAAGAATTTATTATTTCTATAGCAAATGGTTAGGTGGATTTGACATATTAAGATTTTGATTGTCAAAAATTTAGAATTTTGAGGCTATTCTGGGCGCAGTGATAGCATTTGACTGTACACACGATGTTTGTAGGTTCGGATATTGTAATTTCTCCGTGTTGAAAAGACAAAGCGCAGCGTTGATTTCTGTCTCTGTTTCGGACAGAAAGTGGAGAATGGTGTGTCTGGACATTAATTTCCCCCTGACTACACTGATATGCGTGAAAAAGCGTAAAGCTAAAAAAATGGCCATATTTATATTATAAATGCGAAAGTAACTCTGACTGTCTGTTTGTAACGTCAACACGGCGAAACTTCTGCCGAACTCATTCTGATTAAATGTTTTTTCCCTCATTTTTTTTACTATTTCCAGGAATTTAATTGTTTTACGAAAAGGCCGCTGAAAATACGGAAAAGGTGTGGTTGTATGCAAACGACAAGGAGGTCGCTATTAATATTATAAATGCGAAAGTATCTATCCATCTGTGACGAATCGTGGCCAAACTGCTGAACTGATCGTGATGCAATTTTATATAGAGATCAGCTGACCCGGCTAAGTATTAAATAATGTATCAAAATTGAATAAAAGTTAATAGAAAAAAAAAACAAGTCCATTCTATAACAATAGTTCATAGATATATAATTTTCATGGTGATTGGTTCAGGACAGGGAAAATTGATTCCAGAAACTTCTAACGATCCTGCGATTTGTTTATTGTCATCGCGAATGCATTGTTTTTTGGTATTTTTGTACAATTTCCTCATGTTTTCTGACTTTGAAACTTTCCTTGGATTTCTACAAATATTTTAAAAACAAAACTAGCCAAGACTGCCCCACCATTCTCCAGTTATAGCGAGACGAACAGACGTCATTTCATTTTTATGTATTTTAATGTAGATACTTGTGGGCCTTGAAGAAGAACATAGGCTAAATTTTCTCTAATTTTTTAGTTTTATCAAGAATTTAATTAATTTTGAGAAAATACCGCCAAAAATACTTAAACAGCTATAGTTCATACGGGCAAAGCCACGAGCGGGTCGCTAACATTCTATAATTATCTTTTATTTTTAGAATATGCTTAACATTACAGTAAACGACTTCTGTAGTTGAATTCGAAATTTATTTAATATTGAAATGAACTCAGCTGCTTTCTGCCCTTGAATATTTAACCTAAACCAAATATGGTCTTTATGTAAAAAATTGCGCTATTTCTTTTACGGAAGTAAATATTTAATTTTCTATGTAAACTATGAATTTTAGAGTATTGGCGATTTAATTGTACTCTTATATTTGGCAATGACATTTGCTTGACACACAGCAGTAGTTATAGTTCGGTAAGTACGTGGGTAGTTAGGCAGGTAGGTAATTAGCTGGATAGGTTAGCGGTAGGTATATTAAGAAAACGTATAAAGTTTTGAACGCAGCGTGATTTGAAGCCGCGCCTCTTGAAAACCGTTCAAGCGCTCTGACCGCTAAACCATGCCTTCTACATCCAGCTACGTTTAAATTCTCATACGCTTATTACAACTTATATTTGTTGTTGTGGTTTTCAAGAGGCGCCAGTTCAAACCACGCTGCGTACAAAATTTTACACGTTTTCTAAATATGTCTTTTTCAATTTCCTTAGTGTGCGAATAAAAAATGTTAAAAAAAATATAGCGGTAGGTATTTCATATTTATAGTATGCACAATCTCCCGGTTTCTATATATAAATGTAATGCATAATGTGACCGGAAATAGACGACTGAATATCTCATACCACCAGGTTTTCACCATCTATCCCGCAAATGCGTGAAAATCTAAAAGAAAAATAAATGTACATGGCTCTAACAGCAGGCCTTAAAATTGTTTGTTTTATTAACTTTCCGCTTCCCCTGCATAAATCTAGCAGAAAAGAAAGATCTGTCACTTCACTTATTGGATTTAACATAAATTATTAAGCAAAAAAAAATTAAAAGCCCACCTAAATAAGCTTCATACTAAATTCCACCAATACACGTACTCCGGTATCTATTTAAGACATTACTGACTCCCACATAACTTACTTCCCTAAGTTATTACGAACGTCTAGGGTTGATTGATACAGCAAGTCAACCGAAAGCTGCCACCCTCTGCGCCAAAAAAATATAACAAAATCGATAGAATGAGTTACCCTTGAAGAGCACTCAAGCACATTTATTCAACTAAACAATAAATTTTATTTTTAGGTTCACGCTTTTGCCCGCATAGCAGGATAGGCAGAGAGAACCTAGTAGCCAAGACACTCCGTGTCCACTTTCCGCCCGAAATCGAGTCAAAATCCGAGCGTGTCAACACCTCGTTTCTGGTCTCGTCTTATCACTAAAACAATTAAAATATAATCATTCCCCAAATGAGAATCGAACTCACAATCATCGCGTATACAGTCACACACTGTCACACTGCGCCACGATGGAGTAAATAATAACTAAGCCTTTACTTTACTTCGTAGGCATTTTTTAAACGATTTTGAAAATTTTAAAAACTCATTTCAAATTTTATTACAATGAAAATAAAAACGGTGCCTAATTTCAATTATTATAACCAAATAAGTTAACCGATAATATAGAAGATGACGTTCCCTCTTCATAAATCGCTTGAAATTGATTTATCGGGAATTCCCCGAAATGTCTATGAGACTTCTCTGATGCAATTATTTTGAAACCGGGCCGTTTTTACATTACCTTTGACGTATTATTATTTATTATTTAAATATGTTTATATTTAAATAATAAAGTTGGCAAAGTATTTCAATGCAGCTCCCTGGGGATATGATTATATTTATTATTTTAATTCCGCCACTCATATCACATAACCAAATATACCTAAAACCAAAAAACAGTTATTGTTTTTTTACCAACCTCCTTATAGAGTTCACCTTAATAGGTGCCTATTCCAAATTCTTATATCTGAAGAAGTGTAATCGCAAAAATTTCAAACCTAGGACTTTCTAAATACATATTTTTTCTTATAAAAAAAAAGCGCAGAAATTTACATACACATAAAAGCTATACAAAAATCAATTTATGAGCATCAATTCTTAAGCATTTGATAATAAAGTTGATGAAGACAAATATTGGTTAGCCCTGTTGTATGAAGGGCAAGTCATGCTGACGTTACTTTGAACCAAGATACCTTCGCTAATTACTTTAATATGAACTCTATTAACTATAACAGAAGGTACATTATAGAGTCTATTAATTCATAAAAAAAATATATTATTTTTTAATTTCGTCAACTTAAAACAACATGATGTAAGTATCTATTTTATTTTATATATCATTTAGTTCCAACATATTTAATATTTTTTTTGAAACTATTAAATTGAAGATAGAACATTTAAAAAAAATATAGGTTATATATATTATACGTATATATTATTTAGCACGCTAACGAAATCCAAAAGAGATTCTATAAAAAAAAAAAACAAAACTCGGTGTAACAGGAGTTCCATAAAACCTTACTGATAAAGGGACTGGCAGAGCGTGTGTCAGTCGCTGCCAAATTATTAACATAAACAGCGAGCGTCAAGCTTTTAGTAGGGAGTTCGTTTTTTTTACTTTTATTATTATAACGAAAATTTTGAGGTATTTTCATTTATATTCATGTATATTTCGAATTTTCTAGATTGCGACGCAATGTGTTCCGTTCTCACTCGGGGAAATGATTTTATTTAAATTATTTTCAAAACAAAATGCGCCACCGCTTGTCCACACCCACCATTTAGATTTACTTACTTTATATACTTTAGATATAATCTAAAAAAAACTACTTCCGTTTTGTTTGTTACGAAACGGAAAAAACATTTTCTTTATATTCAAACATTATACTAAATGGGAAACCAAACCCGCAACCATCTCATACACAATCAGACTGCTGGTGCTTTCCTGCTGCGTCATTACGATATATCAAAAAAAACTATATACAGTATATGAAATCAACAATCTACCGCAATTTCCCTTTAATTCAAACAGTAGAAAATTACAATATAAATGTATAATTGACTAATCATAGTCCGAGACTACTATAAATTACAAAATTGCACTTTGAAGTTAATAAAAAGCTTATTTACTTATGAACTTAAAAGAGAAAAGGCATTACTCGAAATCCTTCAATAAATATCAATGTTTGCTCAATTTGCTAGAAAAATGGCATCGCTATTACGAACAAACAATATGGTAGTATATAGGTTATTAGAAACGTCGCGTTGTATGAATATTTGATGTCAAGGAGCTGGACAAAGGTGTAGCGTGCTAACGCCTAAACGGTAACCTTAATCATATATGATTTTAAAATCTACTCTATACATATAATAAAAACGTATCTGATCGCCGTCTGTATATGGAAGGTATATGAAAAAAAAAAAAAAATTTTTTCTATGTGTCTGTGTATTTGTGCACACTAATCTCAGAAATGGCTTGTTCGATTTCAATGCAGTTATGACTAATGTATTTTGGGAAGCTTCCTTTAACATTTAGTGTTTATTTTTTTTCAATCGGTTTATAAATAAAAAAGTTACGACAATTTAAACTATAGTCGTGTAGTTTGCGCAGGCTAAGCCGCGAGCGGGTCGCTAAAATACTAATATAAATATTTATAACATTTTTTTAGTGTTAGAAATGTATTAGAAAGTGTTAATCGCACACTTCGGAAATTGAAAAAGACATGAAAGAAAAATTTGAACGCCACGGGTTTTGATCCCGCGCCTCTTGAAAACTGTTCAAGCGCGTTCACCGCTAAGCCATGCGTTCTACGTTCTACATGAACTCGTGGCTTTTCTTACACTTAAACAGCTAAAAAAAATACTCAGTCAAATAGCAATTACAAAAGTAAATGCAATTGAATGCATCAATATCAAAAATTACACTTTGATAACTTACTAAACTACATCGCACCCAGTACTATACAAGTCAGTAAAAAGTCTCCAAAAGAAACACGCGCTTACACAAAGTTTTCCATCGATTCCTGTAACCCAAGAGTATTTTAATTGCTTCTCTCATTACCGATGCATTTCAGTTTTGTTCAGAACGCTCGTTCAGTCTAACCTACCCAGTAGGTAGTAGGTACCATAGTACGTACAATTGCTACAATAACCGCCAATGACTTTTATTTCATTACTATTCTAGTCTAGTGCACTTCGCTTCGCTTTACTTGCCTATAGGCTCTCGATGCAAATAAAAATTCTATTTAATTCATTTTTGTATGGAAATAGCATGTGTGTATGTGTGTATGTAGTTTTTCTATAATTATAATATGGTATACGCATTTTTGTTTAATGAGCGTATAAAGTAATGTAGGAAGGCTAATATGGCGCAATCCAACAGATACTGTAAACGCGATTGGTTGTGGGTTCGATTCCCACTCGGTAGAATGATCATATTTAAATTATATAATTTCTCCGCTCTGTTAAGACAACTGCGGCGTTGAGTTCCACCAGTCAGTTTTCTCTGTTTTTCCCGCTATGTGGGAAAGCCGGAACTATTTTTTGTAACTTAATACTAAATTTTGAATTTCAATATAAAATTCAATTTACTTATCTAATAGCAATACTGTGACACTATATTTTTATAACTATAATCTTTTCAAATATCAACTGCAAAGTTATTAAACATCAATAAAACTTTAAAAAAAAAACGAAATAGCTCAAAAAAAAACTAATCAGAAAAAAAAATTTTATAAAACACCGTATAAAATTTCATTTACCTTGGGGCTAAAGGACCGCCGAAGGACTTGAAAAGGAAAGATTGCAACGTGAAAGTTAGCTTGATTTAAACGTCTGGATGTCTGTGGATAAGTTCAGATAAGTTTGGGAAGCTCTGGGAAGGTGGATTATCGTGAGCTTAGTGTTTGCATACGAGAGTTACACCTACTTACTACATATTTACCTAAAACCTATTCATATTGTACTGTTGTTTTTTATTTATACGAACAAATCTTTTTCTATCTTGAGGCCTTTGTTGCGTGGTGGGACAGTGGCTCACTGTTCACACGATTGGTCGTGGGTACGATTCCCACAAATTCCCGAAATTATTATATTAAAAATATTTCGATTTCTCCGCTCTGGTATGTAAGACAGAGAAATTATGGTCAGGTCAGAACTGCCTTCTGAGCCGGTGGTAGCTGCCGCTAGGACTGACAATACTGACATTTTATGTTAAATGACGATTGGAAAGTGCTTGTAATAGAATAATATTACATTTACATTTAGGGTTGCATTTTTCAGAGGACGCAATTATATTTTTTTAATGTGCGGGGGGTCAGCTTAAGCTTAAGTTCAAGTTTGTGGGGTCGCCACTCTTGTCCCCTGGTCGCCATCTTGAAAAAAGGCATGCAAAGGGATTTCGCTCCCGTAAACTAGCAACCCTACAGAAAATGTTGAAAATCATTATTAGTAACAAATCAAATTGTCTTTAACTTTGTTCATATCATTTTTAATCCTCATATGGAAAACAGAAAAGTTATACAAAAACTGTTTTTTTTAACAATTTTGCTCTTAGGCAATTACATTAAAGCAATCTTACAGAGGGTTTTTCAACGGATAATTTCCGTTACAATTTTTTCAATAATAAAATATAACATTTCATTGAACTAATAGTATTTCCTTAAACGCTAAGGCACACCGCACAAATGTAGTAACCAAAACTTTTAAAAAATATATAACAATAAGTCTTGTCAAAACAATCCATTTCACGTCCCATTACAGGTTTTCCCAGTACGCTATTATATTTATCAATACCATAGAGCAAGCGAAAAGGAAGTAGTATCCGCATTTTACCAAATGCAAGAGTTCCTATATTTTTTTAAATAAGGATTTTATAGTAAGAAGAGATGAGAATATAACGCAAAGGTGAGCGGAAAGAGAGGCAGGGAGAGACCTCGGTTGACCTTCGAGAACATAGTATCGATGATACCAGAGGAAGGTCAGATAAAAATCATGAGGCCACCCCCTATAGAGTATGAACTAAGCAGAGTCTGTAACAGACATATTTAGAAAACATATAACAATTTGAATGCAGCAGGATTTGAACCCGCGCCTCTTGAAAACCGTGTGCGAATAACACTTTGAAAAATGTTAAAAAATATATATTTAATAAATAGCATTCTCTCTTGCCAAACGATTGCTCGTAGAATAATCTTTGGGTAGCAGAAATTTGTAAAAATCTCTCTACAGAGATGCGAACAACAAATATGAGTTGTAATAAGCGTATAAGAATTTCAACGGCTTGGATGTAGAACGCATGGATTAGCGCTCAGTGCGCTTGAACGGTTTTCAATAGGCGCGGGTTCAAATTTTTATACGTTTTCTAAATACATATGCCTTTTTCAATTTCCGTAGTGTGCGAATAACAATAACAATAACGTGAAGCTTACTAAAAAAGAATATTATTAAAGGTACATGTGACAATTTTAGTGCCAAATTACCTAATTCGTTGCCTTCTTACTTATTGTTTTAATGTAAAATTCTATTATCATTATATCCGGACACATGTGTCATTTTCGGAAACAGCTCCGCAAAAGTTCCTTACATTGATAGATAGATTGTAAAATTAATATAACCATAATAAAATTAACACACTGAAATTAGTACTTGGCTGTATATTTAAGTGCTTATAAGATCAAATGTATAATTCAATCCTAACACAAACTTTGCCTCAATAATTTATCAGGCGTAAAATTTGTTTATAAGACAAGAGAAAAAAGCGTAAGGCTGAGTGCACTTAATAATTAAAAGATATATTAATAAAAAAAAACTGGTTTTTTTCCCCCTCTTAATCTTATTAGTAACCTGTAACCATTTCACACTAATCGTATTTACTCTATGCTCGACACCCAAAGGAGGGGAAGTTTAAATCTGTTCCCGGGATAACACGAATGTTGACTCAAGCATTACTTGAGCAAACGTGTCGCGTTTTTTACACGAGATGGTAACGCGAGAATACTTGTCGTTGTGTTTGAGAGTAAATACAGGGGAATGTATGAGTTCAGTGAAATATTATAATTTTTTTTTATATTAGTTTGGTTCATTATTTGGTATATTTTAATGTTTTCTAAAAAATTTTATGTAGAAAAATGCGGCCGTTATAGCGCAGTGGTAACGTCTGAATGTATACGCAATGGTTGTGGTTTCGATTTAAAATGGGGTAATGATTATATTTATATTTCCTTTTTTCATAAAATAAAGCGCTGCGTTCCACGGCTAGGAGACGCTATTTCTCGATTTCGAACGGCGCGTATAGTCGCTAGGTTCTCTCTGACTACAATGCTATGCGGAAAAAAATTAAAATGTAACAAATTAAATGCGGAAGTTCCATACCAAATTCAGATACGCAATTTTTATATATGGTTTTATAGAAGCAGACAGCGTATTTAAAGCCGTTCTTGGTCTTTAATATATATAAACTTCTGAAACTACTCTGGGTAGAAAAGAGAATTTTTCCAGAGGGGTTTGTAGGTTCCAGAGGGGGGCACTTATAAAGGATTTCTGGATATTACTGTAGGAACTAGAGAAAATGGCAAATCTTGAAGCAGTTTAATATAGATAATAACACTGCAATTTCTAGGAAGAGGACCATTAGTCTTAGAATTTAAGACGTCTACAAAGAAGCAGTGTTGCGCATCAATAAAACGCTCGTGAACGCCGTAAGCGACCGGATGAAGGAACGATCGCTTAAAAGTCTGAGTGATTGATCAATCACGACGATTTTTCAGTAATAGAGTAAATGAAATTACAATTTGATTTAAGTTAAAAAATTGGCATCGTGACTCAGTGGAAGAGCATCTGACTGTAATCGCGATGGTGGCGGACTCTATCCTAAATAGGGGGCTATATTTAAATAATAATTTTTTTGTCCCCGTTTAAAAGAATAGTTAAGAAAAATTAGTATAGTTATTAACTTCATAACTGATATTTGTTGACTTGTTCAGTTAATTCATTTTGTCTGTCATTATATTTATTAAATGTAATTTTACTTATAACGCCATATTTATATGTGAAAATATTGAATTAATCAAAATTAGGCTATAATATTTGAAATTTAAAACAAAACCGCAAGAGAGCTTGGACGGTTTCTAAGAGGCGCGGCTTCGGATACCGCTAAGTTCAAATTTTTATACGTATTCTAAAAGTGTGTATGTTTGAAATATTTAATAAATAGCATTGTCTCTTACCAAACGATTGTTCGTAGAATAATCTTAAGGTTGCAGAAATTTGCAAAAATCTCTCTACAGAGATGCTAACGACAAATATAAGTTGTAATAAAGCGTATAAGAATTTCGATGCAGCCGGATGTAGACGTATGGCTTCGCGGTCAGAGGTTTGGGCGGTTTCTAAGACCGCTAGGGCGGTTTCTAAGAAACGCGAATTCGAATCCCGTTGCGTTCAAATTTTTATACGTTTTTAATAATTTTAAAATATTATATAAAACTGATCAGCTCTTTATTATACAAAATATTATACTTTACATTTTATACGTAACAAATATATAAGCGATGTACAGTAAGATGTTCCGCATCGGTAAAAGCAAAAATTCATGGCACTGAGCTTTGTATAATATGCATTTCAGAGTAGTCGTAATAAACCCTCAACTGACGGTTCTGTTTGTACCTGGACAATAAAGTTCAAAGAGTTTTATAATAAACTACGCCATTCTCACCTGAAAACTATTCTATGAGCTTTTATTCGTTATAAAGTTTTCTTTCTTAGAAAACTAAGCTTAGCTGAAGCTTCTAATGCTGAAATACAACTTAAATGTAAAAAAACGTATTTTACGTATTAGGTTAGTTATATTTTAGTAAAAAGGTTGCCTTTTTACTTACTTGTAGTTAGAGAGAACCTAGTGTCAAGACACTCCGTTCTCCACTTTCCAGCAAAAACCGAGACTCGAGAACCTGAACGCCGCGCGATGTCTTAGGCTCCAGAGCGAACAAATGAAAATAATTTATATGGAATCCTTCCACCGAACGGGAATCCAAGCCATAACGACACAGCGCCACATGGCTTCTTTGTTTATATTTGTATAAATTTATCAAGTTTAATGTAAATACCTTCTTCAATTGCATTTTCTATATAAAGAACACAATGGCAAATCACTAAACAGTCTATCCGCATTTATAGACATTGTACTTTACAGTCTATACCGGTATTTTAACATACATTTTCCTCGTTTCAGACAAACCGCGGCGTTAAATTGCGCCACTTCAACACGCAATATCTAGCATCCGTTTATATATTTACATAGCAAAAACTTCCTTTTTTGAGTAGTCATATCTATAAAAAAAAATAAACATTAAAAAAACTTATTGCTAATTTAACGCAGTGGCATTGTAGCCACCGCCTATGAAAAACCGTCCAAGACGGCTGTCAGTAAAAGAGGCGCGGTTTCGAATCCAGTTGCGATTTTTTTTTTCTGAGAGCTTTGTCTTTAAAACGCCCATGTCGCTCTGTTATGTTTACATTCAAATTTTCTTAGTAATTATTTTAAATTTTATTATATGAATATTCTGAACTAAATTATAAAAGTTCTTAGCTACAATAGAATATGTTATATATTCTGTTAGGAGACTACTACTTGTGACTACTACTTCTAGAACGCATGGCTTAGCGATCAGAGCGCTTGACCGGTTTCCAAGTTGCGCGGATTCGAATCTCACAGCGTTCAAATTTTCATACGTTTTTTAAAAATATATTCCCTTCCACACCCTAATCCAAGTGTGTAAATAAGATTTTAAAAAATATTGAAACATAAATCTACCTTTGGATAACGAAGTTATTTAAAATTTCTGATACCATTAGAACCAAACGACAAACAACGCATAACACCCTATAAATTTAGACGAGAAAAACACGCTGTACCGAAACTGCTAAACTTGTAGCTGTTTGTTCAGATATTAATCAGTTAGTTCCGATTACGCTGACCGAGTCTTTCCTGTGTACTGGAGATTTTAGTTTTGCAACATTATATATTCAATTATGAATTGATTTCGCCTTGTCCATGCTCTTCAAATTCTTGGTAATATTTTCTTTCATATCAACCTATCGACCTATTATTACCCTGTAGAAGAACATTTAAAAGAAACAAACGTGTGGAAGTAATATGATATGCTATTACTTCTTATAGTTATAGTTATAGCTGCCACTGTATTAAATAATGAAATTGTAACGTTTATATTTGAAAAGAGCAATTGTTGAGTTTCTAGCAGGGTCTTCTTAGCTTTATGTTCATTTGACGATTGAAAAGTGCTTGCAAAAGTCTATTTGAATAAAGGATATTTTGAATTTGATAATTGTCTACACCACTGGTTGGTCACCACTTCAGAGATTTTTATTATTAAAATAATTTGCATTTCCCACTTCTGGCAAGATATGCTAACTGAACCGCAATTACCCTAAAATGGGCAATACATAATACAAAGTATAGAAAGAAAAGAAGGACGCTAGCACCTCTTCGCATACCATGCTAAACGGAATATGCGAAAGGCTAAAAAGACCTATGAAAATTAAAATTCTTTATTCAAATACACTATTACAAGAACTTTCTAATTGTCAATTATTATAAAAATGTCAGTATTGTCTTATACGAAGCTACCTCCGGCTCGGAGAGCAGTTCTGCTGACAAGAGTCGGCGTGTAGTTCTTTTAAAACATAATTTTACAACGAGCTTATAAGAAATCATTAACTATTTTTTTTTTTAAGCGTTATTCGCACACTTAGATATGGAAATATTTTTACCATTCACTTTTGCCAGACGATTGTTTGTAGAAATAATCTTTGGGTACCGTTTTATCTTCGGGTAATAGCTAACAATAAAAATAAGTTTTAATAAGCGTATAAGAATTTCGACGTAACCGGATGCAGAATGCATGGCTTAGTGGTCAGAGGGCCTAAATGATTCCAAGAGGCGCGGGTTCAGGTTACGGTCAAATTATACGTTTTCTAAAAATATTTTGAAATTTCCGTGAACTTGTTCTCTTTACATATTTGTATACGGAATACGTAGATATATTAGATTTCAACTTCAGAATCAGAGTTTCAGAATCCAACGACGCATTTGTCTTAGCAGAAGTAGTGGTATCTATGTATATTTCCAAAATTTAATTTCTCATTACATATTTTGAGAGGGGGCATTATTGTGTAACCTAATTGTACAACTTCACGATTTTTCCCGCATATCCGGGCAGAGAGAACCTAGTGTCAAGACTATTCTACACTTTCCGCCTGAATCCAAGACCATTGTGTGTTTAGTGGCGGAACTCCCCCAGTGGGATCCTAACCCATGACTATCGCGAATACATTCAGACGCTGTACCACTGTGACACAGTGGCTTCACTGTTACTTTTTTAATTATATATATCCTTATAAATGACATAAGCTTGAAGTCATGTTATTTATCCCTAGCGGGGTAATCAGGATGCACGAAACGCCAACGGCGACGGTACCTGTATACTTCTTTCGCATTTTTAAATCACATTCAGATCTTTGGCATCCATCACATTTAATAATTCATTCGCCTTTCGTTTCATCCATCCTCTTACATACGAGTACATAGTTTGCTGTTCCGCCATCCATTTACCGCCGTCACGGATATGGCGTGTTGGGTACAAGCTAAATATATACATTAGGAGATAAATAAAAAAAAAACTGATGAAAAAACTGACTTACAATTATATGTATACAATCTACATATATACTAATACGCATACTTTACTTACATTTGATCGGAATGACAATAAAGAAAATTGAGGCCCAAATCAAAACACATAAAAATCGGTTAACACACTCGTCATAAAACAAAAGTAAAAGGCTTATTTTATTATAATTTTTACGTTCAGCGAACACAAAAACAACTGGCTTCGTAAACAAAGCTATACTCGTAGTCGTAGAGAAATAAATCAATGTGAACGATATCGACGTGGAAATGATGGATTTAGGCGGCCGAGGGCCGTGACGAGTATCGTGATGTATGAAGAAACTTCTCTAAATGTATTGCTGTAGGCATAAGTCTTTTACAGCTTCATCACTTTATTGGGGCGTCTGTTAGGATATGGGGAAATTGCTGAATTTTTATTAAGTTATCTTGTTTTATTAGGGGCTTAGACGTACAGGTCATTTGGTTGATTGTCGAAGTTTTTTTTTCCATGATTTCACTTTGTATAGATCGTGGCGCAGTGGGACAGCCTCTGATTGTAAATGCGGTTGATTGTGAGTTCAATTAGTGAGCCACTTGGTGGGTATTTAAAGTATTGTCTGCGCTATGGCGTGTAATAGCGCGGCGTTAAGTGCCAAGTTTCAAATATTGGTGGAAAGTGGAGAACGGAGTGTTTTGGCACAATGTTGGCGCTGACTGTTGCTATATGCGGGAAAAAGCGTGTAGCGAAGAAAAACAATATAACCATGTATTTGGACACCGTTATGGCGACACTGAGAATCCTACTCGCGAAATAATTTATGTACAAAATACAGATGGCACACGTTAAACGAAATAATTTATATTGATTAGATTATGATTTCAATAAATTAGGTTTTCAATAAACAAAGTTTTCTGTGAAAGTTTTTGGGCTTAAAACTTATAGTCGTTATATCTAAATATAAATTTTAATATCAAAATCAAAGTATTCTGTACTCAAACAAGCACATTCAAACGTTGATTAACTTAAAAGTGTCAGTCCTATCGGACCCACCGGCTCGGAAGGCAGTTCTGCTGAGAAGACCTGTGAATCTCGGTAGGTGCTCTTTTTAATTAATATTTAATTAAATTGAATCCTACCACCCAATACCTAATGTGACAAATACGGAGAGTGGAAAACGAAGTGATGAGACACTAGATTCTTTCTGAACATCCTGATATACGGTAAAAAAAGTTATCAAGAGCTGGTTGGTTTTCAAACATACCAAAATTATTTAAAGTCATTATATTATAATTTTATGTAGAAACATAAACAAAAAAAACAAATCGTTTAAATATTCAGAATCGTATCTATTGAAATAATGACATCGATTCAATAGTATTTTTGCTATTCATATAACAAAAAAAAATTCAAAAGCCAAAAGCTAAACGCTCATTCGTTCATTTCTATAGCAGACCAATCAATTACGCGTTATTTAAAGCCTATTTTCAATGAGGTACTGTGACACACTAACGGTTTACATTTATGTATCTCATTGGTCCAATCTCACATTTTAAAGTATTGTTTTTAGCTTAACTCTTTTTCCTACATCACAAGGTAGTTAGAGAACTTAGTGTTAAGACACTCCGTTCTCCGTTTTCCAGCCGAAATCTAGATATGTAGAGTGGCAAACTGAACGCCGCGCTTTATTTTAGGCACCAGAGCGGAAAAATTAAAATATTTTTAATCTTCTTAATCATTCCTCCCGAGTTGATATCGAACTTATAAGCCCCATGCCAAATGATATAAACCCACTGCACCTTGATGGCTTCTTTTTTTTCTCCACCATAGTTTCAGGTGTAAAACGTTAAATTCAGGAAATCGTTATTTAGTCCGTGTTTTGTATAGGTGGCCTGGAAAAACAATTATAATTAAATACCTTCAACTGCATATTGAACCCCCAACCATCGCGTGTTGTCGCACAATTAACCAATCCACCACAATAGTGTAAAATGTTTTTCTAATTTTAAACACCAGATGTGTACAGATTATTACTTCTAAATAATTTTTCACGTAATAAATTTTGTTGGGAATTATGAACGTTATATCATAAATTACGAAGCTTTTTCAAGGTAAGCTTAAGGACGCAAATGAGTTATGGGGTCAAGGACCGTTTGTAAATTATTGTCTTTATATGCTTCAGGGATTCGATGTTGGTAAAATAATTATTGGTTATAATAACATAAGCAGCTTCACATTTCCCATGTAGCCGGGAAGGCTGAGAGAACATAGTGTCCAGACACTTTGTTCTCCACTTTCCGCCCGAGATTATGTGTGTTGAGTGGCGATACTCAACGCGGCGCTTTGAACAAAAGCTTTTGGTAACAACCAGACCGGGGAAATTGAAATTAATTTCAATAATATCATTTCCCCGAGTGGAGATCGAACCCACTACCATCACGGTTACAGTCAGACGTTGTCACACTGCGCCACAATGGCCCTTTAAACATACTTTACTGAATTCATATAATGCCAGGTTAAAATTGAATTGCATCAGAAAATGAGACGTTTCGAGGAATCCCCGATAAATCAATTTGATGCAATTTATGAAGTGTATCGTCAAATATAATAAATTTTTACATTTATTATAATGGGCCCTTTTATACACGTTGTTAGTTTTGAACTTAGGTCTTCACCTATTAAAAAAAAAGGATTATCTTACAAATTCTTGCAATGTTATATTGACCCACTGCTTAAGTTGAAATTCTTATAAATTTTGATAGCATCAATTTATTATGAAGTGTTAAAGGAAAATGTAGCGCAGTGGGGAAGCGTCTAACTGTTGTAGATTTGAAACCCACTAGGGGGAATAATCATATTTATTTCTCTGCTCTGTTAAGACTCGAATTCAGGCAGAAAACGGAATGTCTTGACTCTAGGGTTGAGCTGATTACCAGGGTAAAGGGAAAAAGCGTGCAGCTAAGAAAAACAGCTTTAAAATATTTAAATATAATTATTTTGAGTATATTTTGGTATTCAAACATAAATATTAGGAAAACTCGATATTTCAAACAAATTACAGTAGTATTAACAATTAGTCTGGTAGCCTCGAAATAACTAAATACGTATTTGTTTGAAATAGTTTAATAATAAAAATAAATATGTAAAAATGACTAAACCCTAAGAATTCATTCTTTAACACATTTTACCCTTTACAAAGAAAAAAAAAACAAACTGTATACGTGCCCATGAGCATGTAGGCGCGTATATTTATATGAAGAAATATAGTGACGCATACCATGACCTCGTCGCCGATGCTATCAAATGCAAGCTAGCT
The DNA here is from genome assembly GCA_038994665.1 of Podotricha telesiphe. Classification (NCBI taxonomy): domain Eukaryota; kingdom Metazoa; phylum Arthropoda; class Insecta; order Lepidoptera; family Nymphalidae; genus Podotricha; species Podotricha telesiphe. Next base: position 679,293 of record JAOYRR010000238.1, on the reverse strand, counting down.
CCAAACCTAATAGCTAATAAAATTAGTTGTTTTTATTAGTTTATTACAGTATTAAATAAACAGCTTGTGAAAAGCTTAAGCATGCATGCTAAATGTGAGTTCAAATCTCGTGTGGAGTAAATATAAAACACTTTTTCAAGATTGAGAGAACCTTGACAGTAGTCAAGACACTCCGTTCTAACACGGGTTACGGGTGTGGTTTATCAAACTATATTCTTTATAAGTTATTAAAATATATTATAAGACTTTTCTTAGATTAAAAATTATTAGATTACAAATATTCACCTGGCAATCATAAAAAAACGCTCATTAAGCATTTTTTTATAATATAATAAAACTTTCACCACCCATTTAAATCATAACACAAATATATTATCAATGTACAATAAGGAGTTTAAGTGGCTTCGATTCTCATACAGGGTATGAATATATTTAAAATTGTTGTAATGTCTCCCAGTACTACACACGTCCGTCCGTCCAGTTTTCTACTCTAAAAATTAAAATGGGCAGAGAGTGTTAAATGTAGTGATTTGGTTTGGCTAAGATTTCTCTGCCCTCCCCCTTATATCATATAGCCTATAAAAAAAGAGAGTCTAGAGTCACTTACTACCATTCTCTACAATTTAAAAATATATAACACTTCCTCCAATTTTTGTGCCCAACGAGCGTATGAATGAAGAATGAACTTGCAAATCATCGTTATACATCGGAACGTGGTGCAAGTAATGTAACGGATAAGCTTTTCCTCAATTAGTGCCATTTGCGTAACATTTTCTTGAGAATAAGCTGAATATTGTTTATTATTTGGCAAAGAAATAAATATGTATGTAGGTTCAATTCCTATTTGGGGGAATGAGTATATTTAAAATTATTTTGATATGCCCACTCCGGTAACACAACACGCATTATGTCTATCTTGAGTGATATTTATTTATTATAATAGTACAAAAATCCTAAAATTTTTTTTTTGCAGCTTTAGGCTTTATACCGAATAGCATAGTAGTCAGAGAGCCACCTGTGTCAAGATATTCCGTTCTCCACTTTAAGACCGAATTCGAGACATTGCGTGTTTAATCGAAGCTCAACGTCGCGGTTTGCTTTACAAGCTGCTCTTGGCAATAAGAATAATTTAAATATAACCTTTCTGCTGACTGAGGATCGAACTCACAAACATTGTGTTCAGCCAGATGCTGTTCCACTGCACCACGCGCACTGCACTGGTCTTAAATAGAATGCCATATGTTAAGCTCTTTGCTCTTCGCGATTACTACACATTTCGAAATGAAACTATTTTTAAACCGGATTAATCGCGTATATTTTTGGTTTTCGCAAAAACATTTTAGAAACCCTACGTTTCGAACACTTTACAGTAGTCCGTGGTCACAAGTAGCGTACCTACCTGCTATTAATCCGGTTAAAACTAGTTTCATTTCAAAATGCCATACGCATGTAATTACAAATCAAAATTAAATACAAGCGAGGTTCACTGTCAAAGTCAAGGCCATCGATAGAAACATCTGTTTAGAGTCGATCGAACGAAATTATTCATCAAGCCACCTGTTCAGTCTGAATTCGTAGTTTCAATAGATTTAGTTAAATTTAAGCTTAACTAATTCTGGTTCTAATATAAGCAAAATATTTTGATTTTTCTTTGCAGCTTTACGCTTTTTCCCGCATAGCCTACCTACTAAGAAGAGGACCTAGCGTCTAGACATCCACTAGAAAAACATATGTTTAGAAATCTATAAAAAAATGAACACAACGGGATTTGAACCCGCGCCTGTTGTTACACGACCAAGAGGCGCGTTTTCTAAAAATATATTTTTCAATTTCCAAAAGTGTGTGAATAAATTACACTTTAAATGACACTTTTCAAAACATATAACTTGTTTGACAAAAACAAAAATCTAAATTGCATAATATATATTTTTATCACATTTTGTTTCCAATGTCAATGCCGAGGCCACTTTAATACATCTGTTCAAACTTCAAGCTAGTGACACATTGATAAGGTTATCGTCCAGCGGTCGCTGGAGCAACAGGCAGATATCTAGTGCGATAAATTGATTATTCCATATCTGTTTAGCGCTGCATTAAAGTAACGATTGTTGGTACATTTCCAAACGTCAGCTGTTCTGTTGACGTGTAAAATACGCGTTTCCATAGCAACGCCTTGCATCAGTTATCGTCGTCGTCATGCATAAGAAACACATGGTAATGTGTTATATTTTTGTATTAAATGAATATAATTCTAATACATTATTATGAAAATATTAGCTTTCTGCACTTCGTCACCATATAAACAATGTATGCGGAATTTCAGATAATATATAATAATAAATAATAAACTTCGAGCAGTATTTTGAAAGTTCAATCGACAATGAAGTTTTTGGATTTATATAGTATTGTAGTTTAATTAAAAGCCTAGAAGATTTCCTAGAAGCAAAGCTCGGTATTGGACAATCAGCCTATTTACAAATTTATATTTTAGAAAAGTTGTATCATCGATTTTTACACTTGTGTTCTAGATAACTTGACACAGAACTTAACTTTAAGGCGTCCTAATAATTTCATTGGTTATTATTAGTTTTATTGTTGCAAATATTAAAAAAATCTTTTTTGGGTCTAATTAACTACCGTATAATGTATACACATTATATTATATAATATTTTAAGCCTATTTCGGTTTCTTCGTAACCACGGATAAATTACAGCACTGGTTAGACCCAAAAGTGGAACATTTAGGTGTATATTTTTTTTCATTTTAATTTCTTTATACCCACACTTAGGAAATTGAAAAAGACATATTTAGAAAACTTATAAAAATTTGAACGCAGCGGGATTTGAACCCGCGCCTCTTGAAAACCGATCAAGCGCTTTGACCGCTAAGCCACGCGTTCTACATCCAGCTACGTCGAAATTCTTATACGCTTATTACAACTTAAAATTGTTGTTAGCATCTCTGTCGAGAGATTTGTACAAATTTCTAAATATGTCTTTTTCAATTTAGAGATGTTTCATCAATTTTACTCTTGTTAAAAGTTTGTTTTTGTTTTTATAACCAGAGACTTTTAAAATATACTATTTATATATATGTAGATTCACATATTTCCCCGCATACCAGAGCAGGTAGAGAGAACCTAGTGTCAAGACACTCCGTTCTCCTGTTTCCGCCCGAAATCAAGACAAACCGTTTAAAAATCCGAACGCACCGGGATTTGAACCCGAGCCTCTTGGAAACCGTCCAAGCGTTCTGATCTCTACAGACCGTTCGCTGCATCAAAATTTTTATACGTTTCTAAAAAAATATTCTTCAATTTCGTGTGTGAATGAAACTTTAAAATGTAAAAAAAAAAATACATACCGTGTTGAGAGGCGGAACTCAACGCAGTGATTTATCTTACCAGAGCAGAGAAATGGAAATAATGAAATATGGGAATCGAATACATAATCAATCGTTTTCACTGTGCTACGTTGGCCTGTAATATGTACGTACTATCCATACGATATAATATTATAAATTAAAAGTAAATCTGTCTGTGTGTGACGTCATCACGGCCAGACTGCTAAACCAATTGTGATGAAATTGTATACAGAGATACTTTAGGAACTTGGGATGAACATAGGCTACCTTTTTCTCCCATTTTTTTTCCGAAAACTGCATAGTTTCACCAAAAATACGAAGCAGCCTATAGTTTACGCTAGTTATAAATATATTTCTCTGCCCATTACTTTTTCATGGTCTAAACGTCGAAATTACATTAATGAGTTTCGCTAATGAGAGCCAAGTAGGCAATCTACAAAAATGTTTTTCCGGCACAGGTTAAGGCAAAAGCGATGGGTTCTGTAAATGACTCATCTAGATGATATACTTATTTCATGAGTAGTTTTATATACATAAAGACAAAAATATAGATACTAGATGAATATAATGAAAAGGCAAGCAGTCTGATTAGACTAGAGTACAATATAGAAATGAATATTTTTTTCCTTTTTAATATGATATGATGTAGATTAAAAATTATCTGTACAATTTTTGCTTTATAATTTTATATTTATTTATGTTTTTATGTCGTCAATTTTCACTTTATATGTATAAATATATATATAAAGAACTGAAGATTTAGAACTCATAGAATATATCTTATAAGTGAGCGAATGAATCGCCTTACTTATTGTATCATCAGAATCATTTTAAAATTCTGCATTGGCTGGAATACAAAACTAAGTAAGTGATAAAAATAATCATCGTCGCCCATATACAAACTTTAAACGTTGAACACAGAACACTGTTAGGGCAGCCATATTGAAAAATAAATAAAATATAAACATTTCCCCAAACGAGATTTGAACCTACAACACACGCTCTCTGCACGGCAAAACGGCTTATTTCTTTAATATTTATTATCTCTTTATTAGGCTTATTATTTCAAAATGCATACGAATATAATATGTTTATTTCTACAATTTCATTCTTCATATGACAAGAACACGCAACGGCAGCATGTCGAACGTTTTTTGTTAGGTTGTTTTATAAAACTCTAAAAGCTCACTGGCAAAAGTCACAAAGGGGAAATATAAAATCCAAAGCATTTTTAACTTTTTCTATATACGAGGACGCAAATAGAAATTTATTTTCTGTAGTAATTGTATTTGTTAGTCTCATTTCAAAGCAGATGATTATATCTTATAATATACGTGTGTTTATACAATTTATTTGCGCGATTTCATGACTTTACCATCCCCCCCCCCCATAGCGGTGTAGTCTGAGATTATATTTGATTGAGATTATATTGCGTGTTGAGTGGCGGAGCTAAACGCCGCGTTCGTTAATGATCATTCCACCTAGTGGGAATCGAACCCATAACTAATCTCGATTACTGTCAGACGCTGTACCACTCGTTACAATGGTCTCAATAGTGCACTGTTTTAATAAAAAAAAAATATGAATCAGAATTAAGGATTGAAATTAACAAATATAGTATTTTTTTCTTAAAATACGGCAATAGTATACAAATATGTTGCCAAATCATATGTAGAAAATAGATATATTTCCCATATAATATATCTGCTAGATCCATTTACTGATGCTACCAAAATAGTGATCGTGGGAAATATAAAACAATAAGCAATATTCTTGAAATTCTAGTATTTCTCAATTTCAAGTGGAAATACAACAGCCGTTTAATTTGTTATCGCAAACTAAGTAAAGGAAACATCGTACGAGTTACGACATATGTCACTTTACATGTAACATGAATAAAACTGGGTCTTTATAACTTATATTGTTAGGAAATAGCGAAGTTTGAACGACATCTATGTAAAAACAAAAAAAATATTATAATTTCATGATATATGTGATAATAAGCTTAAGTGCACTAAAAATAGTAAAATATACTAATTTTGTAAATCAAGTTCGATTGAACTCACAAAAATTATATAATTATAAATATAATATAGCTACATTAATATATTTATCACAAAACAAACCCCTATAGAAAACTAATCAAAATTGTAACAATTATCGACATAGCTGGATATAGAACGTATGGCTTAGCGATCAGGGCGCTTGGATAATGTTCAAGCGGTACAAGTCCGATCCCCGCAACGTTAATTTTTTTATATATTTACTAAAAATGTTTTTCACATATGTCAAAAAAAACCTCCATAGTAATTTCGAATCTACTTTCCACATACATATGTATAAACAAAAATCCGATTTTGCCCGTCAATTCTTAAATCGTTCTGTTTTTTAGTAAAATGTATAATGGTAATAAGAGTCTATTAGCGATGAGTCGAGAATCAGCGTTAAGTCAAGGCCAATATTAATGACGTCAGAATGCAGTCGCATAGCGACTGCAAAGTGAAATTGAGATACAATTTCTGAGTCTTCAGTGTTTGTTCAGATATGCTTTTATCCCGCATAGCCGGATAGGCTATGATAGAGATATTCTGATACTATGATAGGATAGAGATTGACTTATAAAATATTAAAAAACTACTGGACGTTCAAAGATGAAATTTAGCGGATAGATAGTTTGTAGTTATTAGACGCCCTCTAAGAAACTGGTCTAAGAACTCTCGCAAGTTAGTATTGCAGTCCTTCATTTTTATGGTACAAACTTGTAATTTGACAGAGAGGACATTACCACGCGAACGAAGTCGCGGCAAACGACTAGTTAGTTTACAAATAATTATAAATTTTAACATAGCAACTCTGTGGAAAAACACGGGCGGAGCCGGTCGCAACCAAGGCCGGATGATGTCATAATTGCACATTGCACGACTGCAATCAAAACGAGATTGCGATGTATATTTCAATTGTTTCACTCTTTGATACTTTTTAGAAGATAAACCAGCGTTGCTTAATTTAATATTTATAAAAACATGTATATATAAATATATATATGTATTATTGATTTCTTTCTCAATTAAAAATATTTATGATACTTTTCCGTTATTAACTAGGCTGTTGGTGTAGTGGTTAATGATTTTGACAGTTAGCCCAGTAGTGGGTTCTATTCCAAGAAATAAAGATGTTCCTAAATATTGATTAAAAAGTATTAGGTATAATAATATTAGTAGTTTAGATTTAGGTAAATTTAATCTATAGCCACACCACGGACAAAACTACTGAAAGTACATGTTAAATTTTTTTTATTTCTATTAAAGAATTTATTCTTAGAGAATAAAAACTGAAAAATGAAAATTGTTTGTCTATACAGATTATCTCAAAGGGATTTTAAAGTTTCAGCGTTTCATCTAATTTGTACCTATATATAAATAAATACGAAGAGGTCTTTCATCTTTTTTGACTATAACTGCGCCAAATATTTAAAACAATAGTCTGCTGCAATTAATTAGTAAGAACTTTGTTCAGGCCAACGTGGTGCAGTGTAAGAACGACTGACTATAATTGCGATTTATTGTGGATTCGATTTCCACTTGTCATAATTTTCTTAAATACATTTGTTCGCTCTGGTGAACAAGACAAAGTGAAGCTGCTATTAATATATTTATGTAATATATAAATGCACAATTTCTTTTATTTATCAATAAGTTTGCGCAATAAAATATTTATGAAAAACATTGATGTTCTTGTATGCTGTACAAATACGACGCGCGTTACACTACTATCATATACAATTATTATATAATATGTTATTTCCTTTATTTAGAGAGTATCTACCCGATTTTAAGTGTTATATTTGAGTGTGTTGTATGTTGAGTGGCGGAACTCACAGTCTCAATTTAACTTAACAGAGATATATACATTTCCCCGAGTACGAATCGAACCAACGCTTTTACCGACGCCGTCCTACTGCGTCCTTAATTAATATATATATTTCTTTATTAACGTAATAACTTTGTCCTAGATTATCTTAGCCTACCCCTAATAAAGAAGGTATAATGTATAATACAAATCACGCTCGCTAGGTTTTATTTTACAAAGGTAATGCTAAGAGTAACAATGACCGGGACACGCCTACCAATTACCAACGGACTCAATTTATTGCGGTCTTCCCCGTATGTCTGCACTGCGCCTAAGATGCTGAATTTATAGCTCTGTATAGATTACAACAATTTATCGCTCACTTCTTAGAGTTTTGTGTTGCTTCTAGTGTTTGTATATAAGGTGCATTTGGATATAGATTCGATTTCTTTTTCAGTTTCGGCTTTAGAGAAAACTAGTTTTTAAACACTCCGTTTTCCACTGTCTGTCTGATTTCGAGATATTGTGTATTTAATATATACTTAGAAAACGTATACAAATTTTGTTTACCGTTTAGCTCTCTGACCGCTACGGTATATAAATATAAACTAAAAATGTGATGTGAATGTTGCGGGATTCGAATCCCGTCGCGGTCAAATATAAATGCGTTTTTTTTAAATATATTTCTAAGTATTAAGTTTGCGATAAAATATTATTTTAATAATGGAGTAGCTGCAGCAGTAGTTGAACTGCTTTTTTTACGAAAATTGTGTATATGAAGGAGTTTGCAAACTTGCCTAAACCAAAGAAACAACGAGAAAAAGAGCTAAGATATTTTTAACATTTTTTAAAATGTTATTCGCACACTTAGGAAATTGAAAAAGAGAAATTTAGAAAACGTATAAAAATTTGAACGCAGCGGGACTTGAACCCGCGCCTCTTGAAAACCGTCCAAGAGTAAGCTAGTTAATAAAAGAAATATAACATACAGTTTTGAATTTCAATACTATACAGCATGTTTTATTATATTAAATAACATTATACCTTAATAGATTTGGATGTACCCTCTTATGCGATGTCTCATGTATAAATTGGCTTGTACGTAATTGGTAGGCGTGTCCTGGGCATTGTGCTCTGTGAAATAAAACTCAGCCAAGCGTGAGTCGTATGGTAGCCCTTATTTAATTAAATATTTTTTTTGTTGATGAGTACAAAAGTCGAGGACATTCAATTTATTAGGTTCTTTTCTTAATTTCCTATTTTTTTTTAATTTACTAATTGCATTATAGGTATACGTTTAAGTATATCCGGCTTTTGCTCAAAATATATGAAAAAAGGTAAACAGTTGTGCGTTTAATATATTTAATGTATCTTATAGATAAGTGAGGAATCTCTTCCAGAGGTAACTTATAGCTATGGCTAGGTTACATGCATGGCAAGTTACTTAGAGCGAGAGGATAGATCCTCTCACGCAAGAACTCCGGACCTCCTTATATTCTATTTAGGCATTGCAATTTTCCAATTTCACCCCTGATTTAAGTTTGAACTCGCAACTGATGTATTCAGTTAGCTAAATACATTTAAATATATGAGCAGAAACTTAGATCCTTGCTCATAGCTCAAGCCCTACTTAGTCTCAATTCAATTGTGCAAAAGTTAAAATTGAAATTAATAAAATATATATATATTATCAATTTTAAAATAAATGTGATTAAAAAAAGACCACAAACTCATAAAAGCACTACCAGTTATCAAAACTGTGGATGTATTTTCATATAGTAATTTTTAAGCCAAAGTACTAGATAGCGTGTGGTTAAAATTTTCCACCAACGAGAACGTTTGCTGAAATTTGTCGTCTCGTTACATAAATTCATTAAGTCTGGTGTTTTTAAATTATTTTATCTCTTTCTCAATTACATTTCAAACATCGTGGGATGTACAAAAATTATACCTTTGCTTTTTATTCTACGACACGCGTTTGGCAAGAGAGCTATTGTTTAAATATTTTAACATTTCCTATGTGCGTGGATAATGTTCAATCAATCTACTGGATTAAATTACGCCGAAAGGTATTCCGTATAAGGACTCCTAGACTAGAACCTAGGACTACCAGCAGCCAAACCAACTTACCCACAAGACTAAAAAGGCTATACGGTAATTGGCAATTAAATGTAAAGCATACATTACACCCTACACCCACCGCCCACTCCCCTACACTCAATCATATTTGTTCACTCAACTGTAATAATGCTATATTAAATTTTTTCCATTACAAATATAGTATGAGGCCATTGAGGCCATCGCTGCACAGTGGTACAGTGTCTGACTGTAAACGCGATTGGTTGTGGTTTCGTTTCCCACTCGAAGGAATGATTACGGATAAATTATTTTTATTGAGACAATTGACTTCCGCCATTCAAGACGTAATGTCTCAATTTCAGGCAGAAAGTGAAAAACGGAGCATCTTGACACTAGGTTCTCTCCGACTACCCGCTTATCGGGAAAAAGCATACAGAAAAAAAAAACAAATATATAATAAACTTTTAAACATTTTTTTTTAAGTGTTATTCACACACTTAGGATATTGAAAAACGTATAAAAATTTCCCGCTGCGTTCAAATGTTATACGTTTTCTAAATATATGTTTTTTCAAATATATAAACTGTTCATTTGGATTCCGCTCAAACAGTTAAGATGGAAGTAAAGTGTTTGGTTCCGCCTCTCAACGCGCGTAATGTCTAGATTTCAGGCAGAAAATGGAGAACGGAGTGTCTTGGCGCCAGGTCTACGACGCGGGAAAGAGCGTAAAGCTGTTTTTGACTTTACTGATGCAAACTCCCTATATATGTGGAAAGTCTATGTAAATACACGAGGTACGTGAATATATAACGATAACAATAAAAAAATCATAGAGGGTAAAACAAGCTAGATATCATTCGCTGATATATTCGGTGGTATAACAAATACTGTACCTTACCGTATACAAAATAACTACCGTTTATCTTATATGTTTAATATATTTATAATGATTAAAATTAGTAGCCATGTTGAGTAAAAAAACTCGTTGCCATAGCAACGTGTATATGAAATAAAATATTGCACACCTTTTTTACTTCCACTCTTTGTAAATATTTATTTCTTCAAACGTATGATGTGTTATGGAAGTGCGGGGCCTCCTGACACAAGTACTAGTATTATACTAGTAACTTACTGGGCAGGTACCCTTACTTCGTACGTAAGTAAAGAAACCGTGAAACTGAAATAAATATATATTTATTTATTTTCTTTCTTCATGTAATTCGTAAAAATGCCAAATTTCATACTTTGCTTTTTCGTAAAAAGGTATCAGAAGTAAAAACCTTAGGTTTTACATCACGTATTAATTTAATAATAACTTAACAAAATAATAAATACTATACTAGCGACCTGCTTGCGGTTTCACCTACGTAAACCATTCGACTAATCTTTTTCGTTTTGTCGCCTGCCCGCGTTCTTTTTATTTATGAACCGATTGAAAGGAAATAAACACTAAATTGAAAGGGTAGTGTACTAAAACACAATAGTCAAAACTGCATTTAAATCGGTTAAGCCGTTTCTGAGATTAGCGTGCACAAACGCACAGACAAACAGATATACAGAAAAGAAAATTAAAAAAAAATGTTTTGGATTCTATATATATTGACAAATGCCCCTTATAATATTTTCTTTTTCATATATCTTCCATGTACAGACAGCGATCAGTTACATTTTTTATTATACGTATATATGTAAATTATAAAAATGAAAATGTTCATTCATATTAATCACTTAAAGCGGTGTAAGCATTTACTCACCGCTCTGGGCGTAAGAACCCACTTAGAAGCCCTATAAAAACGCTTTCTCCACACGTTTCAATTATTTAAATTTTATTTTCACGTCAAACGTACGTTTGCGTGCCAAGAATAGAATAGAATAGAAGTTGCTGCTTGAAGTATACGTGATTTCAGCTACTAAATGGAGTTGAATGTTACAATATTTCATGATATTTTAAAAATATAAAATCATTTACTCTCTTAGTGGACTCGATTCGCATTCGGGAAAAAATCAGCCGCTTAGAACGCAATGTCTTAGATTTCGGGCAGAAAGCCTGCAATGCGGGACAAAGCGTGAAATTAAAAAAATATATTTAACCAGCTGACCCAGTGAACTTTGTACCGCCTCAGAGTTAGTGAGTTCTCTACTAAAAAATACATAAACATACAATTTTTATGGTGATTGGTTGGGCTTTACTTCTACAAACTTTCAACGACTGGCTGGTCTTGCAATTTGTTTATCGCCATTGAAAATAAACGGGAAGTATCCCGTAAAATCAAATAATTAGTCATTTGGAATCATCGATATAAGCTGGTACGAGACGTCCTGTTCTTTGTATTAACCCCTAATAATGGTTGCTTCGATGATATTAAGGTAAGGTCATATTTTGTACGTACTCGTATACGAAAATATGATCGCATTTTCGCGTTTCGTATAAGCTCAAGTGGCTTCTAATCCGCAATTCGCATTTTGTCTAATATATAATATTCTCGATTCTATATTGTTAAATTCTACTTCTCCCTACTTGAAGAAACAATTCAAGTTTCTTCAAGACTACTAGACAAGACTTACGATCCCTACGCGCCGACAAAAATCTATTACCTGAAATTACTCTTTAGTCTTCGTACTTTTTCTCAAATTCATTTTAAATGTTAAAAATAATTTAAAGTGTTATTCTCAAACTTAGCAAATTGAAAAATATTTTTAGGAACTGTATAAAAAATTTAACGTATCGAGATTCGAACGCGCGCCTCTTGGTAACCGTCATGCGTCCGACCGCTTAGCCGTGCGTGCTTACATCTGGCTTCGTCGAAATTGTTATACGCTTATTACAACTCATTTCTCATTTTTCATTATTGTTTACAAGTTAAAATTAGACGTGCCAAAAGTTTAAATAATGTCCAAAAAGTACTAAATAATCATTACTTAAAATTTTGTAGCCTTTGTTTTAACATTATAAAGTATTTTAAAATTACATATATAATATTTGTTTATATATGTATGTATGTACATATGTCAATGTATATGTATTTGTTTTTTTTTCTGTACCTAATGTGTACCCTATTCATTTCTCCGCCTACCGTCTCTTTAAACAACTCCAACGTCCAAAGGTTGCCTGGAAGAAATCGATGCTGGTTTATAACTGTGTCAACTGATAATGGCAGAAATATCCCGGGACTCAGTTAGCCAGGACTCATTTTCCTAATCGTTGCGGAAGTCGTAGTCGCAGATTTGTTAAAAATTAATGACTGTACATATTTGCTGTCACCAGACAAGTGAAAATAATAAAAACATTATCATTCGTCCGAATGGAAATCGAACTCATAACCATCGCGTATATAGACGTTGTCAAACTGAACCACGATTGCCTCATTAGAATATACCTAAAGAAGCTTATAATATAATTCTTACGAAATTAAGGGAAATTGGCTGCCTTTGTTCCCTCTTTCCTGTTCTCCATATCACCGAATAAGCGAAGCATATTAGGTGATAAAATCCAACTTAACTAATTTGGTTACAAAAGTATCGAATACGATACATACATGCAATTGCAATCAATTCAATAAAACAATTATAATTTCTTTCTAAGATTCTAGACAGATTCTAGAAATTCTAGAAAGATTCTACAAATTCTAGAAAGTATTTTACGTACGTTCACAACAAAAATGGGGTGACACACTAGAACCGTAAAAAAGCAGCGCCTAACAAATGTGGAAAACGCCACAATTATGTAAATGCATTAGACCCACCATTGTCTTTGTCCCATCAACTAGAACACGCCAATTACGTAGTACGGTATGAAAGTTTTAAAACTAAGTTTTTTATGCGGAAACAGATGGAAATAGGGACATTATTGAGAATACCGTACTGAAGCTATTGTGGCTCGGTAGGGACTGAACACTCGATGGCTGTGGGTTCGATTAATTATTGTGTAATGGTTATTTTGAAAATTATATATTTTCTACGTTTTATAGGAGTTGATGTGTTAGGTTCCTCCACACAACATGAACAAAAAAGAAGAAGGGGGACGTCCTAGGAGGAAGACACTAGGTTCTCTGTTCTCTCTTCGATCGAAAGTCAACTTGAGTCTTAGATTTGTAGTCTTAAGTTATAAATAAAAATAAAAATATAATTTTATATTTTAGCAGCTTCACGCTTTTTCCCGGATAGATAAGCTAGTGTCAAAACACACCGTTCCCCACTTTCTGCCCAAAATTCGGACATTGGGTGTTGAGTGGCGGAACTCGACGCCGCGCTTTATCTTACCTTGTATTCTATTCATATCCAAAAATCTGCCAAGGAGATACACATACCTGCAACAAAACGTGTAACATATGACAATTGTTTAATATTTCCATATTCACTAAAGAAAACTATTTGACGTTCAAAACATTAAGCATGTAACTTTTGAATATTATTTTTGACTTCGACTTTTATAATTCAAATTCAAAAATAATATAAATAATACAAAGGTGCGCGCGTTGAGTTGCGTCACTCAACTCCCAAAGCCTCGAATTCGGGACTTAATAGGACTAGGTTTTCTCCGTCTATCCTTGTATGCGGGAAAAAACTATGTATAGAAAAAGTGAAGGGCAAAAAGACAGTTTCAGAAATCCAATATTCTTTTCTAACTTACAAGTAGTTATTGAAAACGGATACGGAAACGAACATATTTAAAAAAAAGCTAAACGAGATTTGAATCGTTTTATCTTTTCCATCAACACCAACTTGCATGATGACGACGTCAATATACGTTATTAAAAATAGTGTCTATCAATACAATGTAGGTAAGTGCTGTTTTAAATAAACATTTGTATATAATTACAGTTTACATATTACAGGCTTATACAGGCTATGGCTTAGTATACAATTAAGGGCATAGTAGAGCAGTTGTGAAGCAAATCTGGCACACAGTGGTTGGGGATTCGATTCTCACTCGAAGGAAAGTTTATTGTTCAATATAATCGTATCTCCGGTCTAGTTAGACCAATTGCGGCGTTTATCACCGCAATTCAAGTCGAAATATTGACTATATTTCGATTAAAATAGTAAGTATTTTACTAAAGAATAGGAAATACATAATAAAAATCTTTTTTAATTTTAAGGGATATATTCGTAAAATACGATAAATTTTATAGCATCGATAAAATAGCTAAGTCAGTTGACATTTTTCTACCGTGATTAGGTGACAAATGTAACAGCGTTGTTTGCATTTTGAAATGTGTGTATATACGATGCACGCTAGCCTACAAATTATGTTTAATTACACTTGTCTGTCAGGTGAGTTGACAATGGCCACCGTGGACAGTGCTGTATGGAATGGTAAATGAATTAGGACTAAAATTATATAATATTTTTTAGCTCCACGCTATATGCCTAACGGGGTAGTTGGAAAAGAACGGAGCGCCAAACGCAGCCCTTGCATACTTCTTTCGCCTCTTCCACTGCCATCGACCACTTCGTGACCTTCTTATTATCTTATATCATCTCATATTTAGAAAACGTATAAAAATCGCCTCTTGAAAACCGTTCAAGCACTCTGACCGCTTAGCCATGCATTCAACATTTTTTAAAGTGTTATACCCACACTAAGGAAATTGAAAAAGACATATTTAGAAAACGTATAAAAGTTTGAACGCAGCGGGATTTGAACCCGCGCCTCTTGGTAACTGTCCTAGCGCTCTGAAGTTACGACGAAATTTTTATACGCTTATGACAACTCATTTTAGCTTCAATTTCAAGTGTGTGTCAATAAATGTTAAAATATTGTTATGAAAAGCATTTGTTCGTCTTCTTTGGGTCATCATCATCTTTGGGTAGCAGAAATTTGTAAAAATCTCTCTACAGACTTGCTAACAACAAATATAAGTTGTAATAAGCGTATAAGAGTTTCGAGGTAGCTGGATGTAGAACGCATGGCTTAGCGTTCAAAGCGCTTGAACAGTTTTCAAGAGGCGCGGGTTCAAATCCCGCGGCGTTCAAATTTTTATAAGTTTTTATTCTACGAACAATCGTTTGGCAAGAGAGAATGCTATTCATTAAATATTTTTTTTAACCTATTTCGTTCAATTTCCTAAGTGTAGGGATTAACACTTTGAAAAATGTTAAAAAAAAATCTATGGTATTTGCCAAAAAATTTAACAATGAACTAAGAAATGATATATATAAGTTTTACTGCGTTTTTTTTGTTGCACCAGATGAACACTACTTAAATATAATGAATTATACAAGGGCTTCACACGTCGAATACAATAACGCTAGTATTATTATCGACTTAATAGGGGAGCGGAACAATAAGACATCCTTCAAAAGGAAGTGTATCGAAAAAGTGTAGTACCAACTATATAATGCTATTCACAATTTCAAAAAGCAACAAAGTAATATCTAAATGTGATAAAACAGAAGTTTCAATAATACAATTTACTATTGATATTTATATTTTTTTTTCAGCTTTACACTTTTTCTTGCATAACACTTTTGACCCGAATTCCAGACATTGCGTGTTGGATGGCGGGCCTCAACGCTGGGCTTTGCCTTGTTACGAGACTCGCACCCGCAGCTATCGCGAATATACTCAGACCGTGTCTTTCGCATCAAATATCTTATTTCTCTGCTACATACAGGGTTAGAGAGAACTTATTGTTAGACACTCCGGTCTCCGACTTTCGTGTCGAGTGGTGGAACTCAACGCCGTACTTTGACTTCGGCACGAGGGTGGTGAATTTAAACAATTGTAAATATAATTAGTAAGTCTATCAAATAAACTAAAAAATTATATATATATATAAAACTTCCGTTACAAACACTGAGAGACAGAAAGAAAGCACAGAGTGTAAGCCCTGAAATTCAGCATAAAGAGTCCTCAAGAGTCACAAAGTCCATGCAAAGCAAAAGTTGCAGGCAACAGCTAGTTATTATGTAACTCAGTATACGAAACTATTACCAAGTTGAAATATAAAAGTCCATATTTTAAGCGTAAAATATCAATATATGTCAAAGCCTGTCAGATAAACCTAATTAATCAAAAGGTGACTAGTTACATTGTTACTTCAATAAATAATTATATTTAGAGCTAATAATTATTTCCTTTGCAATTCCCTGTGTTCTATTTTCTGATTACATAGTTTTTTAGAGTTCATGAACTAAAGCGATATGCTATTTTAATAAAATCTCCAGAAACACACAAATGGACCCCAAAAATGTAATTATTAATATATAAATAAAAAATAATAAATTTCAAATTTAGTTCTTTTTTTTCTTTTCGAGTTGCAAATCCGTTCTTGTAAACTTAAAATTATTTTAGCTACACGCTTTATCTCTAGTATCAAGACCCGACCTAGGTCCCGTCCACCACTTTTTGCCCGAATTGGAGACTGCGTGTAGAGTCGCAGAGCTCAACGCAGCGCTTTATCATACTAGAGCGGGCAGATAAAAATAATTTTAATACAATTATTTCCCCAAGTTTAGTTCGAACCCACAGCCGCAATCAGCAGTCGGTCGCCGTCCCACTGCGCCAGTATGATCTCGACACTTACTTTTGATTTTGAAATAACATCGCCTCCTTTTTTTGCAATTACACGCTTTTTCCCGCATAGCAGGATAGTCAGAGAGAAACCTAGTATCAAGGCACTCCGTTCTCTACTTTCGGCCTGACATCGCGACATTGAATGTTGAGTGGCGGAACTAAACGCCGTGCTTTGTATTGTAGTCATCTATAAAATATATAAGTATGGTAAAATATGAAGAGCTGTATAAAACTTAAACTAAATTATATTTAAACGGATAAGCTTCCACGTAGCGTAACAAAATGGGATGGATTTAGTCGTACTATTTTAGATTAGCTATTTCTGTTGGCCTTGACATTGGCGTCTCGCTCCAGTGAGCGACTCCCGCGCACATCCTTCCATAGAACAAATAAGGACAGAGCGTTCGTTTTAATTATATATTTTTTTTTAATTTTGCAATGATTGATTTTTCTTATTTGTTGGGGAACAAGAAACCGTATAATATTTTTAACGAAGCGGGATTTGAACTTGCGCCTCTTGGAAGCCGTCTAATCCATGCACGCGTCCGACATGCAACTACGTCTATATTCTTATACGCATATTATAATTTATTTTTGTTATTAGCATCTTTGTTAGTCATTTTTACACATTTCTCAATTTTACGTTATTTTTTATTTTACAAATTTTACGGTATACGTTTTTTAAAAATGTTTTTCAACGTCCTAAGTGTGTCAATAACACTTTAAAATGGTTAAAATAAACAACTTTTGATATCACCGGGTTATCACGTTGAGCGGCGAAACAAAAGGCTGCGCATTGTCTAACCAGACAATATCGCGAACCTAATAAAAACTCTAATTGGTAACCACTAAGGAAACATTTCTCTCAGTTAAATATAGAATTATAAAATCTGAGTTTTACAGATAGATAAATCATATATCAGATTTGTTATACTTGTATTTTAGTCAGATCTATAACTGACATAAGGTATATTTCTAAAAAACACATTTTTTTTTATATATTGAATAATAATATAACAAGTTACCAAAATGTATAGCGATTCAAATTGCTCGATTACGTTTACATTGTCATCAACACGCTTCACCGGCGACTCCTGCGCATCTGGACACACCCGTTGATAGTGTAATATATGTATGTATACTTGCAATATTTTTTAAAAATAAATAAATGTATATATATACGGCTACTAAGAACAGCTTTACGTTCATTCATATATCTAACGTTAAACAAAAAAAAAAGATAAATAAAAAAAAACAAGTTGGAACGTTGAATTTTAAAAGTACACTTACACTTTGTACAGTTTTTTTTTAAACACAGTATAATGTTTCATTTTATTTAATTAATATTAGCTTAGCAACCTACTAGTAAACTTTAAAATGATATAATTTTTTTATGTAAAATCCAAGGTTTTTCAAACCAAAAGTAATCCAAATTAGTTGAATGATTTCTAAAATATCGTCAAACACTTAATGAAGAAATTAAAACTTATAATTAAAATAAAAGAACTCTTTTTTCAGTGTCACGCTTTATCCCGCACGGCAGTGTACATTACGTGTTAAGACATTCCGTTATCTATTTTCCGCCCGAATTCAAGATATTGTGTCTCGAGTGGAGAAACTCAACGCCGTGCTTTGTCTTGTTCACCAGAGCGAAAATGGAAAGTAAGAAGAAAATAATTTTATTATGATCATTCCACCGAATGGGAATCGAACTCACCACGATGGCTGGTACTTAGCTTAAATTTTTAGATATATAAGTCAAAAGTTAAATTTCCAAGCTTCTGCTCTAGTATACCCTGTACCGTCCGACAAGGCCACAGGTCGACCCCACCGAGGTATTGTACTTTTTGTATCACATTGTGATTATACGACGGCTATTTGTTTCAATATGTTATTAATTTTTTAGATTCAATCATTTCGAACATTTCTTTATTATAATTTGTATGAATAGTAAAAAATACACGTATAAATCAGTATTACCAAATATTATATATACCAAAATTATTCGGACTTTATGGATGGATCGATCAGTAATACGACCTCGCCTAGAACTAAAGAAAATACGCGAAAATTGAAGCCAAACTGTTAGAATTATACAGGCTTCTAACTAACTGTCTGTAACATCTGTTGTTGATATTCCAATATAACAACAATAACCGGCTGTTTCAATTGCCCTCTAAAGTGCAGAGGTACTTTACAATTTATCCAATCAATTTCCTACAAAAACATTACAAGTATATGTAATTATAAATTTAAATTTACTTCCCACAATTTAATTTAATATTATTTTATGCAAGTACATACAAGGAAAGAAAAATAAATATCAGTACTCATAAATTATTAAGAAGGGACCGAACCCGCGACTTCTGGCTTATCAAACAGAAAAAGAACAAATATATGTAATTTTTTATTTCTATTGATATTTTTTATACACCATTTCGAACTCATCCTTGGTTCCTTTTTAGTTATTACCCATATCAGTAGTCAGAGAACCTAGTGTCGAGGCACAAAGTTTTCCATTTCCCGACCGAATTCGAGACATTGTGTGTTAAGAGGCGGACTTCAACGCCGCACTTTGTAATTTATCTTACGAGACCGGAGAAATAAAAATAATTAAGTTACGATAACTCTACCGAGTGGAAATAGAACCCACAAACGTCTTTTAAGGGTCTGAGTATACGCATATATAATAAGATTCCACAACCTATGCTAGATTTGCAACCCCAGAAATTTAAAGCCGGTTTAAAGACAGTATTAATAAGTAAAGCTTATTACTCTGTAAAAGAATATTTAAAACATAAAACTGTGTGGAAGTAGTATGATTTGAGTTTGGTGCAGGTTAGCTACCTTAAATTTTTTTTAACATTTTTTAAAGTGTTATTCGCACACTTAGGAAATGGAAAGAGACATATTTAGAAAGCGTATAAAAATTAGAACGCAGCGGGATTTAAAACCGTCTCTTGAAAACCGTTCAAGCGCTCTGACCGCTAAGCCATGCGTTCTACATCCAGCTACGTCGAAATTCTTATACGCTTATTACAACTTATATTTGTTGTTAGCAGATAGCAAAAAAAATTGTTTATACGTTTTCTAAATATGTCTTTTCCCTTATTATTATTAAATGATAAAATTGTAACTTTTGTATTTGAAAAGAGCAACTGTTGAGTTTCTCGCCGGCCCTTCCCCACAGAACTGCCTTCCGAGCCGGTGGTAGCTTTATGTTCCTTCGACGATTCAAAAGTACTTGCAAAAGACTATTTGAATAAAGCAGTTGCAGCCAAAAAACGTATCGGTACCTTACCTTGATATAAATATTGATTGATATATCATACTGTAATATCAATTTAACTTTAGCTTCTCGCATGTAGCATTGTAAACAGGAATAACCTAGCGTTTAGACTCTCCGTTCTCCACTTTTAATTGATTCTCGATATAGATATACATAGATACAAAGATATCCCTTCTTTCCGAAGATAAGATAAAAATATCTTTCTAGAAAACAGAAAGTTAAGCATAGGGTATGCTTTGTTCTCCTTTAACGGTAGTATGCCGAGATTAATATTCATAGCGGATTTAAGGTCGTGTTAGATTTCCCCCGAGAGCTTCATGTATAGACTTGGAGGCAAATATGTGTATCTCAAATTTAATTATATGCAGATTATTATTAATATATTATATATAAAAAACTTTGTCGGTTTGTACGTATATATTATTTTGTTAATTTTCGTTTATTCTTGACGGAGGGATTAAGGAATATAGAATTAGGCTCATTGTTCACACTAATTAACATTCATTAAGTATCTTTTTATTATTTTTGGTCATTTCTTGCAATTTAGAGATTATTATGCGAGTTCTACACTCTCCGTCCAAAAAACAATGTATTTTGTGCGATACCACTTAAAGCACCTTATCTCTAACTAAATACATAAGATAAATACGAATTACAATTATGCAAAGACTAGATTATAGTCTTAATATAATTATTCTATTTCTAAAATCAAGACTGTCGTGGTGCAGTGGGACAACGGGTTACAAATTTAATGATTGAGGGTTCGATCCCCACTTAGGGAAATGTCGCTCTAGTAACCAAGCGCGGTTTCGAGTTTTGTCATTCAATATAGAATGTTTTGAATTAAGAAACAGTAGAGCGGAATGTTTTAAAACTTTTTAGTCTTAGCCCTAACTACTGCAAAAAAACTAACAAATTTCTATTAATAATTACAAGTTTACGGAAAGTATTACAATTCAATCAGTAATTACGTAACGAATGCTATGACATTGACAGTAATTATTATATAAAATTGATTTGCAAAAAAAAAAACAAAGCAAATTGACTTAACATCTCCCTACATCTGTCGCTGACAAAGCGTCCGTTACAAACAAAATGTAGAAATTCTAAATAGTACACGTCGAAATAAATTAAGTGGACTAAGGGGCCCCCCTTAGTCCACTTAATTGGGGAGAAAATATACTTATGATTCTAAATGTTTTTTAAATTAATTTGGCACATTACAATCTGATTACATTATTAGCATAGATTCAATAAATGAAACTAGATTTTTAATATTTATAAATATCTATATTAACAAACACATTGGCTAGTTTATCAATATATAATTGTAATATTTTCCATTACTCATTGACTGATAGGCAACGCACTACGGCATAGAAAGGAACGGAACGGAATATTCGCATATAGGTCCTTTAAATGAGGTGTTAGGAGACTATAATTATTTCCCGACTTTGCTGCAGGATCGGGAAAAAACGAGACGGGTAGTATAAAAATAAAAAAGTAACTAATTTATTTGTTTTTCCAAATCCCGGCAACTATTTAGTGAGTCGCTATTTATAATATATATATTATATATAAACTACGTGCTTTAAGAAAAAGCTATGAAATAATAAAATAAAACTATCGAAAACAAGTGTAAAAGTTGCTGTATAAAATTTTAGTACAACCTAATATATAGCGAAGCTCAATAAAAGGAGATTTTAACGTCTATAGTTGGTACAAAATTATGATAACGGTAAATAATATTTTTTTTACGAGATTCAGTTCCGGAGACCTATCAAATGGTATGACCACAGATTTCGACTATTTCCTGTTTAAATGCGTTTTTACGATTGCTAGAAGTGGCAGTTTAACGACGCGTCAGTAAGGGTCGTGGCCGAACAAAAATCATTGACCCATAAATGTGATAGAATTTGTTATATAATTCTATTATAATTTTTTAACATTAACATTAACAAAGTATTTTATTATAATTTTTTAACATAGTGTTATTCACACACTAAGGAAATTGAAAAATACATATTTAGAAAACGTATAAAAATTTGAACCCGCGCCTCTTGAAAACCGTTCAAGCGCTCTGACCGCTAAGCAACAACAAATATAAGTTGTAATAAGCGTATAAGAATTCCGGCGCAGCTGGATGTAGAACGCATGGCTTAGCGGTTCAAACTTTTATACGTTTACTAAATATGTCTATTTTATTATAATTCATGTATTTTGTATCGGAATCGATCTCGACTTCGGGCGGACTTCTTTGACTACCGTTGATGTATTCAGTTTCGTTTAAGATAAGGATTGCGAATGCTGTGAACGGAGTGGTTTTACGACCCGCCTCCGTCATCACTTTGCGATACTATCCTATATTACTGGCGATGTTTCTCCGCTGGCGTTCACTTACTTCGAAACTTGCCACTTACGTATAAACACTTTAACATGTAATATTAGAAGATCAGATTTTATGGTTCTTCTAAGAAATTCTTTAGTTTCTATGTATTTTCATCAGCGTTAATGTCTTAATATGCAAACAACTAAATGAGTAATAAGCGCATAAAATGCATTTTTTTTTAACGTAGTGGGACTCGAAACCGCACCTCGTAGAAACCGTCCAAGCGGTCAGAACGGCTAAGCCATACGTTCTATCCAGCTACGTCGTTTTTCATATCCTACGCGTGAATAACATTTTTGAAGTGTCTAAACGTTTTTTTTTTTTTGGTCTTTTTATTATATTCTTTTTTCTTACGACAGAGGAATTTGGTGATAATATGCTATTTTACAATATTTTTGCCAGTTATATTGTATTTTAGGTGACCCGAACCCAATGTCATAATTAACTTAACTAGAGCGAGAAAACGTGCATGTCCATAATGTATTAATATTAAAAATGCGAAAGTAACTTTGTCTGTCTGTGACGTTATCACGGCCAAACCGATGAACTAATTGTGATGAAATTTTATATAGAAGTACCTCTATCTGGGCTTAGGGATGAAGATAGGCTAGTAGAATTGATTGTTTTACGAAAAAGCTGTCGAAAATAAGAAACAGCTGTAGTTCACGCGGGCGAAGCCGCGAGCGGTTCGCTAGTTATAGATATAAAAAGTACCACAAATAGATTTGTATACAGACTACTCGCAAATCATTACTGCGTTATAATAGAAAAAAACCGCTACTAATTCTATATGAAAAAAAAGGCGTATCAAATCCGGCCAAAGATGAATATAACTTTTTTTTTTTCAAACTAAAACCATTTCCTTGACACATGTCTCATATGCCAATAGTGATTCTTTCAATTTCAATAACAAAAACAAAACCCCCTTTAACTTGCCTTTAACTGACGTTTTGATAAAGCGTCTTCTACAAGCTGAGCATTTAGATTACAATTTTGTCTGAATCAGTTTTTTCATGCCGAGATTTTTTTTCCGAAAGATATTTTTTTAACCACTTATGGCGAATATAAAGCTAGGATCAAAGTGGATTGATGTTAGTAAACGTTATGAAGAAATGTACCGCGGTTTTTTCTGTGATATATTTTTAGATTTGCGTGTTTTTGTTTAGTTTTATTTAGAAATTTCATAAAAATAGATTTAAATCCCCGTCGAATAAACATTTTTATGACTGCGCACGTAATATTGGTAGAGAGGAATGTTTCACTAACTTCACTTTTTTTTTTTTTATGTACTATAGACAAGGCAAACGAGCGTTCGGGTCATCTGATGGTAAGTGATCACCGCCGCCCGCGACCTTGTGTAACAGCAGAGGAGCTACAGGGATATTGCCGGCCTTTAAGGCAAAAATAGACGCGCTTTTTGAAAGTACCCAAGTCGCATCGACCTGGAAACTTACAACTTATTTATATTCTTTATTGCTTATAATTTTCAAAAAAAGATGCATAATAAATAAGGCTTAACGCTGTAAAGCACACACCAGCCTAACTTCTCATATGAAATATGATAGTATAGGTGCGCAAATTATATTTTTTTAAATTACACATATATAAATGTATAGTATAAAAAAAATTCCAAAATAAAAAATAGATAGGGTAAAAAAATAATAGTCTAAGATTACAGTTGTATTCAAACTTCTTACAATCATCAATCAAATATTTTTTTAGCTAACAGTAGTATGTGATTATTCTCTCAGTCCTAGCAAGGATATTAGATTCGTAACAAACATTCGGAAAAAAACATTATATCGTCATCGATACCCTCCCTACATGCGTGCAAATTTCAAAGGAAACCATAATAAAGAACCTTATCAAAATAGTTATAACATTTTTTTAAAGTGTTATTCGCACACTTAGGAAATTGCAAAATACATATTTAAAAAACGTATAAATTTGAAAAAAAAATTATACGTTAAAAAATGTTATAACTATTTAATAAATAGCATTCTCTCTTGACAAAAATTGTTCGTAGAATAATCTATCGGTAGCAGAAACAAAAATGTCTCTACAGAGATGGTAACAACAAATATAAATTGTAATATGGATGTAGAACGCATGGCTTAGCGGTCAGAGCGCTTGAACGGTTTTCAAGAGGCGCGGGTTCTGATCCCGCTGCGTTCAAATTTTTATACGTTTTCTTAATATGTTTTTAACATAGCAAGATACATTGACAGATAGAAACAACTGAAGAGTCGATCGATCATGTTATAATAATGTGAAACTTAGTTTAACAAGACAACCGTAATTAAATATTTTTTTAACTTACCCCAAGTGAAATTCACACATCACGCACATCAACGCAATACACATTGTCTAAACTACGAAACGGTCTCGATATACAAAATATATGCAAAAATAATTCAAAATATAAGGAAAATCGAAAGGAGTTTTACTGCTGATTGAATGACGCACA
Source organism: Podotricha telesiphe (assembly GCA_038994665.1). Taxonomy (NCBI): domain Eukaryota; kingdom Metazoa; phylum Arthropoda; class Insecta; order Lepidoptera; family Nymphalidae; genus Podotricha; species Podotricha telesiphe. Next base: position 654,337 of record JAOYRR010000238.1, on the reverse strand, counting down.
AACGTATTGACTTATATATTAACATACTTCATGTTATAAAAAAACGCGAACAAAGTTATAGAAACCAGCCGATATATGAGGCGATGTTAGATATATAATTTTTATTCCACGATTATTATTTTATAAGGGCATCATGGCTTTAAGCGGCGACTTTAAGCGGGAGATGGTGGGTTTAATTCTGGGCTAGGAGAGCGCAGAGTTGAATGCCGCCACACGAAAGTTAAGAACAAATCACTGACATACTTAAGTGACAAAACTCTATTTTTAGTGTTTTGTTCCTACTTTAATATTATGTGTTTTTGAAAAACTAAATATATCTGTATTTTTATTGATGAACAATTTTTTTACTAGAGAGAACCTAGTGTCAAGACACTCCGTTCTCCACTTGGCATTGCGTGTTCAGTGGCGAGACTTCGCCTTGGTCAACAGTGCGAATAAATGATATAATTCAAATATAATCAATCAACCGCGATTACAGTGAAACGCTGTCCCACTGCGCCACGAATCAATTATTGGGTTAAAAAATGGAAAACATGCCATAAATAAGGTTAAATTAAATCTATTCCCAAGAAAATACATATTTTTAGTACAATAGGTATAATAAAAAAATATAAAAATAAGAATAATTCAGCAAAATACAAAGAAGTTAATGTATTCGCCTATAAATGTTTAAAATAACTAAAAAAAACTTTTACGAAACCAATCAAAGTTGGTATCGGACTTAGTTGGGTTAAAGGCTCTCCCGATGTAACTGGACGAGTAACTTAGCTTTACATGTGTTGTAACTTAAATTAAATTCTAATACTGGAACTTATATATTGAGCTTTCTTACATAACGCTTTTATACTTTTTCGTTTGAGGCGTTTTCGTTGAGGCCATCGTGGCTCAGTGGGGCGTTTGATTGGAAATGTTATCAGTTGTAGGTTCGACTCCCACTCGGAGGAAAGATTACATTTAAATTATTTTCTTTCTCCACTGTGACACTCAAGTCTAAACACGCAATGTCTCGAATTCCGGCGGAAAGTATGGCACCGAGTATCTTGACACTAGGTTCCCTTTGACTATCCAGCTGTGAAATGCGTGTGGTTAAAAGTGTGAAGCTGTTATATAAAGTTTTTCTGAAAAGTTCTTTCATAATAATACTAGCTGTGCCCGCGACTTTGTCCGCGTGGAGATCTTACATCAGCTATTTGCCAGTAAAAGCCCCGTCAAAATCGGTGTAGCCGTTCTAGAGATTAGCCGGAACAAACAGACTGACAGACACAAAAATAGCATATGCATTTAGCATATATATATACCATAATATTAATTTATTGACTACAATGGTTCACTATTTTGGCCTTAATGGCTTGAACATAAGATACTTATTTGATATTTTAGTCAATTCACACAATGTCTTTATAACTTGTAGCCTATGTGATGTAGCCTATGTGATTATTCTGATGTATAAGCTATATTATTGTAAAGTTTAATTAAAATCCATTCATTAGTTTTTACGTGAAAGAGTAACAAACATCCTCACAAACTTTCACGTTTATAATATTAGTAGGATATTCTTTTACTTTAAATTCATTGTTTATCGGGATTATCATAATTAAATCCAACTCACCTTATGTATGAAATATTTGTTTTTACCCCTCTTTCATAACTTTCAACTGTATCTATTTTTTTGTCGTCAACTGTGCAGACAACAATCAGCTGACAAATTACCGACAGAAAACCTAAAGTCCGATTACCTAGCCCATACTCTGATGCGGTCAGAGAGATTACAGTACTTCCCATTACTAAGGCTTTAGAACAAGCAGAAGATGGGATGGTGTGGAAGCAGCAACCCACCTCCAACCCAAGCCCCAATTTCAGCAATGAAGAACACGACCAAGAAGAATTATTTATTAATGTAAGGAAACCATAAAAAACTACTGAACTCAATTTTTTCGTTCGATTTGCTTGAATATTTGCACAACTGTTCAGATACAGACTTATACAACTATTTCTAATATACTTGAAGGACGATAATTGTAAGTATATAACTTTTTATTTTGAACTTATTTGTTACCTATACAAATAAATAAAATTGAAGTGTATCTTTGTGATATTAAAATAGCCACTATTTACTAAGTGCATATATATGTATGTAAACATGGCACGTATACCAAAATATTTTTTTATAACTATTGTGCATCTGTCTGTTCGTTCCGGCTAATCTCTGGAAAGACTTAACCGATTTTGACGGGACTTACCGTGGCAGTAACTTAAGCTATTTTTATTTGAGATTTCCACGTGCACGAAGCCACGGGTACAACTAGTTTTAAATATAAAATACCATCTAAGATGCGTCCATCTAAGAAGAAGACGTCAAATGTATTTACTAAGCTAAATTTAACAATCCCATCACCAATTTGAATGATACAATGTTAAACTATTCATATAATTCAAATGCAACACTACCATGGTGCCTTTTAATTTGAACTAAAAGTAACGACTGTTTCATTGAGTCGTAAATATTTTATATCGGCTCGAATTGTTACGACAGTTTGATTCGTCATTTCGAGAACGCATTGGAACGGTTAACATCTCTTTCCTCTCACCTTACAGTGTAGGCTTAATATTGTAAAAGATAATTATAATAAGTTCTTTGATTTTCGCGATTATTACACATTTTGAAATGAAACTATTTTAACCGGATATTTTTAGAACCCGACGTTTCGAACACTTTACAGTAGTCCGTGGTCACAGGTAGGCTGAGGTGGCACTTGTCTGTCATTTGATACAATTATTATCTCAAACTACCGCCAACGTATGTATTTTCGAATACAAAAATTATACGCGATTAATCCGGTTAAAATAGTTTCATTTCAAAAATATAATTATTCTATGTATTTAAAAAAAAAAAAACTTTGAATTTCTTTTTACGTAAACTATGCGGATAATTACGGGAGAAATAAGATAAAAACAGGAGAAAACGGGAGAAAAAGGAGCATGTCATTTGCCCATTTTTAAATTTTATTATACTTTTGCTATATTCATTTGTATAAAGTTGCTGGGGCAACGCGTATGTTAGGCGTTAACTGTTCTAATAATAACGGGTCTAATACGCAGATATTATAAAGGAACCCCTTAAGCCTACACTTGGGTCGCAGGCACCAAGAGCTCCTCTTCCTGCCACGCGATGTGCACCAACACAGTGAACCCATGGAATGTTAGGGAGTGTTTTTCTGTATATAACGCTATCCATATATAACGCCCTTATAAGTAAAAGGCACGTAATTTCACACGGAACTTACTGTATCTTAGTGCCAAAGTAATCTAATATCGTGTGTTGCTAACTTAGTCGGAATTATGATTAGCATGTCAGATGTAAGTCTTAATAATTTGTCAATATTCGCCTTTTCGGTGAATGTACAATGTAATAATATATTTAAAAATGGTAAAATCCTCTATACAATTTAAACTTAGCCGTTGCACGATGTACATTTGAGAGACAGTTTGATTTTGAAGCTTATCTAATGCAGCAAGTGTAGAACGAAGTAATTGGTCTATTAAATATAAAAAAAAAAAAACAAGCTCGATGATATCGTACAGCTTAATTGGGCTTGGACGGGTTCCAAGAGACGCGGGTTCGAATCCTATGACGTAAATAACACTTTAAAAATAATAATAAACACTAAACTTTATTGGGACCGGTATATTATAACTGATAAAACTACAACAAACAATAGACCTGACATAACATTAATTCTAAAAAAGGAACAAATAACCTACTTGATAGACATACTCGTATCCATACCCAATGCCGAAAATATAAGGAAGAAATACACGGAGAAAATACAAAAATACATCCCACTGTGTGGCACCAGGACACAGTTAAAATCACACCCATCGTTCTTTCGTCCACAGAACTCATTCTGAAATCTTTACATACATCCCTGAGAGAATTAAGCCTACTCAAAAGCACTTTCATCCCTTTACCAAAGTCAGTAATTATAGACACTTCATCTATAGTTCGGCGATTCCTGACATCTACAACTCAAACACCCACTGCCATACACAATGTACTGACCCACTTGGCTTAGCCCGTTCAGGTTCACTCCACCAGCTTCTTGCTGAGATCCGTAAGAACACTTTAATATTATATTCTCTAATATTCTCGAAAACTAAAAGAAATACGTAAAAATAAACAGTGTAATTTCAATATTTTATTAATTTTGTTTGAGTTATTCTTTCATTGTTTGAATTATTCTTTCAAGAATTCAAGTGTTATTTTTACACTCATTCTTATTTGCATTCTGTAATTTAATTTTAAAAAAATATACTACTATATAAAATAACATCACGACCGTGATATATCCTTTGTGACCAAAATTTTGCTAGTTAATTAACAACATTGTGGTGAAGTGGCGAAGTTTAGCTTTAAAGCTTATAAGTTCATATTTCATTTGCTTAATATTTGTATGTATAATATAAGTTCTGATTAAATAAAGTACGGCATAGAGTTCAATAATCTAAAAAAAAATTTTTAGAGGCTATTGGGGCTCAGTGATACAGCGTCTGTGGTTGTGGGTTCGATTCCTACTCGGAGCAATGATCATTATTTTTCAGCTTTATACTTCTTACCCTATAGCAGGGTAGTCAGCGAGAATATAGTGTCTAGCCACTCCGTTCTCGACGTTCTGCCCAATAAGAAAATGGAGACATTGTGAATACGCACTCAATAGAGTGTCTTGTACCTGTATGTTAAAAAATATATATATTTAATAAATAGCATTCTCTCTATCGAAACGATTGTTCGTAGAATAATCTTTTGGTAGCAAAAATTTGTAAAAATGTTTCTACAGAGATGCTAACAACAAATATAAGTTGTAATAAGCGTATAAGAATTTCAACGATGTAGGACGCATGGCATTATTTTGCACTTCTTCTCTCTGGAGAACGAGACTAAGCGAGGCGTTGAGGTCCACCGCTAAACTGCGTGTTTAGCGGTGGACCTCAACCCTGTGTCAAATGCGGGCAGGAAGTGGAGAACGGAGAGTCATGAAATGCGGAAAAAAGCGGAAAATCATGAACACAATGTTTGAATACTAGTATGTCAAAAGTTACATACTTCGCTCACTCCGAGAGGCGTGTTTAAAAAAATACTGAACGTTTTGTATATCGATGTTATTCACAAATCAGGTTACTTCATTGATTATATTATAGAGACCAAAGTTGAACTGTAAAATACACGAACACACGATTTTAAATAAATAATTTTGTGCAAAACGGAACGGTTCGGATAAACTTGATGCTATTGTTGAGGGTCGTTCACCCAAAGGTCAAATGACTAATAATGCTAATAACTTTACTTCAATTATGTAACGTGGACTTTTGAGTTTGCAATGTGAGTTTCTTGAACGCTATATTTTTTTCATAATATATATTTTCGCAAAAAGAAGAGGGGGTGGTGTTAATACAGGGTAACCATTAATACTAGGTACTATTTCTATCAATGATATACTGTCTATATATCTGTTCTGTCTATAGAATTAAAAAAAAAGCAACAATTGAATGAGGTTCGTAAAGCTATAAAAACACACACACATTAGGCTCAGGAGGTTGCAGAGCTTATAATTAAGACTCAAGAAGCATATAACGTCGGTTCATACAAAATTATAATTACTAAATGTCACTTTGACGCGTAAACAACGCGTTGCCTTAGCAACGAGTTCGTACGAGTAATCGTGTACGCCAAACACGCGGTAGTGTTGGTAATATTTATTTTATTAGTGTTATATATTTATGATGGAATTTTTAGCTCGGTCCGCACGGTTTTCTTAAAAAGGGATCCAAAGGTATTTTTTTTTCATGTATTCATATAATTAATTTTAATTTCGTTATATTTATAGTAACTCATGAAATTTCTTAAATTGAAAAGTACGAAACAAAGTTTTGGTAAAAAAGTACAAGTATACTATATGTGATTACTTTGAGTAACATACTAGTTAGTTATGAATATAAAATACCTTATATACTTATGAATGCTGAAAAGGTTCCCTATAAAATCAGAGGCCATCATGGCGCAGTGCGACAGTAACTGAGGACAGCACACGATGTTTGACGGTCAATCTCCACTTGGGGAAATTACTATATAATTTTTTCATCTCAGTTTTTGCAAGATAAGCTGCAGACGTCGAGTTCTGCCACTTAAAACGCAATATACCAAGTTAATATTTTTTTAAAACACTTAAGACCGCTAAGCCGTCAGAGCGCTTGAACGGTTTTCAAGAGGCGCGGGTTCAAATACCGCTGCGTTTAAATTTTTATACGTTTTCTTAATATGTCGTTTTCAATTTCCAAAGTGTGCGAATAACACTTTAAAAAATGTTAAAAAAATATATATTTAATAAATAGCATTCTCTCTTACCAAAACGATTGTTCGTAGAATAGCAACAGAGATGCTAGCAACAATTTTTTCTTGATACATTTAAACCAAGTTTAGTTTTATTTTTAAGTTTTGTCTTTTTAGTTTAGTTTAGTTTTCGACTTTTATTAACTACTTTTCTAACGCTAAGTTCTTAAAGCTCACCTTATAGTAGTAGTAGCTTAAATATATCAATTTAAATCAATTTAAAGGGTAACATAAAATTTATAACACAGTAATTAAAATTTGTAATTAAAAACTCCATTAACATACTCCTAAGCTTTTATGGTATATAAAATAATTTACTTCAAAAGATTAAAGAATTATGATCGCATGTTTACTTCGCAGCAAGTAGCTTCTTAATATGTCACTTGACAAATGGATACTTTGACTTTAAACGCGTTCTCGGAACAGTAGCGGTTCCAGGAACGACATTGTAATACAAATGTGTTATCTTTTAAATTTTAAAGCTATTTTATTACTTTATAAAAGAATCAACTTTTTTTTTTATTCTATAGACAAGACAGCTACACTCTTATTTTTATATAGCAGGGTGGCGGAGAGAACCTAGTGTCATTACACTACGTTCTCAATTTTCTACCCGAATTCAACACATTGCGGAACTCCGTTGAGTTCGCGCTACACGCTTTGCCGTATCAGACCAAAGTAATTTTAAATATAATCTGATACCTGAATCGAACCTGCAATCATTGCGTTTACAGTCAAAGGCACCGCGAATGGTATTCGAACCCACACCCATGTCACTGCATAGCATCTATCTACATATGCCAACAACTAGCGGCCCTACAACTACGAGTACAGCTGTTTCGTATTGTCGGCGGCGTTTTCGTAAAACAAATAAAATTCTGAAAAATTCTAGAAAATAATTATGTTATGAGAAAAAGTAGCCTATGGTAATCCCAAAACTCTCATGTACCTTTATATGAAATTACATCACAAACGGTCCAGCGGTACGACCGTGATGACGTCACATACAGGCAGACAGACAGAGTTACTAACGCATTTATAATATTAGCATGGATTTAAATAACGTTCTCTGTATATATTGTAGATACTAAAAGCATAAGATCAATTCAAATTCAAGTTAACTTTGCACTCATAAATAATGCCATAGCTTTTTGAATTTCATCCATTACATTATAATCTATTTAAATATAAATACACATGTATGCCATTCATTTTACAGTTATCCGCATTTATGTATACTACGAGACGCCAAAAGTGCGCTTTGTTGCAAGCTAGTATCAAGAGAAACTAAAGTTGTATAAAGTTCTATATTTACATACATATTTCTAGGTAGATACTCTGTTCTTGTAACTGACATACAGTTTGTTTTTATATAATTTTTGAATTTAGAATTTGCACTGTCGTAAGACCACAGTGGCGCAGAGGCACAGCGGCCTAATTTAAACGCAATGATTGTGGCTTCGATATCCACTCGGGGAAATGATTATATTTAAACTAATTACATTTTCCACTCCGGTAGCACTAAGAATCCTAGAACAACGTCGAGAAATACAGATATGCAGGATGGATAGGCAGAAATAATGTGAATTTGGACGGAAAGTGGAGTGCGGAGTGTCTTGCCACTAGGTTCTCTCCAATTACCTGCTATACGATGCGGGCAAAAAGCGTGAAGCTGCAGTTTAGTTGATGAAATCAGTTGAGAGTTCTATAAAATATTTTCATCTCAAATGAAATAGCCTAAAACGCTAGATAGGTAGAAGGTTTTTATCGGAAAACGTGCCTATCCACCTGCAAGCCGTTCTTACCTTACATTCAATTTCTGTTTGATTAAAAATAATACGTTAAGCGTTTCGGGTTATTTAAAATTGATTGGTACATTGAATTTTTTTGGAAATGTAAGAGAGTTTCTAAATATATAGAATTTATTGCGCTGTGTGGCAGCGTCTGATTGTATTTGCGATAGTTGTAGATACGATTCCCCACTCGTAGTAATGATGAATGAAATTGTTATGGCGGTGAGTTCCGCCAATCAACAGGCATTGTCTCGGATTCGAGATTGATGTGAAAAGGGAGTGTCTTGACACTACGTTTTTGCTATCTAACTTTGCTATACGAGAAAAAGAGTTAAAGCTGAAAGTAAAAGTAGCTTTATTATCTATATTAGTAGTCTTTAAAATTCTATATAAATATATATATATATGTCTGTTGAAAGAGACATCTTTTATAACTTGGCACGATCGCATCAATTCAAAGAATGAGTACTAGAAATTCACTTATATTTAAGCCTCTCTGAGAACTTAAGCTAATTTGTAAAACAATTCTTCTTATTATTATTAATTACAAGACAATTTTACTATATATCTAAATTAACATTGTAATGCAGTTAATATGTTGTTCGTGGGTTCGATTCCCACTCGGTTTAATTCATTATATATATTAATTCCCCAGGTTTGTATTAGTCACTCAACCCAACACGCCATGACTTTAAAATGCAGAAAATAGTGATCGGAGTGCATGTTGCGGGAAATTCATTCAGTCATTAATAACAAAAAAATAGATGCAAGCTTGTTCCCGGATAGCACCCTGCTAAAGCGAAATCAAGACATTGCGTGTTAAGTGGCGAAACTCAAAGTCGCGCTTTATCTTAGTTATAAAAATAATAATTTACCCGAGTGGGAATGGAATCCACAACCAATCGCGTTTCCAGTCAGACGCTAATCCACACACTTTAACACACTCGCCACGATGGCCTTGTATCAGTAATAAAAAACATCTTATTACAATATACTATAATAAATTTTAATCAAGAAATAAAGTTCAAAAATTCAAAAAAGGTTTGGTTTTGAAACCATTTTTTTAGGTTTTTAAGTAAAACGAAACAAAAAAAAATTAAAAACAAAACACGCTAATTTCACGATAATAAACAACTGATTTAAATGCACGGATTAAATATCAATGTAGAGTCAATGACCGCTCGATTCGGACGAAGGCGATTGATAAGAAATGGTATCGTATTATAATTTACACGAGTCATAAAGCTGATATGGCGTGGAGGTTGCGCAGTTGGAAATTGAATATATGGGAGTAAGAGATGTAGATTCGAATAATATAAGAGGTTTTATGCAATACAAAGCCTTCTTTTCTTCACGTTCCACCACAACGGAGAAACGAAAATTATTGAAATATAATGAACCCACAGCTAATCGCGTTTCCAGTCAGACGCTGCCACTTCAGTCACTTCGCCATGATAATAAATATATATACATATATATATTCATTGTTAATAAAATAAAAAAATGTATAAAAATTTGCACGCAGCGGGGTTTGAACCCGCGCCTCTTGACCGTTCAAGTTCAAGTTCTTCAGTTTTTAAGTTTCTATTTCCATTATAAAAAATTTTATACGTTTTCTAAATATGTCTTTTTCAATGTTAAAAAAAACTTTAAAACTTTTATTAGGAAATTTATGCGAATACAAAATGTTGTACATTTAAAGTACATAGAGAAATAATCCATTAATAATACAATGAATTAATAAAATCAATACAACACATGCTACCATACACATTATATAAATTGAATTTTTTTTATATGAATATGTGTATTTACAGAAATGTACACAATATATTTATTTATATATATATATATATATATATATACATACTAGCTGCGCCCGCGACTTTGTCCGCGTCTTACATCAGCTTACATCAGCTATTTGCCAGTGAAAGCCCCGTCAAAATCGGTGTAGCCGTTCTAGAGATTAGCCGGAACAAACAGACTCACAGACACAAAAATAGCAAAAAATAATATTCTGGTATATGTAGCGTGTACACATAAGCATTTATTGCCTATTGACAACAATGGTTCACTATCTTGGCTTTAATGGCTTGAACATAAGATACTTATTTGATATTTTAGTCAATTCACACAATGTCTTTATAACTTGTAGCCTATGTGTTATTCTGATGTATAAGCTATATTATTGCAAAGTTTCATTAAAATCCATACAGTAGTTTTTACGTGAAAGAGTAACAAACATCCTTACAAACTTTCGCGTTTATAATATTAGTAGGATATATATATGTATAATTTATCTCATTACTTTCCCGTTCCTAGGACACCTAAATCTTATCGCGGGTCATAATCATAAAACATATTTATGGAAATCGGTTCAGTGGTTTCGAAATGATAAGGTTTTATACGTGGACTTGGATTTTACCAATATTCAATGAACCTTTACAGAACAAGGCATTTATTTCTTATATATATTTTTTTTTTTTTTTTTTTTTTTTTTTTTTTTTTTTTTTTTTTTTTTTTTTTTTTTTTTTTTTTTTTTTTTTTTTTTTTTTTTTTTTTTTTTTTTTTTTTATATATATATATATATATATATATATATATATATATATATATATGCTAGCTAGATGCCTTCTGTACGTTTATTTTAAACAATTAATTGACACAATAAGATTTAAAGTTCTTATTGCTTCAGTAAGTTACATTGACAAAGTACCTGACAATTTGGTTCAAGACAACAACATATCGCTTATTTCTGTCGCCAATATGGCTACAAGTATCCAGTAAAGATCCATTTACTGGATACTTGTACTGATCCATTTTGTATGAGAATTTAAGAAAAACTCTGAATGGAAAACATTCATACAAAATAACAACTGGATATTTCTATACATATATATAATAACTAATTACAGAATAATTACACATTGGACGAAGTGAATAGTTTGATGAAGGCTCTACTTATTTTTATATGATATACTCGTTTTTCCTTTTCTTTTATCTCCACGCCTCGCTAGAATTCCGCTAAGAAAAGTACCTTAATATATCATTCCGTTTCACATTTCTCTATTCGGTAATCATTTTAATATTTATAGTTATGAGATAACCAATTTCTAAGAACATCGTAGAGCAGTGGTACAGCGTCTGCCTGTTAGCGCGATTAGTTGTGGGTTCGATTACCACTCGGTGAATTGTCATAATTCGATAACAAGACAGTTCAAATAAGACAATTTAAGTGGAAAGTGGTGAACGGAATGTACTAACACTTCGGTTACTTCTGGAAATAAACTGGAAGAAGTTGGAAATAATAAAAGGGCAATAATTGACAATATGAAAAAATAATTTATCTCTTTATTATATTGATATTTAAAATTAATTAAAGAAATTACAACCAGGTGTCACTAGTCGAATACCCCTCGTGGAGACGATTGTTTTAGATGTTCTATTTCCTCTAAAGAACTATACGACAATTAATATAGTAATTAGTGGAGATTGATTAATAAGTTTGAAGTCCTTACTTTCCACCTCAGAAATATCGCACGAGAGGAGATGCTGCTACAGCTAGACCTTATAAAACTTGCAACTCTATCAGAGACTGTTGCAATTATATTACAATTTTAATATTTTTTTTGTATTGAAGCAACAAATGTAACAACGGCTTGTTTTTTGCATACGGTATAAAGAAAGTTACCATATATCAATGGATATCAAATTTGAATGACGGTCGGCTAGAAGAATTCACTTACCTCCTCACTTTAACGTTTGCATAGAAAAAAGGCCCACATAATCCCCAACGCTGCCAAGTAGAAGTAACTTCTTAAAAAAAGATTTATATACCGGAGACCATCGGGGCCATTTTCATAATTTACGAAAGTGATTCTCCTGAAATATCGCCTAAGTTTATTGTAGACATATTGTGCGGCTGAGATACGAAGGTGGAGTAATTTGATACTGTATATGCGTTTATGGTAATTTTCGTCTCGTTAGAACTCTATGTATGGATACGTTCTTCAAGATTATGCTTCCATTTGTGAGACGTCGTATTATTAGAAATTCAAAAATGGACGGTATACTCTGAATACACTCTGATTACGACACTTAAAAACTGAAAGCATAAGCCAAAAATCTGTGCAAATCTGTAAATAAATATATACATATATATATATATATATATATTAAAGAATATATTAGAACTATCTCGAGATTTTACATAATAACCCCTTTATATTATCAACTGATAGCGCGATGCACTCACCGCCCTTGTAAAATGGTTATCAGTGTACACTGGAAATTGGTTACGATAAAAAGATTATATTTTCGATACTCATAAAAAATTCACAACAATTTTCAAAAGGCTTTCCACTCCGCTGTATTAATTCTGATAAAAGGTTTGTATTTTTTTCTTTCTTCTGTAATGGGGAGGCGAGTTTGTCTTAAGCAATTTCCTCTTTTATTTTATTGATTTCCTCGAAAGATAAAGAAGTATTGAGGCCATCGTGACACAATGTGACAGCTTCTAACTGTAAGCGTTATTGGTTATGGGTTCGATTTCTAATCGGCGGTATGATCATAATTTATCATATCATATCATAACAAAGCGCGGCGATGATATCCGCCACTCAAAAACAATGTATCGAATTGAGATTGGAGTGTCTTAAAACAAGGTAGGTACTCTACTCTAACCATAATAAATAACGTGTAATAACATAAGTTATTGTATATCCAATTTTTTATATGTGTTCCAAATATATGCTTATCAATTTCCTAAGTGTTTAAAAACACTTTAAAAAAATGATATAATATTTAATAATTTCTGCTTCCCAAATCCCGCTGCGTTAATTTTTTTATACGTTTTCTAAATATGTCTTTTCAATTTCCTTAGTGTGGGAATAACACTTTAAAAAAAAATGTTAACAAAGTGTAATAATATATTATTAACAAATTTTATATTGCCATCATAAATAAGTTTAATCTAAAGATATCTGTGTTGAATGGCTGAAACTTAAAAGTCCGATTTTTTCCAACTACATCTACCTGGAGCATATGCTTTCTCTTTTTTTATCGTGAGGAATTTGTTTACGGATACCAGCCCGATTGGGGACTCTGGCGTGGTTATGTGGGACACCGGACTGGCAGATAGGCCGTCCGTACACCCATATCATCTATAATAAGTTCAAAATTGGACCCACAACTGTATTTATTTTAGTCAAAAATCACTACTCCACATGAGGAGAGTCCACTAAATAAGACAACAAAAGGAGTTCCAATAGAATCAATCAAATCAGTACAGCAGTCATCATACTAAGAGGTCACGACCTTTCCAAACGCTACCATCAATTATACAGCTTTCCAGCAGTTGAAGACGTTCAGAATTATTTATGGCGACCTTTGCCTGATTTCGCTTAAATATTCTCTTAACGGAAAAACGGCGAGGGCGAAAAGTTATTACTGTAATCTGTCATATATTTCTACTACTTCATAACGTAAATCGTCGGTATCGCGGAATAGTGGAGTACTGTATGGAATAGTGGAGTACAATATGGAAATGACGTAGGTTCGATTCCCATTTAAAAGAATCATTACGTTTCACTAAAAGTACCAAAATGTAGTATTTATGTATATAAAATAATAGTTAATTTTAATATTTTTAAAATGCCCACATTTAGCTTAAACCTTTAAAAATCTCTTTACACCAATGCTAACAACAAAAATAAGTTGTAACAAGTGTTTTGAAATTATTAGATTTGACGTAGACCGATATAAAACATATGGCATAGAAATCGGAGCGCTTGGATGATTTCCAAAAGCGAGTTCGGGTCCCGCTACGTACAAAATATTTGTACGTTTTCAAAAAATAATTTTAAAAATAACAATATATATATGTTGCGAGTTGAAGTGGAGAACGGAGTGCCTCGACACTAGGTTCTCTCTGAGGAAGAGCGTGAAGCTGGAACAATTATTGATAAAGACACAGTAAAAACGAAGAAAAAATAATTTTACAAATGTCTATTTTATATAGTAAAGCCGCCCAAACGGTATTTTCACCTGAGCTTTGCGAAGCTTTAACAAATTTCCATTCCGTTTTCATTTACCGTTCATTACAAACTATTTTCTCATCTCAATCGTATTTTGAATGTAAATGGAAGTTAATTTAGCGAATCTCTATTAATAACACCAATTACGTTTCATAGTACACACTTAATGAGTGACTTAGCTGTTGAAATAGGTAAATTATACAGATATTGCTTTGTGAGACTTGTAAATGGATATTATATACATATGCGATAATATTAGAAGTACTTTAATATACCTTGTATATATTCGCTAAGTACCTCACTTATATGTTCACTAAATTGTACTAACAATCTAACAATCTATGATTTATGAGCCCATAGTGGCGCATTGGAACAGCGTCTGAATGCAAATGTGATTGGTTGTGGGTTCAATTTCCACTCGAAGGATCGATTATATTTAAATTGTTTTTATTTTCCGCTCTCATGATAAGAGAAAGCACAGCGCTTAGTTCCGCCAATCAACACGCTATGCCTCGAAATTTCGAGAGAAAGTGGAGAACGGAATGTCTTGACACTAGGTTCTCTCTGACGGTCTTGCTATAAAAAACTGTCAAAAAGCTTGAAGCTGAAGAAAAAAAGTTATACTCTTTTAGGCATGTTTTTGTGTCGTACACATAAGTATAGAGTATTAAGGCTTTTTTTAGTAGAGTATAGTGAAGTTAAATTAAGTCTACAATATACGTATTCTTAGTTATTCAATTTCAAGAAAAAACAACAATTACAAGCTATATAATATAACTAACCCAGCATATTTATAACTTTCCCTTTACTGAATTACTGCAAGAACGCACAGCCAAAACTAATTAAGGTAGAGTGTAGAAACCTGAAAATTCGGCGTGTAGGGTCCTTGGAGATTGTAAGAGAACAATAATCCTCTCACAAACCCCTAAACTCCTACTGGAACTAAAAAAACAGACTACGCTTTTTACAGTCGAAATAATAATAACAGCTATTTGTTGTAATTGAAAGTACACGCAAGCGAAGTAGCGGGCTAAAACTCGTATATAGTTTTTTAATATTTTAAATCTATGTACATAGAAATAATAGTGGACTATATAGAGATATGTTATAAACGTTGTCAGCCCACTAAAGCGATCAGTCAGCGCGGCGCGTCGCAAATTGAATCGAGCTGTAATATTTGAACCCACCCTACAAAATTACATCGCATCTAGAACGATGCATAAGCGTGTATAAACTGAAATATTATTTTATGTTTACTCGTAAATTTGATATATATTACACAAATATGTGGAACAGTGTCGACTACACGATAGTTCTCGGTTCAATGTCCATTTAGAGGAAATAATATGTTTGAGTCAATGTTTTGGACAAATCGCGGCGTTCAGTTTCGCCACATAATATGCAATGTAAAAAGAATTTTTCAGAGTCGTAAGTTCTCTCTGCGTACTTTAATATATGCCTGAACGGCTTCAAAGTTTCATTAAAGCTATTTTTCTCATTGTTTTAATTTAACTTTACCATTCTTTTATTATGTCTATATCTAGATCTAGATCTTATATCTATAGCAAGCAAGAGGTCATATGCACATCCATCAACTGGCTGGAGTGTAGCTTAGCCTAACCAATTTGTGGTTAACTAATGTCTTATATACATAAACCACTACACTATACTTGCGAAACTGAAACTGGTTAAATATAATTAAATATAATGACATTTGAGTCCAGTACCACCGTGTTTTGGTTCACATTAAGGCTGAGTTAATTACAACACTACCAGTTATTCTGCTGAGAAAGTGTCTCTATACTAGTATTTAGAACAGCGAAATTACTGACCAACAAAAGTATAGAACAAAAATATCTTAGAAACACTTTTTTATATATCAAATTTATCTTTATTGTTCTCAGAATTCATGCCTTTGAAGGGATGGAAAGTGTTGATTATTACCAAAAACTGGATTTGATTCATAAAATATATAATCTGAAGTTCTAAACTTAAAATAAACCTTGCTTTAGATAAGAGAAAACAGAGCTTCCTTTAAAAAGAGTTAAAAAAGAGTGAGATGTTAATTTATTGAATTAAATAAAACAAAAAAAACGCAACTTCACGCTTTTCCCACATAGCTGATCAGATAGACAGAAACAACCTAGTGTCAAGACACTCCGTTCTTCACTTTCCACCCAACATCGAGACATGGCGGAAATCAAAGCCGCACTATGTCTAATCAGCCTAGAAAAATGAAAATCATTTAAAAATAGGAATCCCACAACCGGAAGCGTTTACAGCCATACCCTGTCCAACTAAGCCACGATGGCCTCATCGCCAATTATTTTACTGACAAATACTAAAACAACCGTCTCGCCAGAGCAAATACGGCGTTAAGGTTTATTTAGGCTATGTTAGAACTAACCGTGTACGTAATTATAGTATATATGTATAATAAGATCTTTCGTTATCACGATTATTACACATTTAGAAATGGAACTATTTTAACTGAATTAATCGCGTATATTATTGGTATTCGAAAATACATTATAGAAACCCGACGTTTCGAACAATTTACAGTAGTCCGTGGTCGCAGGAATACCGGAGATGGTATTTGTCTATCATTTAATACAATTATTATATCAAACTACTTCACATATGTATAACAAAGACAATAATTCCCTACCCGTCACACATGTCCGCTGTAACTTAAACTTGAACTAACACTTGTTTAAGCCAAAGTATTAACTTAAGTACGTAATTAAGTTTGAAGTCATCTTGAATGGCAATGTTTCATTTGATGTTGACTAAAATAGATTTTTTTATCTAATCCAAGCGGAAAGCGGAGAACGGAGTGTCATAACATTAGGTTATTTCTGTCCAAATTACAGCATTCTACGCCTAAATGTTTCGTATAATTCGATCGAGTATAATTTGAACCTATATACACCGGGCCTGTTAATGTACATTTCCCAGTGCTCTTGTAAGACAAAGCGCGAAGTTGAGTACCGCTAAAAAATA
This sequence comes from Podotricha telesiphe, assembly GCA_038994665.1. NCBI lineage: Eukaryota > Metazoa > Arthropoda > Insecta > Lepidoptera > Nymphalidae > Podotricha > Podotricha telesiphe. Next base: position 637,121 of record JAOYRR010000238.1, on the reverse strand, counting down.
ATAAGACTTACAGAGAGCTTAGTGTTTCTACTCTCTATGTACATATTCCGAAAAAGAGTTCAGCTTTTCTGATTAACTGCGCTTGTTATCTCAAGTACTAAAATGTATATCATGATTACCCTAGTGTCAAGACACTCCGTTCTCCAATAACTAAGTCTTAATGAAAAAAAGCAGTATAATATTAAAAGCGTAGTAATTAAAACATACCACGCTCTCTTTCATTTGTTAGCCAAAATTTTCTTCTCCAATAGACCGCTTAAGTTCAGTTAGTTGACTCAACTTCAAAGTGTATTATCCCCAGCGAAGGGCTTTCCTAATGAGAGGGCACGGTGACCAAAAATATTTTAATGTTGATTAACCTATCGACTGCGCTGACAAATTTATATAATGTACTTAAATAACTTATAAAGGTCAGATTGTATGAAAATTAAGTCAAAATTGGAATAATAGACTATGATCTTTTGTTACCATTTTTTATAATGTTATTCCCACACTAAGGAAATTGAAAAAGACATATTTAGGAAAACGTATAAAATTTTGATCGCAGCGGGATTTGAACCCGCGGCTATTGAAAACCGCTCAAGCGCTCTGACCGCTAAGCCATGCGTTCAAATCAAATGCGTTTAAATTTTTATACGTTTTCTAAATATGTCTTAGACTATGATCTTTCTTAAGATGTTTGTCTGTAGATGCTATTATTGCGGGTTCGCTTCCCGCTCTAGACAATTATACTATTTTTTTTATATTTTGACGACGCTGTTCTAATTTAATTACTTTATTTACAAAATGTACAGAAGGTGAGCTTAATGCTGAGAAACATTCTCTACCAACCAACCTTGTCATATGGGATATTAAAGTGTGGGTGCGCCAAAGCCAAAGGTTTAATTTTTATAATTATAAATAATTATTATTTATCTAATACGCCATACCTTATAGAAAAGCGGACTAAGCACTAAACTCCATTAGATATAGATTATGAGAATCAAAAAAAGTAAAAGATCAATTAAAGCTCTCTCACTCTCGGGGCGTAATAGAACGAATGTTAAGCTTTTTTGTTATATATTATTACCGTCGTACTTTATTGTCTTATTAAATACTTACGTCTGACATGATAACAGTGTTAGTCATTGGCACATATTGCCAATACCTCAGAACTACTTTCCACGTTCCGTTTCTTCCTGTTGCTGTAAAAATTCGTACTATGGTAATATGGTAATATTTACCAACTTTAATAGTAAAAGCAGGACTGTTTCTTTTTTTTGTTTACTTACACGCTTTATACCTAGCCGATAAGTCAGAGAGAACGGAGAGCCAAACGCTACGGTCCCTGCATACATCTTTCGCCTCGTCATCAACTTCTTCATGCACGCCCTCCGCGGGGTCCTCATGCTTTTAGCTTGACCTTCCTCCAGTATCATCAACACTGAGTTCTCGAAGATTTACAGCTCACCTTGAGATTGTTTGTAACCTAACGTAAATTAATTAACATTTATCGTGTCTCTCGGAGACAAACACTAAGTTGTATAAAATGAATAATGATTACAGCACAGTTCGGACTTTTACCAGTACAATTGGAAAATCTTAAATTCTGCTTTAGTAGTAAGCTTTTACATCAACAATAAAGCTAATTCATATGTAACCGAAAATATTTTTGCTGAAATGTAATAATTTAACAGAACTGTTAGTTGATAAGCAAATCGTCTTGTTGATAAAGTTTCCTCTAAACGCATTTAGTATTAAGTTGCACTAACAATATTGCAATATTACAACTGTATTTTTTTAACAGCTTCACGCTTTTTCACGCATTGCAAATACCTTGATATAATTGAATAAGAATTCAACTGTAAATATCGAAAACAAAATCAAAACAACTAAAAGTATAAATATCTATGATAAATAGAAAAAAATCAATACACATTCCAATATCCCAAAAACCCAAGCGTTAAATACACTACATTTCATCCTAATATTTGGATGTCCCGGCCAATTCGACGTCAACACCGCTCCTGTCATATCTACGCCCTAACCAATTACTCAAAGCGTAATACCAAGCTTTCACTGAACTTATTAGGTTCTATATAACTTGTGTAAGATATACCTATATTTTGAATTTGTATTTACTTATACGCCATTGTAGCGCAGTTCGACAGCGTCTGAATGTATACGCCAGGGTTGTGGATATTATTCCCACGCGGGGGGATGATTGCAATTTAATTATTTGCATTTCTCCGCTCTAGTGAACAAGGCACAGCGCTGCGTTCAGTTTCGCAGTTTTTTGTCTCATTTTAAAATGAAATGCCATTGCATTTTTTTAGCTGGATAAATCGCGTATATTATTGGTATTAGAAAATACATTTAGAACACTTTACAGTAGTGTGTGATCACCGATACACTAATTAAACTACTAATTAAAAATAATTTCATTTCAATATGTGTAAAAATCGCAAAAACCAAAGCAATCTTATTAAGCAATGTCTCAATTTCAGGCGGAAAATGGAGAACGGAGTGTCTTTACACTAGTTACTCTCTGACAACTCAACAAACAAACAGTATTATTACATTTTCATATAAACAAAAAAAAAACAAAATTTGACTTAAGATATAAGTAACAAATACCAAGCTAAAAGACTTTCAGGAAGTATTAACTAATTAATCAGTCGATCCGAGAAAGTTGAAAATATATCTTACTAAAACAACTGTCACAAGCTCTATCGGTCATTTTATTTTTAATATACAGCCATTTTAAAAGGATATATTGTTACACAGCAATTAATAATACTAGTAGTTGTGTCAGACTTTGTCGTAAATATTTTGAAATATTGAATTATCAAAATAGATTCTACCATGGCAACTTTTTTGTTTTAGATGCTCCATTCTCTACTTTCCGTCAGAATTTGAGACCTTGCGTGTTGTGTGGCGAAGCTTAATGCCGAGCTTTGTTTTGTTCACTAGAGTGGAAAAATGGGAATACTTAAATGATGATCCGTAAAGTGAAAATCGAACCCGTAACCTATCGCGATAATACTCAAAAGTTGTCCTAATGCGCCAAGACTGCCTAATGGTTGGCTAAGGTATGGATAGCTAAGTTGGGAGTTCAAATCTCATTCATAGAAGATTTAACATTTTTAAAAAACGTAAAAACTATGATATAGGTCTTAGGTAATAAATTATTCTTTGTGAGAAAAATTTGCAACGTTCTTTTGACTCACTTAATACCATACAATATGCCTATAACATTTTCGTTAAAAACATTAGGATACCGAGTTTTTTTTTTAAATAATTTGTTTATTGTTTTTATTCTATAGGCAAGGCAAACGAGTATTCGGGTCACCTGCTGGTAAGTGACCACCGCCGTCCACGACCCCCTACAGGGGTAGGGGGGTAGTTGAACTACAGGAATGTTGGCGGCCTGTATAAGATAAAGTGCAAGGCTAATCGATCGGTGTCATAATACTCCATTCTCTAAATTCAAAACCTTGCGTGGTCTTATCAGAGCGAAGAAATGAGAATAATTTCAATATAAACATTGTTCGAATGGGAACCCACAACCATAGCGTTTAGCGTTCAGTCTTTCCTAAAAAGCGCTATACATTTAATATTTTCAACTCAGAACGTATCTACAGAGCGATAAGACTTATACATTGTACACAAAACTATCATTCAACACATATTTACTTAGCAATTTTACATCACTGCTATTTGCACTTGAGAACGTTTGCACAATTGTATTTCGAGTCACGTATTCAAACACTAGCCCGAGACCTAGGAACGGACATCCCTAAGGAGTGCAAGCTTTTAAAAATTACTAGGACTACATTATTTGTTCACACGTTATAATGTGGTTTTGAATTGATCATCCAACAAAGTGCGAATGGAAATTGGAATTCCAAATTGGATGGTGTAAATTGAGTCAAAAGAACGTTGCAATTTTTTCTTAAATTGTATTAATGTCTAAGATCTATATTTTAGTATTATACGTTTTTAAAAAAAAAAAATGTAAAAAATTTCATGAATGAGATTTGAACTCTCAAGGTAAGCACTATCCTTAGCCAGCCACGAGGCCGTCGTAGCGAATTACGACAACATCTGAGTATAATCTCGATTAGTTGTGGGTTCGATGTTCACTCGGAGGAAAGATCACAATTTAAGTATACGAAAGTGACCTTGTCTGTCTGTTTGTGACGTCATCACGCGCTAACCGCTGAATCGATTGTGATGAAATTTTATATAAAGATACTTGACGGTATTGGATGGAGCATAGGGTACTTTATGCTTACATTTTTTTTTAGTTTTTCCAGGAATTTTGATTGTTTTACAAGAAGGCCGCCGAAAATACGAAACATTAGTTCATGAGGGCGAAGCCGCGAGGTGTTCGTTAGTATATATATAATTATTTAAATGAATGGAGTGCCTATACACGAGGTTCTCTCTGCCTAGTCAATATGGAGAAAAAAAACCAGTGCACTGTCTTTTTAACATTTTCTTGAAAAATGCTCAATATTTTCGTAGCATGAACTGGATGTTTTTGCCAGAATTACTAAAATAAGGAATACACTATTTTAAGCATGTTCTTTTACAAACTAATCAGAACCAATGAAATCGAGATACATCGTAGCCGCGCTTTGTCTTCTGTACTAGAGCGGAGAAATTCAAATATTTTAAATATTATTCCTTCGAGTAGGAATCGAACTCACAATCAATTGTGTTTACAGTCAGACGCTGTCCCACTGCGCCACGATTACCTCATGATGGATAAAACCATACATTTTCTATTACTACTAATTAAAGTTAACCTAATTTAATCAACAAATCTATATATCGCTTTATATAATAATCGCTCTACATTAAAGCATAGAGTCGAAACTCCCTTCCAAAACCCTCCCCAAACTTTGTTATTTGTACACACAAAATGCTATCGATATCCTGGCATTTGGAGTATATTAACTTTTCCCATATATTAGGTTAATCGCGCCGTTATTAAAAAGCTGAGCCGCCAGCAATTTAACTAACTGTTTCGAGCGGTGCAATAAAGAGCGGCATTATCGTTGGCTGATTTATGTTTGGATCTTAGGTGTTTTGTGCGAAATTAAAAATATGTTATGTTAAACATTTTTTAGAAAACGTATATACATTTTAAGGTTGTGGGATTCGAACCCGCGTCTTGGAAACCGTCTACGCGCTCTGACCGCTTCTAAGAGTGCCTGGCTTTTTCCAAAAAGCGCGGGTTCACATCCGGCTGCGCTTAAATTAATATACGTTGTGTAAAACTTGATATTCATATCGTTTTTCAGTTTGTTTCATGATTATTTTAACAATATTTATAGAAAAAAAGCAACTGGACACTTTTAGTCAAAGACAAATAGATTCAATGCTGAATAATGCATATAATCATCACTTTTATGGCTAAACTGTATATATAAAAGTCTTTCGTAACTCACTGACTGACTGACTGACTGACAACGCGCAACCGAAACTGCTAGGCGTGGAAAGGTCAAATATGACATGTTCCTTAGGGGTGAATAAGGGCACTGAGAGGATAATACGCGATACAGACATAACTAGAAGCCAGCATTGTAAAATTTATTGATGAATTGATTCTTGATTTTTACATATTATGAAATGAAATATTCGTCAAAATATTGTGAATATTTTGATATTAAAGAAAACCCGACGTTTCCAATACTTTTCATAAAGTCACATACTTTAAGCTTTCAAGTAACAAATTTCTATTCATAGAGACAATATTACTTCAACATAAAGCTATAAAAGGAATTCTTAGAAATATGTGCAATATAATTTATATTTAGCGAACAAAAGCATCGCGAAGTTATAAAAATTAATCCTTCGCTGGCTCTGCTACGCTAGTAAAGCTGAAGACGCAGCGGGCGTAGTTATTGTAAGAGATGAAAGCCCGTATATTCAATACGGTTATTTGTAAGGTTTTAAACGTATATAATTCTAATAGTCTAAAATTTTGTTTTAATGTGTGCCAGGTTCTTAAAAAAGAAATTTATATATAAAGCATAGGCTTCAATTCCCTCTATATACACACACGCACACAGCACACAAATGTATGTATATAATAAGATTGAATTTCAAATTTAGGCCTCTTCCCACAGAGCTGGGTAGTCAGAGAGAACCTAGTGTCAGAACTCTCCTTTCTCCACTTTCTGCCCAGAATCGAGACATTATGTATTGAGTAGCGGAACTCAACGCCGTTTGTTAGTTACTAGGGAATCGAACATACAACCAATGGTCACGATGGGCTCAACGATATGAATATATCATATATTAATAATGATATATATATAATAATATAATATCTTGGTCTTATAAGTCACAGTACTATAATGGGTTCCGTTATATAAAACATCAGTCTGCAAAATGGCGGAAAGGAGAGAACGGAAGCCATCTACGCAGTAGGAGATAAAAATACTGAGTTATATTCCATTATCCATATTCGTAAATATTGTCTATAAAATAATAAAAAAAAAAACTTAACAAAGTACTAGAAAATAGTATATATGTGAATGCAAGTTCAAATTGGCATACTTTTTTAATTAAAATTAAACAGTTATTCATATTCTTTTTAAGTTACAAAGTAAATGTACTACAACAAGTTATTTATAACGCGATTGTTCAATTAAATTAAAATTAATTTTATTTCTCTGCTCTGGTGATATGGGAAAGCGCTTTCAGTTTCGCCACTCAACACCCAATGTATTGAAAAGTATATACTACATTGGTTTGTAAGAGTAAAAAAATATCTAAAAATATAAAAGAAAAAAAATAGAGTTTTCTTCAAAATTAATTACATTATTACTCCTACCGTAATAAACATAGTCGACGTATGCAACACGAGAGTTAAATATTTTTAGCGTAGTCTAACTGCTGGCTATTCTCGATTCAATCACAGTGAAGTTTGCGCCACACTTTGTTTTGTTTTTCAAACGCCTTCCGGCCGGTGTCGTATTAAAAACTTTAATAACAAAAAGTTAATTTGACACTAACAAGTATCTACGCGGGTGTTACGATATTTAATTGTTGTAACAAAACACTATCGATATCACCAAACTAAAATTTTTAACTAGTAAAGGTTTCAATCACATGTTCGAATTCAATTAGGGTGCGTTTTCATTTTTTATTTTCAGCTTCACGCTTTTTTCCAGTATAGCAGTTCAGTCATGAAAAACCTAATGTCAAAGCATTCCATTGTACAATTTCCACCTGAATTCGAAACTTTGCGTATTGAGTGGCGGAACTCGCATACAGCCAATTGTGAAACCAGTCAAACGCCGTCCACTAAGTTTTATATAAAATTACATATTAAGTATAGACATATTACATATTAACTAACATATTAATATATACATATTAACTTTCACAGAAATTATTAGTAAATATATACTTCATAATTTGCAAATCCTTCAATATGGTTTACTAGAGGTCTAATAAAATTCTGGATAAACAAAAAAATAGGATCTTCATCCCAAGATTCTCCAGTATCGATATAAAGGTATAAAGTTTCATCAAAAACGGTTCATCGGTTTAACCGTGATGACGTCACAGACATACCAGAAACAACCAGCCATTATTCATGTAAAAAACATATTTAGAAAAACGTATAAAAATTTGAACGCAAGGGGATTTGAACCCGCGCTCTTTTGAAAGCCGCCCTTAGCTACAGTTACAGAGATGCTAACAACAAATATAAATTGTAATAAGCGTATAAGAATTTGTGGGGTAGCTGGATGTAGAACGCATGGCTTATGGTCAGAGCGCTTGAACGAGCTAAGAGGCGTGGGTTCAAATCCCGCTGCGTTCCAAATTTTATATTGTTTTCTAAATATGTCTTTTTCAATTTCCTTAGTGTGGGAACACTTTAAAAAATGTTAACAAAATATACATTATTCATGTGTTTTTCTTACACAAACCCTTTCATTTACACACATACGTACACATAAATAGCTATTTAGAAATGTCACCCTTTCAAGTCAAGAAAAGATTGCACAAAGCGGGAAAAGTGTTCGTGATTCACGGTACGTGCCGCGGCGTTTACCTGAAACAAAGAGAAATATTTCATAAGCTACGCGAGGGACGGCCCTGTGGAAATGGTATGTGCCGTCGAACGCAAATAGCTGGTGTCCATTCAGACGTTTTATTTCAAGTTTTGTTCGATTGAAGTCTATTTTAAGATTGATTTTTTTTTTTTTGTGTTTTTACACGTTTTTTAATTTAAGCTTTTTGAACCGGATCAATTTTGAAAACCCACGTTTCGAACACTTGGAATGTGACCATGTCAAGTGTTCGAAACGTCGGGTTTTCCATAATGTATTTAATATTTTTAAAGTGTTCTAAATATGTATTTTTCAATTTTCTAAGTGTGCGAATAACACTTTAAAAAATGTTAAAAAATATTTAATAAATAGCATTCTCTCTTGCCAAGCGATTGTTCGTAGAATAATCTTTTGATAGCAGAAATTTGTAAAAATCTCTCTACAGATATGCTAACAACAAATATAAGTAATAAGCGTATAAGAATTTCGACTTAGCTGGATAAAAACGCGTGGCTTAGCGGTCAGAGCGCTTGAACGGTTTTCAAGAGGCGTGGGTTCAAATCCCGCTGCGTTCGGATTTGAACCCGCGCTTCTGGAAAACCGGTCAAGGTGAGCCTTGTCTTTTTCAATTTCCAATTTCCTAAGTGTACGAATGACATTTTAAAAAAATGTAAAAAAGAAATATATATAAAATTTATACAATTTCATCTAATCTAAGGACCGAAGCGTACTGACGATTGATACAGGTCTTTGAAAATGGCATCACATGTTCGAGAAATAGGAGATATCCAGCTACTACGTGAGCACATACACCTAAACAAATATGGAGAGATATTTTTAGATATAAATGTACAGTCAGGCTTATTTTTGATTAAAGTTACATAATCCGCTTTAACTAAGTAAAGAAAATTTATAAAAACGCAACTGTTGTGGATTTGAAATTAACCTATTTTAACCTCATTAATCGCGTATAATTTTGATATTCGAAAATACATTTTAGAACCCGACGTTTCGAACACTTTACAGTAGTCCGTGGTCACAGGTAGACTGAGGTGGCATTTGTCTGTCATTCGATACAATTATTATATCAAACTACCGCCGACGATTTCTTAGTTGCCTCGCGTACTGCCCTGGATTCTTGCAAAATGAGCTGACTGTATCTTTATCTCCGGTGTGATGGGATTGACACTTCAAAGTTTTCAGTATTGGATCCTAGGTGGTAGAAAGTTTCCAACCGTCTTCTCTATTGAAATTAGGGTGTTTTTGTATTTCAATAGACTCGCGGATCATCCTTGGGATATATCTGTTTTCTCTAGCGAGAATATGAGGTTTTTCAAACCTGAAGTAATGATTGGTTTTATCCAAATGGTTGGTTTGTTATCTTGGATTTCAAAATGTGTTATAATCGCGAAAATCAAAGAACTTATTATGTTGTGGATTTTGTCTAACTCGAGAATTAAATAAGAAATTAAAGAAAATTAAATAAGCACGGCTTTGAATTTTGCCGTTTGACACAGTGAACGAACTAATGGATTATATAAAGCGTAAACTCTTTCAATCCTGCAAAATGCAGGATATGGATTAAGTAAATTTCTTATCAGCTAGACGTTGCCTTACACGATGTATGGCGAATATACAATTTAAAAAAATGTAATTATAAAATTATATATAGATATATCAGCTAAAAATATACTTTCCTTTAGAAAACTCCGTTCCTTAGTATTAAATCAATTACATTGAAAAAGACATATTTAGAAAACGAATAAAAATTTAAACGCAGCGGGATATGAAACCGCGCCTCTTGAAAACCGTTCAAGAAAATGCACCACAGTTGCGTTTCTATAAATTTTCCCTTCTTAGGTAAAGCGAATTATCTTACTTTAAAAATTACACATTTATAAAACGTATAAAAATTCGAACGCAGCGGGATTTGAACCCGCAATCCGCCTCTTGAAAACCGTTCAAGAAAAGGCGCGGCGGCGGCGCGTTTTCTAAATATGTCTTTTTCAATTTCCTTAGTGTGGGAATAACATTTTAAAAAATTAAAAATATATATATATATATATACAATTACATTGATGTAGCATTTTTACATTAGGCAGTCATTTTGTTAATTTAAAAAATATTGATATTACTTTTACGAAGTATTTTATTTTTGTCGTGTCAGTATTGTAATTATATATTACGTAATTTATAGTGTTACAACATAAGCTCATACATATTTATTAGATCAATAGGTCAATGCAAGTTCGACAAAAATCTCAGTATGAGACATTGTAAAGTAATTGAAGCCCTCATGGCGCAGTGGGACATACGCGGTTGGTTGTGAGTTCGATTCCTAATAAGAACATTGATTATATTTAAAATAGTAGCGTTCCGATTTCGATTTCGGGCAGAATGTGGAGAACGAAGTGTCTTGACACTGGGTTGTCTCTGACTACACCCTGTTATAAGTTTGGGCATGTTTTTGAAAAGTAATTGTAGATTCATCTTCATATTCCGTCACACGACTTAGTCTTTAAAATTAACTAACTAATCAAGTTAGTCTTCATAATAGGCAATAATAGAAAAAAATTACATTCAAAATACCGTCGTCTTGTTACGCAAAGTACGGCCGCGGCTTTGGGATTGCGTGACCCAAGACGTATGTAGTAAATAAATAAAAAGCTGTTTTAAGAAACGAAGTGTATAGTCACTAAGTTCTCTCTGCCTCGGAAAATATATTAAGAGAAATTATGTAAATCATTTTACTAATGGCAGCTCCACGCTTTACTCCCATAGCCCCGTAGCGCCCGAATTCACGACATTGCGTGTAACAAAATCAAACGGCGGAACTTAAAACCGCGCTTTGTTTTACCATAGGGGAGAAATCTAATTCATTTAAATACAAACATTTTCCAAAGTGAAAATCGAACCCGCAACCAATCGCCTTTACAGCCTAACCCCATATATGAGTAATAACTAAAACGGCACACCGATTAAAGCATTTAAACTAAATTTAGTAATTCACTGTAAAGCTGCCAGCTACATCGTATCGCAATCATATCTAGATGCTCGCAATTAAAACCACGTGTCGATCCACCGCTCGCGTGCTCCCGAATCGGGTCAATAATTGCTTCTGCACAGAACAAACACTGTTTCATGTAGAAATGGCATCGAGATTTTAAGTGAACAAAAAAATTAAACAAACAAATATTGGTGTGTAATAATGTTTTGAATTGTTTGTCTCTTTTCTCACTGGAACTAGTAATCATTGTGTACTTTTTGTATATATATATATATATATATAATTGTGCAAACGGAGTATGAAATATAGTATCGTTTTAGTTAACGACAAGAAATGCAAAAAGTAGAAGTTTTTATTAATAAAAACATTAACTTCATTAAATTTCTATGAAATACATTTTATATGAACCGACTAACACGTTGCTAAGGCAACGCGTAGTTTACGCGTCAACGGGGCTACTAGCATTTCTAGGTACATATTACACTAATTTCATTTTAATAATATTAATTAGTTATTGTGATTTTTACACATTTTTAAATTAAACAATTTTAACTGCAACTAAGAAATCATTGGCGGTAGTTTGACATAATAATTGTATATAAACTGACAGACCTCAGTCTACCTACGACCACCGACTACTGTAAAGTGTCCAAAACTTTACAAAAACCGACGTTTTTCTAAAGTGCAAATTCGAACACCAAAACTATACTCCATTAATTCGGCTTTCATCTTATTTTGGAAGTTTCACCGGACGTAATTTCGGAATAGTGGCATAGCTTAACTCCCATTCCATTAGCTCCGGTACAAGGTATCTTACATAAGCATTATAACAGAGATTATGTAAACAGAGACTCGTAACGCAAATGGAGCCCAATTGCCCCTTAATATTTAATGTTCGACGGGGGCCGTTTAAGAGTGCAGTGAAAAAACACTGCACGCCAGCCGCTTGGTATATATACCGTTTTATATATACTATTGAAAGAACTTCTTTGACATTTGATATCAGATTATTTAATGGAATTGTTTTAAAAATATTCGATTCGGTCATAAGTAAGGTGTTTGGAAATATTAGTTCAAAAGTGGGATAGTTCAATCCTTGGGATATATCTGTTTTCTCTAGCGAGAATATGAGGTTTATCAAACCTGAAGTAATGATTGGTTTTATCCAAATGGTTGGTTAGTTATCTTGAATTTCAAAATGTGTAATAATTCGGCATAAGTAAGGTATTTGGAAATATTAGTTCAAAAATGTAGCTTAAAATAATCAAATTATATACGATGGATCTATAAAATATTAAGTAATAAACTTACAGTATTATATACGAAACACACATATATATATGTGGCTTAGTGATGAGAACACTTTTCGCTTTTCTAATATTTGTTTTTCATTTTCCTAAGTATATGAAGAGACGAAGAGATGTATCTCTACAACGAGCATTAAAGACGAGGTATTTAACATGAGTATTAATTTTACCGAAATTCCTACGAGAACGAGAAAGACCTTCAACTCGCAAACAAAGTTGCAAGCCATTACTCCTTTTACATAAAAACCCACATTTGAAACAAACTATAGAAACAGATCGCGTTCAATATAATACCTCCATATTTTTACGTCTTCTTTTGCTATAACGATAATCAAATTTAAATTTCAATATTTCAACGTTCCATTTAACGATCGGTGTTTAACGTTTTTATACAATGCACTTAGTACAAATTGTCTAATTACACATCGGTTGTTGCAAATGGACGACAAAGTCTTAACACGCAAACCGAAAATATTGTTTGCTTTCAATATTCAATAGCAAGTAGTAAATTAAAAGTTACAGGTTACAAAAAAACGCTTACAAATTCAATTATGTCTTGGGCAATATATATTTTAATTCTTAATATAGAGAGAGCAAGCTTAAATGCAAGAAAGTTATGATTAAGATAATTTTTATACATCACTAATTTATTTTTATATATTATTATTCAATCATTTTTATATATCAAGGTTATTTTTCAGATTGGCGAAACTTAACACTTCACTTTGTCTTATAAGCCAATGTCGAAAAATAGATATAATTTAAAAATAATCATATGCTCGACTAGGAATCGAACCTACAACCATTGCGTATACATATAGACGCTGTAACACTGCTCCACAATGAGATATAATATATTAAATATAAAACAACATTTTGCATAATAAAAAGATATATAAGTTTGTAAGATAGTTTCGAAATCCTATATTGATAGAAATATTTTGATAAAAATACGTTTATTTCATGCAAAACTGATTTAGTAGGCAAAAAATTTAAGAATAAAGTGATATGACTCAATTATAGGCATCGCCCTATTAGATTTCAAATCCATCTGTCATTCATCTGTCAGTTGTGACTGGCGTATTTGTGGCCAAGTTAGAAAGGCGTTTTATATGAAAAACGAAAAAAGGCTTCAAAATAAATCTTTAAATATTACCTACATGACACCGCTGTTACTCGTTTACAATGTATATAGCTACACGTGATGGTCCAGGGTTCACATTGTCGAAAACAAAACTTATATTTAAAATATATATATATATATAGGTATATCTAAATCTACAATATTTATAAATGGTTTACCAACATCTATCTCAATAAAATAAAAGTTTTTTTTTTCGATTTTATAGTATGCTGTTGGCCATAGTGGCCTCTACAACGTCACCCCGTTTTAAGGGAAGCCGAGCTAAAAGACCGACCTTGGCTTGGAGACCTCGAGAGGAAACCATCAAATTAGTTCTACACTGACGCAAGGGCGCCTCATGTGAGACTCGAACTTCGACTTGAGACACCGTTTGTCGTGGGGGACTTTGCTTCGCTCAGTCCGAGCTAGGCCTACTGGCTTACTGGGTACTTGAAATTGTGCAACGATTTTTGCAAAATTTTGATTCACTCAGTACCCTTCATTTAACTTGAAAATTTTCATTCATAATTAATTTGAAATTATTAAATATTAAACAACTATATTAAATATACAAAAACTTCTGTGAAACGGTTTACAGCGCTATAGTGAAAGAGGAAGCTAGAATTACAAGTGACGGGCGCAGGCGAGGGCGCGAATTGCTGAGCAAACACTGTGCTGCGGGTATTAGGGTGTGTACGAAACTGTATAGGATCTATTTTTAGAGCAAGCTCTTAGTTTATCAAATACATTGAAAATAACTGAGGTTTCAACAAATATATCTATTCTCGTTACATATTCTTTTCAACTTTAGAATTAATTCAGTACAGAAAATATAGTTTCAAGGCACTCTATTCTCCATTTTCCGCCCGAATTTAAGCTGCGTGTTGAGTGGAGAAGCTCAACTCGTTTTGTTTCTTATTAGAGTGATTGAAATATAATCTCTACCCCGCGTTATGATCGAACCCGCAACTAACCGCAATTACAGTCAGTCGCTGCCCCACTGCGCCACTATGGCCTCCATGGTCCATATGGTCCTTTATTTTAATAAAGCTGTCGTTATAGGAACCTTCTAAAATCGACTAAAATATATTAAGTATTATTATTTGTTCAATTTTCCAGTGGAATCTAGGTTTTCTTTGAATGCCCTGTTAGGCGAGAAAAGGCGTGAAGCTGAAAAAGAAACTACTTATTCAAGCTGACTTCGAATCCACAACTTGTTATTAAATAACAACAACTGCGCCATAAAGTTGTATGTCATGTATAATATGAATGTAACGCTTCATTAAACAAAATTTCATTGTATAAGTTGCGTAAAAGGCAGTCCAATTATGTACGATAAAAAAGCGCACTTACGCAATCTGGGCAAGCATTTGGCACCGATGACATGTCAATAAACGTTCATGATTATCGCTGATGTTTCACGCCTAATAAACTGATAAAGACAGACACACACTCACATATTTATATATATATATATGAAATATTTGCATTCTTAATATTTGTGGTAACAATTTTAATTATTATTCATTTAACTTTACGAATTGCTCAACAAACTCAACCGCCATTACACACTATATTCTCTCCGCCTATGATAATGTTTTAGATAGTTAGTTAAGCAGTTATCTAATAAAAAACATCTAATGGAGAAGAAACGGTAAAAATTTTAGGCATTCCTTCAACGAAACATGGTATATCAAGCTTTGAAAGCAGCATTGGTTCTTTTGTTTCGAAAATCAACTAAGGCCTCCCTACTTTCTGTATACTACCATTGTATCATATATTTTTCCTTATATTAAAGTCTTGTTTTCTTGTTTCTTAATATTTAGACAGAGAGTCGGTTACAATTTGGGGAGCTTTTCATTACAGATCCCATTACTTAATGTGACAGCTCATGCCATGTAAAGAATAAGCCTACAATATTCAAGATTCTCCAATTTAATGTGAAAAATATATTTTCAAAGTAATATTTTTTTACTATTTTAATTATAACACTAGTGTCTAGCCTAATTGCTGTTTTGGTGTTAATAAATTATCAAAATTAATAAACTTCATGACCCATTATTGTTAAGGCAATCTTCGTTTGTTTTGATAACATATTTACATACTCGATAAAAAATTATCGTAATTAAAATTTTATATAATCGCTAGATCGCAATCAAAATTTATACAATCAACTTGGCTGTGTGATTGAGTGGAAGTTTTAAAATGTCATAACAAAATGCACATATGTATGTCGTAAAACATAAAACTGTGTAATAGCAATTTCTACAAATAACGGTCGTAATATTGCAAATGGGTACGGCTTAGTAATAAATGTACACAGAAGGTCACTAAGCTTTTCATAAGTTTGTTTGCATTTCACCCCATTGGCATGCCCTGGGGTCAAATAAAACGCAACTTCTCTCGAAAAATACAGAAGCGTGTTAAAGCTTAAATAAAACTCTCGCTTCCTTTTACATATTAAAGTTACAAATTAACAAAAATACATCTAGCGTCTAGTCAGTTAAGCTATTTCTATATACAGCATACCAAGATTGAAGGGATTTGCCAAGCCGCCTTCCCGGTCTAGGAGATAATCATCGAGATAACATATGTCATAGTTATCAAGACATTAGGATTTCGGAATGCTACTTTGACAAGTGCAGTTGACTACAAGGTGGCCTTATAGGCCCTTTGTGCGGCGCAGGGCACAGGGCGCCGATCGATAACAATCACAGGCGGCTCTTTGTTCTCGCACACCCTGTATTTACTTCCCGTTGACTCCGTTGACGGTTTAAACTACTGTTTATCCCACTTCAGGAAACCAACGGAGATCTATTGTAGTGTGTAAGTGGTGAGGTTTCGCTGGCGGGATGAATTTTGTCCTTAAGTGAGGTTTTGTTTAGCAAATAAGCTTTGAAAGTCTAATTAGTTATATGTTGGTATATTTTGCAGGATTGTCACTCCGTTCTCCACTTTCTGCCCGTAACCGAGATATTGAGTGTTGAGTGGCGTACCTCAACGCCACTTTTTCACTTAAATATCAGAAAATAATTGAAATTCACATGTATATTATATGAATAATATAAAAATTGTATTTATTTCCTCTTTTCTTTACATCTCCACAGCTCTAAGCCTTAGTTAGCCAGTATAATGCTGAATTTCGCTAAAAAAAAATTATAAATATTAGTATAGTTGAATTTGTTCCTGTACCTTTTGGAATACGTTGTTGTCTCGTGTTCTCTCTAATACATTAAATAAAAAAAAATTCAATAATATATATATATATATATATATATATATATGTATTCGAAGAATAACGATAGACTGATTCTCATATTAAATAGACCAAATTAACAACGCAGCTACAGCCTAAACTGTTTTTCCTAGATAAGTTATAATTAATATGAAAATTTACTTAATCTTAGGATTTCTGCAAACAATCTAATCGCTTAGTACAATTACTATGGTTTGTCAAACTAAACAGAGTATGCAAACTCAAAGTCAAACAAAAGACGCTCAAATTGGGACCGGTGCTTTGTGGACATCACTACACTATAGTGTATTAAGTGTAATATATTTAAACATCGCTTACGTAGGCTATTGTGACGCAGCGGAGCGTCTGAGGGTTGTGGGTTCGATAACCAGTGGGAGTTAGAATCATTATTTTTATTTTTAACATTTTTTAGGTGTTTAATCACTTAAATTTAAAACATATTTGGAAAACGTATAAAAAAATATTGTTTTTGATTTATATTGATAGATTTGAACGCACGACTCTTGGAAACCGTCGAAGCGCTCCTACAGCTAAGACGCGTTCAAAAGGCGCAAATTTTTAATATTTCCTGCTCTGGTAAGGTAAAGTGTGGCGTGGAGTTCAGATTCTCAACACTCAATGTCTCGATTTCGGAAGGAAAGCGGAAAAGGGAGTGCCCTGACACTAGGTTATCTTTGACAATCCTGCTATATATGAATATATATATATTTATAGCACTTAAAAAAAAATATCATATAACTGATAAACAAACAAAAAGTATAAAGGTGGACTGGACTTATCTCTTACATAAGTATGAAGAGGTAAAAAATTCTACTACAAATTGAAGAGAAGTAAAAAACAGAATATAACGTCACTATATTCTATTAGCATACTAAAAAAAAGGATGAGACCAAACATTTCAGGTACAAACGAGACACTAAGCTATTCGTCCAAAGAATGGCATTTAAACATTGTAGAACCAAATACCTTTCTGATGAAGCAACGTCTTTGTTAAAATTGAATTACCGAAATAATTGACAGCGCAAAAAATGTAAACTTAAATATGAAATTGGGTACAACAACAAAAAACATTATTAATATTTTGCTTTATACTAACGATCGACTTGTATTCAAGGCAGTAGTTGACGCAATCGATTCTCATCGGCAGCAGCTTCGAGTCCCGTAAAAACACACACGACAATAATAAAACTAATTTTTATAGCTTTTTCTTGCAGTTAACAATTTTTGCCACTTAGCCAGTTAGTCATGGATAATCTAGTGTCAAAACAACATTGCGTGAATGGCGGAACTCAACACCGCTGTTTGTCTTGTACCAGAGTTTCCACCTAGTTCCACAGTTTTGTTAATATGAATATACTCAAAATATTATATCTTATTTATTTCAGAGGACGACTTCTAAAATGTTCAAAAGATATTACAGAGAGCTTTCATTTTTTTTTTTTTATTAACTTATAGGTAAGCATGTGAAGTTATAATTAAGGTTCAAAAGTTGTTTAATATAGTTCGGTACAATTTTCAAAAGATATACTTTGTTTTATATTTTAGGCGTGGAACTTTAGGACAGTTAGGGGACCACTTTACTATATGACGTCATATTACACTAAGGATGCAGATTACGTTCACGAAACTAAAAGCTTGAGCTGTTCACCCCATTTAGATAAGAACGATATATAGCATAAATATATAGTTTATTTAAAATTTAAAAAAAACTTGCTTGAAATGCTTAAACTATTTTGTTTTTAAAATTTAGAGTTAAGACTTATATATAAAATTGTAAGAAAATATTAAAAAATCTGAGCTTTTTGTGTTATTTAGAATACTTTGCAATTAAAACATGTTTTGTTTGTAACTTAACTTAAATGTTATTTATACACTTCAAAAATTGAAAAACATCAAAAATAAGTTGTCAAAACAATGTCGACGTAGCCGGATGTAGAACGCATGGCTTAGCGGTCAGAGCGGTTGCACGATTTCCAATAGGCGCGGGTTTGAATCCCGCTACGTTCAAATTTTTATACGTTTCGCTAAAAATGTTTTTTTAATTTTCTAAGTGTGTGAATAACACTTTAAATAAATGTTAGTAATGTTTAATAAATAGCAATTCTCTATTGCCAAACGAGCGAGCAGAAATTTGTAAAAATGCGTTTAGTTAAACAGACAATGTTTCGAAATCAGCAGATTATGGAGAACGGAGTGTCTTGACACTAGGTTCTCTCTGACTACCCTGTTGTGTAAGAAAAAATATTCTCTAAAAAATATATATTATTGTATCCCAACAATTTAACTCTATAGAAAGAAAGTAAATACAAAGGTTACATTCAGTATTACACGACAATGTAGAGGCGATTCCATTTGGAAGTGGCGATAAGTTTATCGCACGAAATTAGGGAGCATTAAATTTTTAGTGCCGGCGATAGCGGGCGCTGAACAATTAGTTGCGCTATATCGCATTGCGAGCCAAACGTGTTGGGATTGCGCTTAACAATAGTCATATTCTCTAATCTATAGAAAATATTTAATAATTTAAAAAAAAAAACAAAAATCCTCATGTATAGTGGCGCAGTGGGACAGCGTCGTTGTAAACGGTTGTAGGTTTGATCACCATTTGATGGAATGTTTAGGTACATACATTTCATTGTTCCCGCTTTGGTAAGACCCGCTTTGCTTTCACTCACCCATTAACTTTAGGTTCTCTGTGCGAACTGCTATAAAAATTATTAATTATTTTATTTAAATATAAATTTAATAAGTATTATATAAAAAAAAAACTTAGTGGCCGTATAAACCAATATAAATGTATATAAAACTTGAAAAGTAACATAACTTATATGACTGACAGGTTACATAAATTGACGAATAAAAAAGTTGACAATAGGAAAATGACAGTTTCCTCAATAAAACGCAAACTTCTTACGGCATTGCTAAAAAGGAATGGCGATGAAATCGAATAATTAATAATAATAATCATAAGCTGTGCAAGAGCATCGATTGTATATGAAATTATACTAGAAGCTCCGTTGACGCGTTGCCATAGCAACGAGTGTGCCACTTCATAAACACTTGCATATCAAACATATAGCAGTGTTTGTTATATTTATTTTAAGAGTTTAATGTATCTTAAAATATATATATATATTTGCCTTTTCCTCGCCATCTCTATATAAACTATAACCTCGGTTCGCGTAATTTTCGTAAAAATTAGTCTTAGTCGCACACTAAGGAAATTGAAAAATACATATTTAGCGGTCAGAGCGCCTAAACAGTCTTCAAGAGGCGCGGGGTCAAATCTCGCTGCGTTCAAATTTTTATACGTTTTCTAAATTATGTCTTTTTACATTTGAAACCAATATTAAATATTGCAATTGCAATAATCACATAAGAGAAAAAAATATTAGTGAAAATGCAAAAAGTTCACAATCTTGGCAACGTGTACGACCGGACGTTCGCGAATAGCTACTATTGCATAATACCCTTGTTTACATCAATTTATAAATAATTTCTCTTCCCACTTGTAACAAAAGATCTTAGTTAATTGTGTTCGATATGTTGTGCAAGAAAGTCCGTAGTGATTCAGTGAGCATTTGCCTAACCGTATCCGGTGGCTTCAGGTACAAATTAGGGGATGGAAAATTCGTTACTTCTGCACATGAAATTCATCTATTGAGTTTCAAATTATATTTTTAAACTTCATAATTGATTATTTTGATTTTCAAATTTATTTTAATTATTATCGTCTTTTCAAAAGGATTTATTTGAAAAGGAAATTTGATAAGATGAATTTCAATAAGGTGAACTTTATGTATATGAACGAGTTGTTATTTTATACACACACTTTAGTCTCAACTTTTCACCGGAAACCTAGATATTTCGAGCCACTCGGGGGAATGATTATATATAAATTATTGTAGATATAATATAAAAATTGTCAATATGTGCCACGGACTACTGTAAAGTCTTCGAAACGTCGGGTTTCGAATACCACAAATATACGCGTTTAAACCGGTTAAAAAAAATGTTATTTCAAAAATATAATATTTCCAACGAGTGCTAATCGAACCCGCAACATTCTCTCTTACAATCCGACGCAGTCCCACTGAGCCATGACAGGCTATTTGTAATAATCGAAAAAAATTTACAATATATTTTCAGTTCTTTATTATAAAAATACTAAAGGCAAAATTTTTTTTTTACAGATTTTAATTAATAGATAACAAGTAAAGCTAACAAATGCTTGTATAAAATAAACATCTAATATATTTATATATAATAACCTTCATACACACACACATATATATATATATATATATATATATATATATATAAATATAGTAACTGTATGTGGCGGACAAAGTGACGAATCATCGATTATTCAAAACCAACTCCTAACTCGAATCATTAGTCGCTCATTAGTCGCAATTTGTGGTAGACTTAGACGATATATTATATGAAATACCGCATTTATTTCATTATAGTAAAACTTTTATGTTAGGAAATATGAATCTGTATTTGTATATTATATATGCATTTGTACTATTCTTCCATTCACACGGTCATTGGTGTCCATATGTGTCCAACAAGGTTCTATGTATCCATAATTGTAAGTATGAAAATAATGCAAGGCTATTTATTGGGCTGTCTGAGCTTCAAAAATTGCACATTTGTCCGGATCCTATTATAAAACAATATTTTAATGTTTTTTAACATCTTTTTTCATTTTTTTTAAAGTGTTACACTTAGGAAATTGAATACGACATATTTAGAAAACGTATAAAAAATTTAACGCAGCGGGATTTGAACCCGCGCCTATTGAACAGTTTTCAATATTTTGATGTCTAATGGCCTTGCCAGGACGACCAGGGCCACGAGAAAACAATTATAAACGTGTTCTATTTTGTTTTGTTTTCAAACTAATTTGTTATTCTCGTATTAGAGACATTACATGTTAAATGGCGTGACTTAACACAGCATTTATACGATGACAGAGGACAATGAAAACACTCACACACACACACACATATATGTATTTATACATATATATATAAAACACAAAAAGGCCATCAATATAAAACTGTAACGTTACTTAGTAACGTACTGACAGACAACGCACCACCAAAACTACTGTGCGTAGAAAGCTGAAATTTGACATTCCTTGGGGAGCATTGCGCTAAGGAAAGACATCCTGAAATTTATACAGAAGCAGAAACAAACAAGACGAAAACCAAATTTCACGTTTTGTAGACTACGCAAACATAGTTGCGGGCTATGACTAGTTTTAAATATAAAAAAGTTTATAATCAAACCAAGTACCATACCGCTTATATAATTAATTTCCAAGTATTAAAATGAAAAAGGTGCGAGAAATTAAAACCAATGTGATAAAATATGTGTTACATTTGTATTTGCACCTAACACAGTACATATAGGTCTTCAGTGACTCATGTGTCGCTACTTTGTCACTATAACAAATACCTTACAAGACTATAAAATACAATCCAATACTTAACACTACAATACTTAAAAGACTGTATATATATACAGTCTTTTATCTAGTTACTTTTAAAACAATACGTATATGATAATATTTTTAACATTTTTAAAGTGTTACTCACACACTTATTAGTTATTAGGAAATTGAACAACATTTTTTTAGAAAATGTATAAAAAATTGAATTGAATTGGTTTGCTGAGAGACGGTTTCCAACAGCAAACGTTGAATAATTTGGACGGTTTCCAAGAGGCGCGGCTTCGAATCCGTTCTAATTTTTATACGTTTCCTAAAAAAAGTATATTATGATGTTATAGTAGACTAATGCTGAACGGAGCGTCTTGATGCTAGCTTATCTCTGACTTCTGCTGTGAGGGTAAAAAAATTAAATACTAACATTTTCTAGTAAGATTTGATATTACCTGACATTTAGTGGTAAAAGCAAGTAATGGAATTTAACGAACTATGATAATCCAGGAGAGTTTAAAAATAGTTTTACGCTTTCTCCAGCATAGCTGGGTAGTCGGAGAGAACCTAGTGTGAAGACCCTTTGTTCTCCGCTATCTGCCCGAATTCGAGACATTTCCTGTTGGGAGGCAGAACTCAAGGCATTTATAAAATATAGTCAGCGCCACATTCACTATGTTCTCGACTTTCTGCCCATTTTAGAGATTTTTAAATACCCCGAGTGGGGATCAAACACCATCAACCACTACCGTACAATGGCGTTATGACAATATTTCATAAGTCAGTTAATTTTCAATAACTTAAAAAGCACTTTTGTGAAAGCTAAAACTCCTAGCTAGGTCCATTTATGAAAACAGTGGATCATCAATTATTCGGAGCAAACGTCTGGCTCGAACTTAAGTCGTTAGTCGGTCATTAGTTGCGGATTGCGACCCACCCAACAATCGATTTCATAGTATTTACATGGGATTTCTCATAATTATGTATGTATAATATGCAATAAAATATTTATATATGATATCCAAACAATAAAAGTTAGGCCGAGTGTTATTTAATAACCTATAAGACTAAAAAGAAGAGAAAATACCAAGTCACTCTGGCCGTTCTACTCACATCAGGTTCATAAAAAAAAAATAGCAGCTTTATCCTCTTTCCGACACTCTATTCTCCACTTTACACTCAATTTCGAGATATTGCGGATACGGTAATATTGATCCCTTGATCGTGTTAGAATTCCGTCTTCTAGCAAGTCTTTAAGTGAGAAAAATAAAAGAACGAAAAAGAAGAAGAATAAATTATAATAGTAAGTTATTTCTTCATGTAGTTATTTTCAGAAAGTGTTAAGTTAGCGAAGTTAAGTTAAAGGCATGAAAAGTGGCATCAAGATATGAAGAACACTTGTTAATTTAAGATGATTGCAATATAAAAAACAAACAAAAAATTTAGATTGGGTTTAAAATTTCGAGCGCAGCGGGACTCGAACCCGCATCTATTTGACGCCTCCTTTATAAAAAATGTATGGTTCAAAATTGTAAGCAATTATTTTTATTTCTCAAAAAACCTCTACAAAGTACAAGGAGACAATGGTTTAATAGAACACAAACTGTCGTGTTGTTTTTGTCGTAATTATGCGGACATCAGTAGTATCTAATAGATATATGTATGAAGTTATTTGTACAGTGATGTCTCCAATATTACTAAGCAAATAACTTACTAAATTGGGCTTAGTTAAACAAATAGTATTTACAAAGTGACGTACCTAATATAAAATTATAATACAAGTAGTTGTCGCCTCCAACTTCGTTTACTTTAAGGCACATTATATATACTGCTCACAAACGTTTTTTTTATTCACCAAAATATTGTTAATTAATTTTTTGCGTATTATCAGTTTGAATTATAAACATTTTGTAAAATATATATTTTTTGGCATTTCATTAAATTATATTTATATTGCTTATTTTATAAAAAGACTAACAAATTGACGCAATAGCACGGACCAAGGGCTCTTTATATGTATGTTACATACATTTTACAACGAAAAAAACTGTATTTGGTAATACGGAAAATTAATAAAGATTCTCTTAATGCAATGGTATCTAAATTCAATCTCATTTCGAATAAAACTATCAACTTGTTTTCTGGTCTTCTGATTTGCTACTACATCCATCATCCATATCTTTTGCTCTTTAGTACCTTGTCATTTTATATTCAGAGATCCACAGTGAGTCCCACAGTGTCATCCGTCCGTCTGGCAGATCTGGCTGGCACACTGGACTGGTCTCCCTTATAATGCATTTCCCAGCGACACATAAAAGAAAATGGTTACTTTTGTCAACCACCAAGACCAGCTCAATATGCCTTTCGTTTCCTAACAAAACATGTTTGGCGCTGCCCAAAATATTTAAATTGCCGACCGCCGAGACGATAATCCCTTAAGAATACACATACTACAGCTACATTCATAAACAAGTTCTAAGTAGATTTATATATAGAGCAGTCTTCAGTACTTGATGTCGTGCCCTTGTAAAGTTCGTGTCGACCTAAAATGTCAAATCAGAGTTAAATCTGACGAATGCATGTTTCAAGAAGGTCATTACGCTAACTGATGTGAAACAGATTGTATTATTAGAGTTTTAAGGTTTATTTTTCATTAGCTAATGGTGTAAAGCGTCTTTAAGTTATGAAATGAGTACTGATTTGTGGACTAAATATGTGGACATAGTGACATAGAATCTAGTGTGAGAACACTCCACTCCACTTTCCACCAAAATTCGAAATTCCGCACGAAAGAACGCGACGTTCTTTTCTTGGGTGCCAGACATATATTACATTTAAAAAATATATAATGGAAATATTAAAAAAGAAGCATTTGTCTTCACATTTCACCCGAAGTCGAAACATTACGTGTTGAGTGGCGGAACTAAACGCCGCGCTATGTTTTAAGTACCAGAGCGAAGAAAAAAAAATTATAATAATCATTCCTCCGAGTGGGAATCGAACCCAAAACATGTATTTGTATAAATAAACAACAAGAGAACATGTGACTTCGCCCTAGTTTCTCGTTACTCAACCTATAAAAGAATATATAATTTTAAATAAAAAAATATTCCAAAGGGCAGATTTGTCCAAGAAATAAATAGTATTTTGACTTTGTGCTAAGTATTCTACGGATAAAGGCCTTAGGGCCTACATATATATCGAGGCAGCCGCTTAATTGAATCCGGCGCCCTAGTTTGACGACGTTCGTTTCATTCTATTCTTTAGTTCACAAAACAGCTTCACGCTTGACGCACAACAAGGTACGGAAAACCTAGTGACAAGACACTCCATACTCCTTTATTTTGCGTTTATTACGTATTGAGTAGTAGAATTTCAAGACATTCTTTCTTAATTCTTCCTCATATATATTCGGCTGTCCGTAGTCTGTCAATTAAGTAACCAAACAGTTTTATATAGATTCAAAATAGACTATAGGCGTGATATATTATATATACTAGACATATTTATTTCGTGTATACATGTACAAAAGTTGTTTTACACAAAATTCGTATTAAAATAATAAAATAAAAAAGGGTAAAAAAACTGTATATATTTTTATTAATATTCTAAATAAATTCCAATAATTCTCGATATAACATTGAAGCAACCAACTTCTAACAGCAAGCCAATACAGGCCCTTTTAAAACTAACAAACGACTTAAAATTGTTCGCTCACTTTCACGAATTTAAGATCAAAAAATGCTTAGCACCAGAATTTTAGGTAAAGAATGCCTACAATTTCGGTATTTTAATATTTATTGAAGAGGTCTAGCTAGATTCAGAATTTAAGATAAACGGTAAGACGAGAAAAATGTAATACAATTTTCAGATAAATAAGATACTAAAGAAATATATACACGCCATTACGGCGCAGGGACAGTATTTGACAGTTATCGCGTTGGTTGTAAATTCGATTCCTGCTCGTGGGAAAAATTGATTCACTCTGGTAATACATAGCCCAGCGTTGGGTTAACCGCCATTCAACACACAATGTGTCTAAACCTTTTACAATTCGTGGAAAAAGTATGGAACTACGCAGACTTATCTTTAGATATAATAAAAATGTAACTGATCGCTGTCTGTACATGGAAGATATATGAAAAAAAAATACTGGGGCATTTATATATATAATAGAACCCAAAACTATGATTTTAGATTTTCTTATGTCTTTGCCTGTTTGCTTGTGCACACTAATCTCAGAAATGGACTAACCGATTTAAATGCAATTTCGATAAGCTACCCTTAACATTTAATGCTTATTTTATTACAATCAGTTTATAAATAAAAATGTTACAACAATTTAAATTATAAATTTATGTAAAGTTTATAATTTAAGCGATAAAGCGGAAAGAAACGAAACAGTTTAGTGATGTAGTTTTGCGTTTCGCAGGCGAAGCCGCGAACGGGTCGCGAGTTCAAAAACAAAAATACGATATTACCTAAAATGAAAAAAAAAACAAAAATATATCTTCATTTATTTTATTGAAACATTACATTTTTATATTAATATACGTTATTAGAGATAAATTTAAAATAATCGTTTTAAGTGCGATAATGCCATCGCCATTTCAGAGCATAAGATACGTAAATTGAAATTTATTGGACAAATATGAGGAAAAAGCCGGAAGTACAATTAAATCATTATAAATCAGTCTTATATAACTTGATTAGAGGCCATTGTGGCGCAGTGGCCCAGTAACTGGCTGTAAGCGGGATTGGTGGCGGGTTCGGTTCTCACGGATACCTAGAGAGGACGCTAGGTCGAAACATTGCGTGTTGACTCACGGAACTCAACGCCGCTCTTTGTCTTGGTCACTAGATAATTCTAATTCAATCATTAAAACGAGTGGTTTTCTAATCCAATACCAATCTCGGACATTTTGAAGTCAGTCGCTAATATCGCTAACGCAACAATAATTATAACTTGATATATATTAGTTATAAGTATATTTTTTTTACATTTTTTAAAGTGTTACTCGCACACTAAGGAAATTGAAAAAAACATATTTAGAAAACGTATAAAAATTTGAACGCAGCGGCATTTGAACCCGCGCCTCTTGAAAACCGTTCAAGTTTTTTATAGTTTTTTTTAGTTATAAGTATTTTGATTATGCTATTTGTTGAAACTCAATACATATTTATTGGCAAAAGTAAAAGAACTTCTAGAAGTTATGAAATACTAGACTCTCTAATGGAAAACATAAAATCTATCTATGTATATATATATATATAATGTAATATATAATAAATGAAACTGGTCGCTGTCTGTACATGGAAGATCTATGAATAAAAATATTATTGAGGGCATTTATCAATGTAATAGAACAAACACAAAATGATTTTTAATTTTCGTTTCTGTTTGTCTGTGCATTTGTGCAAGCTAATACAAGCAGAAACGGCTAAACCGATTTAAATGCAGTTTTAATTTAACATTTTGTTAAACTTCCCTTAACATTTTGTGATTATTTTATTTCAATCGGTTGACAAATAAAAAAGTTACTACAATTTAAATTTGTGATTTAACTGAGAACGCAGGCGGCCGAAAAAACAAAATAGTTATAATCGTGTAGTTTACGCAGGCAAAGTCGGTATCAGATAGCTAGTATCTAACATGCTAAGGACAGCTACACGCTTAAGAAAAGGACAGCTACACGCTTTTTCTCAGAAGGCAGGGTTCTCTATTAAACTTAAAAGCTTACAAGCCTACTCTAATGATAATGGGATAGATAACAAAAAGTACGGACACTGGGCTCTCTGTGTCTAACTCCAAAAAAAAAAACAAACAAAACCACTTTCTTTATACCAACATGACATCAAGAGTCTCTATCCAGATAGTCAACTTGAATGTTTACAAACGTTACCGGGAAACTCAAAAATATACTGAACTGACATATTTCAACGTCAAAGAGGACGTCTCTACATTATTTTCATTCAATTTTCGATTTTTACGGTATTTGTTACGGTATGAACGACTGGAAAGTTTTGGTTTGAGGCTGTCTTTCACCCGTAACGTGTAATTGAATTAAATAATTGTTTTGTGTAAATCTATATTATAAAACGAAGTCCTCAAGAGCTGTCTGTTGGTATGTGATCGATTTTGTCAAAATCTGCAAACTTGTTGTTGGATTTTTGTATGGTTTTAACTTAAAAATTTATATCAACTCTTTAGAAAACTGCATTAAGCTTTTATATAAATAATACTGAAATATAACGATTACTTTTAAATAGGTGGCATGGTAGTAAAAAATATTGCCTGATGGGAGCTTAAATAAAACTTTGTGATACACTGATTTCCACAGGCGAAGCCGGTGGCGAAGCTTGTATATTATACGTTTGGATATTATTTTATAAGATACGAGTATAGTAGCGCAGTTGGCATGTGCCTGACTAATCGGTATTGGCTGAGATTAGATTCTATCTATCGATCGATGAGACAAAAAAATTAGGTTTCCCTTTATTCAAATACACACAATATACAATAGTAACATAAAAAACTATTTAGTAAAAATATAATAAATTTTCAGTCTTCAAATCTTTTTGAATTACAGAAGCTCTTACATAAAATTTAGTAATGTTTTTTACATCTTCTTTTTGTTCATTTAAAAACATGCGAAATGTCAACATCAATTACAAACTATAGCGGTATATTGACACAAAATGGCATAACAGTGCGTGCAAAGCTTAACTCCGCGAAGGCCACCAGTTATTTTCGTTAAACACTGTGCGTATATTCTAGAAGTTCTCATAAACTTTTATATTTAGAGCGTATCGGCTCACCTCTGTGACACGGTGAAAGTCATGGCGAAAATAGGTTAGTGAGCTAACGTACGTGGCAGATGTGATTTTGTTCTTTTAACTTTAATCAATATTTAGGTAATTCGACTGAAAAACCTAGTGTTACAACACTCCATTTTCCGCTTTTAGCTCATTTAGAAAATATTTAATTTGTCACTTTAATTCAATTCAGATGCCACTCGTAGAAATTATTATATTTTAATTATTTTTATTTCTCAACTCCTAAGCAAGCAGCAAAGCGCAGCATTTCATTCCGCCACACAGTGTGTCGATGTCTTGCGGAAAGTAGAAAACACAGTGTCTTGACAATAGCCTCTCTCTCTCTGAAAAAGATATATTTGGCAGATACTAAATGGATTAAAATAGACCCACTGTTGGCTTATATATATATATATATATATATATATATATATATATATAAATTCACATTGTATTTACAAAAAACCTAACAAAATATATGTTTTCATTCTTTATATCACCGTATGTGATAGTATCTATAGTATACCTTGTATACCTACCTAGTATAGTAAAATGCTTGCAAAATTTTAAAAGGTGTGAAATTTAGCAAGAGAGCTTGATACCTCAATCTCTTCGATATTATATATACAAATAAAATCAGTTTTTCACATGATATTCGAACTTAGAACTAAAGCGCTCATTTACATACCTTACTTTACAACAACTCCATAAGTCCGTCAGGTGCTTAGTTTATAAAAACATCGGTTTACCTAAGATTTTATAACAATATTAACACGCGATATGTTGGATTCGGGTATTCTGACACTTGGTCTTTGACACTTTGACTCTGCCTACGACAGAGTAGTAATCGGTATAAGGAAAAAAGTGTGAACGTGAAAAAAATTACAAGCAGAAAACAACAAAAACATTTTTAGAGAATTTATAAAATTTAAACGCAGCAGCGTTCGAACCCGCGCCTCTTGAAAACCGTTCAAGCGCTCTGACCGCTAAGCCATGCGTTCTACATCCAGCTGCGTCGAAATTCTTATACGCTTATTATAACTTATATTTCTAGTTGTAGTGTAGAGAGATTTTAACAAATTTTTGCTACGCAAAGATGATTCTACGAACAATCGTTTGGCAAGAGAGAATGCTATTTATTAAATATATTGATATAAAACGCAAACAAACGCATGGCTTAGCAGTCAGAGTTGGGGCTTGGACGGGTTCGATTTTTTATACGTTTTCTTAAAAATTTTATTTAATTTTCTAAGTGTGTGAAAAATTCTTTGAAAATGCTATAATATTTACTTGTATATACTTGTAAGATAGAAACCAACAAAAACATGTTATTATCAAAACATATATTTTTACATAGATACACGTAAAACATAATTTAATAAAATTTACATTTAATTTCTGTGCAGTAAATAATAAGTCAGAATTCCCGTATAGGAATGTAGGCAAACTAAACCTGAAGGCGGAAACACTTCGTTCTCTGCTTTCCACTCAAATTTAAGACGTTGCGTGTTAAGTGGCAGACCTCAACGCTGGCCATGTTGTACCCGAACGAAGAAATGAGAATAATTGTAACCCTGAGCGGGAATCGAACCCACAGCCAATCGCATTTTCAAACAGTACTCGAGTCAGTCATTAAACTATTCTATTCAATTATTATGACACTTGCATAGTCTTAACATAGCCCTTAATTGTAATAAAATATCTAATCCTAATAAAGCACACCGTTAGCTGTCATAGCATACGTGTCGGTTTTATAAGGCTAGGGTTCAATGTACGAATCCGCGGCCCGTTAGACTGGTTGGCTTATGAAATTTGTCACTAAGTTAAAAATAACTTAAACTCTAGCGAAATATATGGCGATGAGAAATGTATGGGAGCCCACCGTGGCGCAGTGGAACAGTTTTGGACTGTAAGTAAAAGATGCTTGTGGGTTCGATTCCCGCTCGGAATAAATTTGTTTACTTTATTGCCATCTCCTCGATCTGGTAAAACAAAGTACGGCGTTAGGCTCCGAGAATATACACTCAGTGTCTCAAAATTGGGCGCAAAGGTGGAGAACTGAGTGTCTTGACACTTCGTTTTAGCCGCCTACCCAGCTGTGAAGCCAAAAATATTATATTTTATTGTATAACCAATTGAGAATTCAATCAATACAAAGCTGTGGAAACTAAGCAAAAAGCACTTAACAACTGAGTACTTCTAAATTTACTTTTTGATGATATCGTAACTTTGGACGATAAGAATCTCATTTAATTATGTTAGTCGCTACTCGACTTGATTGAAATTTATATTTATAAAATATATTTAAAAAAAATATTTCGCAACGTACCTTTGCGGAATTGACGTTATTTACATTTGAAAAACGTAATTACCGATGTTATATGAAGAGTATGGGTTCCAATCTCGCTTTACAATTTCTGGTTTCCAAGCAAACGGCGATAATTCAGAAATAACTCAAATAAAAAATATATATATATGCCACAATCATAGAACGTTTAAAACTGCGAATAAAGTAATCGCGAGTTGAACGACCGCGTTACGTAAAACATAAAGCGTTGAACAGGCATTTTTTTTTTGGTTTCCAGTCTTTGTGGAACCTTGAGTAAAGCAAGACTTATCGTCGAATTGAATTGACTTTTTAACTAGGACTGCAGTTGACGATCGCGACTAAGTATATTGGAAATAAAGTGAAAGAGATTAACGTAGTGGCGCAGTATCCGAGTATAGTCGCGATTGTTGAGGGTTCGATTCGTACGTGGAAAGTTTTATACTTAAATAATTTTCCTTTTTACGTCTAAGACAAAACGCGGCTTTGACTCGGCCAATGAATGCGTAATATCTCAAAAACTACACGTAGACTGACAACGGAATGTTTTAACATTTATAGCTGTTTTTTCTCTCTCCACTCTCCCTCTTTTACCATTAACTTTGTGGCACCTGACTTAGCCTTCTATTGAAACGGCTTGGTTTGAGTCTTGTGTTATTGTATAATTCTGTTTTTGTGGCTACGGCTAGGGCTCCTATGCTAGGCAAATATAAATTCATTGATCAAAGTATGCAGATTTTGATTAATTTTGATATTTAAAACAGTTGTTTTGTTAACTACTAGTAGTCGCCTGCAATTTCAGTTACATGGACCTGTACAACCATACTATTTCCGATTTCTGCTTGTTTTTTTTTTCATCCGTCCTTGTATACATTTTAGAAAATTCTCTTCACTAATTATTAATATAGACAGTATTTCTACTGTCTATTGTCTGTCAGACATTCTAAGTAACGAAACATTACTATAAACATACTAGCGACCGATTCGCGGCTACACCCGCGGGAACTATAGCTGTTTAAAATTTTCGGCGGCCTTTTCGTAAAACAATGAAAATCCTGGATAAACTATAAAAGAATAAGAGAAAAGTAGCATGTGTTCTACCCGAAAGTATCTCTATATAAAATTTCGCGCCACAAACAGACAGTTACTTTCGCATTTATAATATGAATATAGATTGAGTTATAAGAATCAAATTTTAACTAACATTGAAATTTGAAATTTTTATACAAAAATATAATAATTTAAATACTCGTATTACCACAGGTAAGAACAGTGTTTTGTCACCAGCGTAGGTATCTCTATTTTGTAAAAAAATGAATGAATTAAAGTTTATGAGGTCATTCGCTCACATAAAATATTTGCCACAAACCTTCGCACATAATACGGCGATCGTGAATTTTTTCGCCCGCTTCTAAATATAAAATTATCAAAACGCACATCTATCATATATCTTATAAGGCGGAGAGCAGCTTGTAACCAGTCACTTAGTTCCAACAAACTGGGAAATGCATTTTACGCAGACCAGACCCTCGCGGGCGGTAATGTGGGACTCACCGGGAGCCAAAACCCGATACTACCCACTAAACCAGAGGAAACCCTCTCCACTCCAATGAGACGTCGCAGGATCGCTCGCGCTACAACTACAAACGCCTCCGTGGACGGCACACCTATTGCGGGCCACCGTCGCCTTCAGGGTGTTCCGGGGTTCCTTCAGGGTGTTCCGGGGTTCCTTCCAGAGCACCCGCAGCCTCGATGACTTGCACGATGACGACTAACCTAACCAAGCTAGAGTAACGCAAATAATGTTTGTATAGTATATATTTGGATGGATTGCATTCACAAACCTTATATACATTTAGACCATTTCGACTCGCAATAATTAATGATTTTACAAAAAAAAACTTGAATCCTAACCTATAACTAAACCAACGAAATTAAAATCCTGTACCCTGTCAACCATATCCATACCATATTATGCATAGTTGAGTATTTCTACAGAATCCGGTAGCCCTGTAACGCGTATCTCAGTTTAGCGTTTTACTAGCGTCGCTGTGCGCTCAGATAACGGCGAACAAAGCGTTCCCGACAACCGAATGCCAATTCAGGACATGCCCAGTCATCCTTATAAGCTAGCATCGGTATTTTCATTGGACGCGGGGTTAGAGCCAAAAGTCCGTGGTAAAATTGAGAATTTTGGTTATTTATATATATGTTTCAAGTGTTTTTTTGTATATTTTTTTATGTAGGTTCTTGATTGAGTTTCGGTTTAATTAATTGGGTTTCGGTTCAATTCCCGCTTGGGGGAACATTTATATTGCTAATACGAAATTTACTGTTTGAGCCGTGTATAGCAAATGGATGTCATACGATTTACTAACTCACATATTAGAGACAAAAAAATAAGATCAACGACAACTCGATATCTCACAAAAAATATATAGAAAACAAAAAGTCGGTCATTCAATAACGTTTGTATTTATATGTAAACGAGTCCCTTATTTAAAAGGAAAACCACTTTGCTATATCTTCACCGTACTAAAAAACTTACAATACGAGAAAACAATACTTTCATAAATTCCGTTCTAACATAGACATATAAACACTATATTCTAGTCTATAAACTAAGATCTAGTATATAAAACGTGTAACCAGCCACTTCAGTTCAGATAGTCAGATCGTTGAACCCTGCGCGTGCGCTCCACACAAACACGCTATATATAGACGTGACGTCACATGTTTATCGTACGCAAGGTTACGCAGCCCGCGATTTTACTTTAGTCCGTGAGAACGGCGCCCAGTTGAGAAATATTAAATAAAAAATTAATTGAACATACGAAAGCAATGTATATTCGTATGAAGAAATTTTGTATTGCGAAGTTCGCATGAGGTCAGCTATTTTATATGTATGACAGAAAGAAAACAGAGAGCTATTATTAAATCTCCGTCTACAAAAACGGAGAGCGTGAAAAGCTATAGCAAATATTATTTTATTTAATTTTGCAGCTTCACCCTTTTCCCCGAAAAACAGGGGTAGTCTTCTAATTAAGCCCGCGATCGAGATGTTGCGTGTTGAGTGAGTGAGTGTTTAAAATGTCGTAACCTGTGACATTGATGACATTTTAAACATAATCATTCCCTCGTGTGGGAATTGAACCCAGGACCAAGAGCGTTTTCAGTCAGACGCTGTCCCATTGCGGCAAGATGGTCATATACATTTGTTTTCCAAATTCTTTTGTATTATTGCAAAATTGACACACATGCCAGTTTTGTATATTATAATGAATGAAATATTGTTTATGAGATATCGATTTTACATAGTAAAATCGTTAAAAAAGTATTTAAATACGATATTTTATTACTCCATATACGAAATTATAGTTCATCATTTTTAAAGTATTATTAGTAGATCTAAAAAAATATACTATAATCACATACAGGTTTCAATCAATCAATTTCATTCTACTATGTTCATATGTTTTCCATAAATCCTCTAACCAGAAATAAGAAAAAATTATATAAATTAAATGAATAAAAACACATGCAACGATGTTTACATTACATTAACTTTTGCAAGCAACGCCCACTTGGAATTCTGATTGTCGCGATTGCTATAATTAAAGTGGACCTTCAGTTTTATGTGCATACTGATCAGACATATTTAAATGGAGCAGAGAACATTTATATATATATATATTAAAATAGGATAGTAGGCCATATTGGCGCAGCGGGGCAGCCACTGGTTGTTCGTTCGATTCCGACTCGAGATATGATTAAATTTAAAATCTGTCAAGGCGTCAAGCACGGCGTTGAGTTCCGCCACACAACGTCTCAGTTTCGGGCGAAAATTGCAACGGAGTGCCTTAACACTCAATTCATGATAAAATTCCCTCCGAATATGCCGTGTTATGCGGGAAAAAGTATGAAGCTGTAAAATATATGAAGAAACTATATGAGATTTTTAAATAACACTAGGGAAAACATATTATACATATGTATACTCCTTTTACTATTATAAATGCGAAAGTTTGTGATAATGGTAATGTGGATGGAATGGTCTTTCACTCAATAAATACTGAACGAATTTAGATAAAACTTTACATGAACATAGCTTATACATAAAAAAACATATAGGTTTTAATTTATACATATTTTACGTAATTTGGATGGAATATAATGCAAGCTACACTACTAGTAAGGTAAATACAAATAGAGCAAAAAAGTTAGTTCCGCCACCTAACCGCTATATCTTTACAGTGTACCTTCATACATCTTCTTACATAGTTAAATAAGCAAGTGTTTTGATTTTCGTAACGTTGTTTGGTGACTAGTGTAACCCAACTACATACTTAGTCTTTCCAGAGCGAAAAAATGAAAACAATAAAAATATAATCATCCCCTAGAGTGGCAATCGTCCCCACAACCAATAACCAATAAAACCAATAAATTTTGACGCTGTACCACTGCACCACAATGGCCAAGTATCAAAGAGATATGTACAGATTAAAATACAAATAATACAAGAAATTCCATATGAAGTAATTTCTATATATAAGAATAAAATGTTAGTAATATTATAAACTAAAACTTGTTCAAGCTCGTTAAAATTGTAATTAATATTTAGATAGCTCAGTTTTGAAATGCGAATGTAATATAAATTATCATTTCAACTATACGGCAACCTTTTAGATGTATTAACGTCGCTTGTTTTATGTTTATTTGTATGAAATATTTTATTATTTATTCGAAATGTACTGGTTTTCAGCCTAAGCATTTGGGTTATAAAAATTATATCTCAATTATAAGCAATTAGGTAATAAAATTAATGTTATATATATATTTTCTTTTAAGTGGACATGGAACCGACGACCATAGTGTATACACTCGACTCCGCTTCACAGCGCTAAAGTGGTGTCTATAAGAACCAAAAGTTCTAATATTCGTTTCAAATTGAGTTTAAGAAAAAATAAGCCAAGATATGAACACAATTTCCACTAAAATAACAAATAACTAAATTTTATCGCTGATAAACCGTTACATAATCAGTAATGGCGCGATTTTCTCAAAAAAACACCCTACTTTACGATACAGCCCGGTTTCGGGTTTGATGAATGGTATCCTGCAAATAATTGTCCTTTAAGGCGGTAAGGGTAGAGACGGAGGGGGAACAGGCGGAAAGGTAAAAGTGGTGGGGCAGGCTGTGACGTCATCGGTCGTCGCCCGAACAGCTGAGCTCTGGGCGACACGTGCTAAGTAAATGACCTGATTTGTATTTCTAACGTTTGTATACTATTATATTATTTTAATTTATACATAGAAGTATAAAAACTAATTATTATTTTTTTATAATTTGTGTTTTATGTATAAATATTGTTTTTAGTGATTGATAAGTTTAAATGAAAATATATATATATATATATATATATATATATATATATATTTACTTTTTTCAAAAGTACTTGTCAGATATAAGCACTATATAATATTGTAGTAACGAATAAATAAATTGCAGCGTTGAGTTCCGCAAATCAATGTCTCGAATTCGATCGGAAACTGAAGATCGAATTGTAATGTTAAAAGGTTCTCTCTGCCTGCCCTGCTAGAAACGTTAAGCCGCTTTTTATTTGACGTAATACTTAGTCTGGCCATAAATACTGTCATGAATAAAAATGGATAAAAAAATACTTTTGAATTTGGAATCTGTCATTTTTATATGATTGTTCATTGTGTTTTCTTATTTTAGCGCCAATGTATTGTAAAATATTTTGTAATACTCAAAA